>BSBN01000124.1:1200000-1542500 GCA_027924645.1 Cunninghamia lanceolata
AGAAATATAGTTCACAAAGCTTACCTTCAAAGCCCTATAATGGAAGCACATTTGGTGATGAGCTCCAAGCTTTCCCAAACCTTTCAATCTTCAAGAATTTACCTAACTTTCCAAGATTACTCCCCAAAATAGAAAGAAACTCCCAAAATACCAGAACCCCACACTCCTCAACAAGAGGAGGTAATATTGGGATTCAATTTTGGCATTGAGGAATGAGAAGGTGACACTTGTCACCTTCTCCTTCCTCCTCTAATGCCACTGGCAAGGGAGAGGAAGTGTGAGGGTGACAAGTGTCATCCTCCAATTCCATCTCAATCCTCACCTTATCCACTTGTGCTCTCACACATGTGTGAGAGGACAAGTGGTGAGGTGGAATTCCCACTCAAACCTCCAAGAGGATAAGGGATGCCATATGGCATTCTCTTATTCTCTCAAAGAGCCATCTCCCTCCAAGATGTTCTCACACGTGTGTGAGAGCCTTGGAGGAAGATCCCACACACTTGGGAGTCTTGGAGACCTCCCAAGTCTTCCTTGGGAATGGATTCCCAAACTTTGGAAAGGGAGATGAGTCTTTCCCAAAGCACAACTCATCTCCCACCTTCCCTAATTTCAAATTTCGTCACTTTGACCTAACCATAGTTTAGAGTGACCAAAAGTGAGTTAATTCAAGGGTTAGTTAGTCAAAATTGACCCTAAACCTATGGGTAACCACCTAGGGTAAATTTTGGGACACTAAGGTTCACCAAGGGGGTCATAAATCCACTTTAAATGGCCTCAAAAATAAAAACAATTACCAACTGGTGTAAATCAATAAAAAATATAAAACACTTAATATTAATTAATTTAAAAAAAGGGTACTAGGCCAAAATGATTAAAATTAAATCAACACTCAATTTTCAAACGTGATCCTTATCCCTCTTGGGAATGGATTAGTTTCACAGGGAATAACATAGTGTGAATTCTACCTCTAATTTTATGTGGCTTGGGAATGTAAAACTTGCATATCTCGATCAAGTGTCAATCATATCATGATAATCATAGCCAAAGCAACTGGAATTAAATTCATACCATAGAATAAAACAATAATCATCAATAACATAATTCTGAATTAAACTACATTTTTCTATCACATGTCAAATAATCCTCATCACATATATAACTAGGAATCACATCACAAAACATCATCTAATATATCTCGTATGTCAGATCACAAAATAACATCAAAATATGATCAAATCAAATCACCATATGTCTAATCAATGTAATATCAAATCAAGAGATATAATCAAGTCTACAAAATGAAACATAGTCTCTAAAAAGTCTGATAATGTCATCAATTGAAATGCATAATGATCAAAATAAGGAAGGAAATATAATCGGCCTCACATCCTCCCCCCTTAAGACTAAACTTCCTCTTGGAAGTCATCAAAGAGGTGAGGGTAGAGTGCCCTCAAACTAGCTGCATCCTCTGAAGTTGCTATGACCTCATCATAATAATCCCACTAGACCCTAACCTAGTCCAGCTCTCGACCTTGAAGGCCAAGCATCCGACGAGCCAATATGCGAATTGGCTCCAAAGCTAATTGCTTGTTTGCCTCTACTCGTAGTCTCAAAGATGGGGGTCTGAAAGTTAGCCTCGCGGTTGTCAACCGCTGCAAACATGTGGTGGGATCTACCCACGTCTTCAACTGTCAGCTCAGATCCTTCGGTATGAGGTTATCCCCCTACTGTAAAGCCCTGTGGGAACTCTCTAGCTAGATGTCCCGCTCCACCACAAACATAGCATGGTCCCCGAGCCTAAACATGTACAGTCTATTTCCTGCTTGTCAATTGCTATTACGTAGGTCGACCCTTGGAACTCTATGATCCTCCAAAGGACTTCTGTGACTGTGCAGGTCCTGCAGCATGTGTCTGCTGTCACCGGTCTCTGCGTGGACCCTGTTGACACTACTGTTGCTGCTGCCATGGGGGCCTAGGAGGTAAGGGTGAGAAACTAAATCCTCCTCTATGAGGTGGCTATGATGGTCTGCGAAAACTTTGTTGATGCTGCTATTGCCTACGATCCTAAAACTGAGGGCGTGAACTCTGCCCTCGTCCTTATATCTCCTCAGTGACATATGCCTTCTCGGCATCATCACTCAAAGTCTGGGGGTCTGCCATACAAACAGGCCCTGCTATGCTGTGGTTCAGTCCCCTAATAAACTTATGAACTAGGAGTTTCTCGTCATGGAGATACTCCGCATATTGGGATAACTCGGTAAATCTACCCTCATACTATGCCACTATAAGTCCTCACTGCTGTAGGTCATAAAACTTGTCAATGCAATGCTGCCTGTAATGATCTGATAAGTACCGCGCATTGAAGCGCTCAATAAAGGTCTCCCATGTGAGAGTCTCTAAGGAAAGGTGAGGCTTGCACTTCTTAGTGCGTCACCAAGTAGTTGCTGCATCTCGCAACAAGTGTACTGCCACATGGGGCTTCGTGTTGCCTTCGGAAGGACGCAATGCGAAGTATCTATCTAAGCTGATGAGCTAGGCCTTTGCCTCAACTCCCTCTGTGGTCCTGACAAAAGTAGGAGGGTTTAGTCTCAACAAATCTCTAATGGGATCTCCTCTATCTCTGTGTCTCTTGATAGGCTCATCTGTATAATAATCATAAGGTCTGTGAACAATGTGCTCTACTCGTACTGCCTCATCACGCCTATCATGACGTGGAGGGCTCCTGCTACGGGCCCTATCGGTCGAACCAACCTCCTCTGTCATCGTCTCTGGCACCTCAACATAAGGCCCCACACATGGTGCCCCTCGCAGTTCAACATGCGGCTCCACACGTGGCTCGACACGGGACTCATCTGTAAGACATAAACTCTATTCAGGTACATACTAAATGTATATAGACTGTATGTATATATATATTTGTATATATATGTATATATATACAGGTATATATACATACTGTATAATATAATACCACAGTAAAATACATCCTTCTTTTATATTGTATATATATGTATGCACTCTTATATATATATATATATATATGTAAGTGTATATACATATTATAATATACACAACAAGAAAAAAGTAACATATGTATATATATATATATATATATATATATATATATATATATATTCTATTTTTCTGTATTCACACAATGGTAAAGAACAATAACATAACAATAATAGATTTTTAGAGAATAAAGCAACCAAGTATATTTAGGTGTTTAAATAAATGCATAAATATGTACATTCCCATAGCATTCATTTTCTCAAAATATTGAAATAACTAACAGAATACTAACATTCCCATTTAACTCCAATCTTTTTTTTTTAATACTATCATTTCCATTTAACTCCAATCTTTCTTTTTTAAAATACTAACATTTCATTTCTGAATCAAAATAAATAGATAACCTAGTATTAAATTTCTTTTTGAACACATTAAAAAAAAGATATATATATTTTCTGATGAGAATGTATGTTGTAGAATATGCATTCTCACTTAATTTTCTAACAGCAACTAAATTTCAATAAAACTTTTAGTGCAACAAAACAGATATCTAACCTTAAATTCCTCTTTCATATATGCAATAAATTTTAAACAACCATTGAGGCATATTTTTTTTGTAAAGAACAATGACAGAAAAATATTCATATTTATTTTCACATGCATTTCTCAACAAAATGTCAACTCCACAATAAAGGGAGTAAACAACTTTAAATAAAATAAACAGAAAATTTACATTGCAATACATTTCACAGCTAACTCTAAGGGCATAAAACTTGCCAAAATAAATACAATAGGGCCACAAAGGCCATGGCTCAAATAGCCACCAACAAAGATGATGGTAACACAAAAATGGACTTCACAATAAGCTCCATTTCTCATTAAAACACCTGCAATTAAAACATAACAACAAGAACAACCCAGCCACTTCGAAATGCCCTCCTCCCTACCGTAGACCCGCAAGTGGGTCACCCCCGAGCTAGAGAGGTAGGGATTCACACGGATGTAACCACACAACAACAAGTATCAAAACACAACAACACAAATACAACCCCAAGGATAAGCACATAACTCAACTCATGAAAATGAGTTTGATGAGGGTAGGGAATGGACCCCTCTACTTCAAAGGCCACCCAAAATACTAAAATACTAATCTCATGAGCTCAAGCCAAAAATCTCCAAAACCACAACTTTCCACAAAATCACAAAATAATCTCCATGGCACTCTTGCAATTCAAATAAACTCCTCAACAAGTAAAAGCCCTTAAGGCATAAATAACACAATGTGGGAGTGGCCTCAAGGAGGTTCCTTTCCCCTACCCAAACAAGTTGAGTCTTACCTTCAAAATGGAGGTGCTCTTACAATACTCCCATCCCACATAAAAATAATGAAATAACAACCAACCAAACACAAACACAACACAATAAATAAGCAAGGGTGAAGAAACATAGTTCATGAGGGTTACCTTCAAAGCCCTATAATGGAAGCATGTTTGGTGATGAGCTCCATGCTTTCCCAAACCTTTCAATCTTCAAGAATTTACTTAACTTCCCAAGATTACTCCCCAAAATAGAAAGAAACTCCCAAAATACCAGAACCCCACACTCCTCAACAAGAGGAGGTAATATTGGGATTCAATTTTGGCATTGAGGAATGAGAAGGTGACACTTGTCACCTTCTCCTTCCTCCTCTAATGCCACTGGAAAGGGAGAGGAAGTGTGAGGGTGACAAGTGTCATCCTCCAATTCCATCTCAATCCTCACCTTATCCACTTGTGCTCTCACACATGTGTGAGAGGACAAGTGGTGAGCTCGAATTCCCACTCAAACCTCCAAGACGATAAGAAATGCCATATGGCATTCTCTTATTCTCTCAAAGAGTCATCTCCCTCCAAGATGCTCTCACACGTGTGTGAGAGCCTTGGAGGAAGATCCCACACACTTGGGAGTCTTGGAGACCTCCCAAGTCTTCCTTGGGAATGGATTCCAAAATTTTGGGAAGGGAGATGAGTCTTTCCCAAAGCATGACTCATCTCCCACTTTGCCTAATTTCAAATTTCGTCACTTTGACCAAACCATAGTTTAGAGTGACCAAAAGTGAGTTAATTCAAGGGTTAGTTAGTCAAAATTGACCCTAGACCTATGGGTAACCACCTAGGGTAAATTTTGGGACACTAAGGTTCACCAAGGGGATCATAAATCCACCTTAAATAGCCTCAAAAATAAAAACAATTACCAAGTGGTGTAAGTCAATAAAAAATATACAACACTTAATATTAATTAATTTAAACAAAGGGTACTAGGCCAAAATGATTAAAATTAAATCAAGCACTTAAATCAACACTCAATTTTCAAACGTGATCCTTATCCCTCTTGGGAATGGATCAGTTTCACAAGGAATAACATAGTGTGAATTCTACCTACAATTTCCCTCGGCATGTTAATGTAAAACCTGCACATCTCAACCAAGTGACAATCATATCATGATAATCATAGCCAAAGCAACTGGAATTAAATTCATGCCATAGAATACAACAATAATCATCAATAACATAATTCTGAATTAAACTACATTTTTCTATCACATGTCAAATAATCCTCATCACATATATAACTAGGAATCACATCATAAAACATCATCTAATATATCTCGTATGTTGGATCACAAAATAGCATCAAACTATGATCAAATTGAATCACCATATGTCTAATCAATGTCATATCAAATCAGGAGATATAATCAAGTCTACAAAATGAAACATAGTCTCTAAGAAGTCTGATAGTGTCATCAACTGAAATGCATAACGATCAAAATAAGGAAGGAAATATAATCAGCCTCACATCCTCCCCCCTAAGACTAAACATCCTCCTGGAAGTCATCAAAGAGGTGAGGGTAGAGTGCCCTAAAACTAGCTACATCCTCCCAAGTAGTTGTGACCTCATCATAACGATCCCACTAGACCCTACCTTGGTCTAGCTCTTGACCTTGAAGGCCCAGCGTCCGACGAGCCAATATGCAAATTAGCTCCAAAGCCAATTGCTCGTCTACCTCTACTCGTAGTCTCAAAGATGGGGGTCTGAAAGTCAGCCTCACGGTTGTCAACCGTTGCAAACGTGTGGTGGGATCTACCCACATCTCCAACTGTCGGCTCAAATCTTTCGGCACGAGGCTGTCCCCCTATTGTAAAGCCCTGTGGGCACTCTCTAGCTAGATGTCCCGCTCCACCACAAACATAGAATGGTCCCCGAGCCTGAACATGTACGGTCTGTGTCCTGCTTGTCAATTGTTGCTGCGTAGGTCAACCCATGGAACACTGTGATCCTCCAAAGGACTTTTGTGACTGTGCAAGTCCTATAGCATGTGTCTATTGTCGTCGGTCTCTGTGTGGACCTTGTTGATGCTGCTACTATGGGGGCCTAGGAGGTAAGGATGTGCAACTAAATCCTCCTCTATGAGGTGGCTGTTATGGCCTGTGGAAACCCTGTTGATGCTGCTGCTGCCCACGATCTTGGAACTGAGGGCGTGAACTCTACATTTGTCCCTGTATCTCCTCCGTGACATATGCCTTCTTGGCATCATCGCTCAAAGTCTGGGGGTCTGCCATGCGAATAGGCCCTTCTATGCTATGGTTTAGTGCCCTAATAAACTTATGAACAGGATTTTCTCATCATGGAGATACTCCGCATATCAGGATAACTCTGTAAATCTACCCTCATACTGTGCCACTGTAAGTCCTCTCTACTGGAGGTCATGAAACTCGTCAATGCAACGTTGCCTGTAATGATCTGATAAGTACCACGCATTGAAGCACTCAATAAAGGTCTCCCATGTGAGAGTGTCTAAGGAAAGGTGACTCTTGCTCTGCTCAGTGTGCTACCAAGTAGTTGTTGCATCTCGCAATAGGTGTACTACCACATGGGCCTTCATGTTGCCCTTGTAAGGACGCAACATGAAGTATCTGTCTAAGCTGATGAGCAAGGCCTATACCTCAGCTCCCTCTGTGGTCCTGACGAAAGTACGAGGGTTTAGCCTCAACAAATCTCTAATGGGATCTCCTTTGTCTCTATGCCTCCTGATAGGCTCATCTATATAATAATCATAAGGTCTGTGAACAATGTGCTCTACTCTAACTGCCTCATCATGCCTATCATGACGTGGAGGGCTTCTGTAACGGGTCCTGTTGGCTGAACCAACCTCCTCTGTCATCATCTTTGGCACCTCAACATAAGGCCCCACACATGGTGCCCCTCATAGCTCAACGCGGGGCTCCACGTGTCACTCGACACAAGACTCAGCTCATGGCTCCATGCGTGGCTCCTCTCATAGATCCTCATGGGGCTCAACACGTGGCTCTATGCACGGCTCAGCTACAGCTAGTGGAAGCCTATCTAAAATTACCTGTAAAGCTTGTAATATCTGTGGCCCAATATCTGGTAGGGCTAGTGGTGCCTGCAGTGCCTATAGGACCGACTGATCCTGTCCCTCAGCTGAAGAGTTAGTGTACACCTCGGGGGTGGAGTGTGGTGAGACTGCGCTCACCGAACTCATCAGGGAGGCATCCTAAAAAAATGAGGTAACCAAAAATTAATCAAAGTTGTGGAAATAATAATGTGCCCTAAGCAAGCCCAGTGTTTAAACTTAGGCTCTGATACCAAATATCATGCCCGCATTTCCCATGTGGTCATGACACAACACACACGTGTTATGTCCACATTTGCCATGTGGTCATGACATGAATTACGAAAAAAATTTCTACCTATCCCTAGGAACCCCCTCGCACACGTCTGCATGCGTGGTGGCAATACGCATAAGGTGTAAACATTTCAATAAGATTTGGGGAGATGCGTTGTCCCACATAGTCCCTTGCGTGATGATAGCTATCTAGGGGGTATGCGACATGAAATGTGTCATTTTTAGGGTTAGACTGATATTAAATCTGAACCCTAAGTTTCTTAGGTGTGAAGATGATTCCGCTAGCATCGAAACCTAACTCTAATTTAGGTCCAAACGAAAACAAAATAATGATTACGTGAATAATGGTAAGATGGTCGCATGATTAAAGTGGAATGATGGAATAAAATAAAATAAAAATTAGTAATAATAACGTAAAATAAAACCCTAGAAATCTAGAAAAAATTTGACAGCATAACATGTTTTCAACAAATGACTAAAGAATTTTAACATAAAATTCTAAAAAGAATTCAAATAAAATTTAAGAATAAAATTTAAAATAAAACTTAAGAACAAATTTAAAACAATATAAAATAACCAAAAATAAATATTCTCCAAGGTCGAATAAATCGACCTTTTATAAAAGATTAAAATTTTAAAATAATAAAATAAAATAATAGCAAATGCCAAATCGGATTTCAAAATTGAATCCGTTAATAAATATAATTTCCACATTACATTTATTAACGAGCTCAGAATAATGAGGAGGAAGGAGATTAAAATACTCATTCACTTGGCCCTGATGCCCCCTGCCACTCTCTGTCAACTGACTGTGGAACCCTCCCCCAATTCTCCATCGACTTCTATCAATTGTGATTCCCTTCACACTCTTGTGAATAATAGTAATGATGGCCTGACTTCGGCGACTGTGAAAACTAATACCCCCACTCCTAGGTTTACCTCTACCTCTAAGTTGAAGGACTCTGTTAAGTCTAGGAAGTGGCTTCATCGCCTCTCTGAGCTGGCTGAGGAAGCGGCTATTCTTAGCTCCCTCAAAGATAGTCATGTGACCCCTAAAGATAAAACCATGTCCGTTGAGAACCTTGCTAAAAAGGCTGGAAAGGGCAAAGGGAAAAGCACAACCCCTGCTGTCAGACGCTCTACTAGAATTGCTGGGAAGCCAACCCCCAAGGTTAAACTTATAGACTACTCAGAAAGTAACTCTGAGGCTTCTTCTCACGGTGAGGAGGCCGAGAGTGATGATGATTTGAAGGTAATTTGCATGGATAATCTTGTTTCTGGGGAGCAGTTTGATGGCCATGACTCTCTGCAGAATGACTACAGGGACAGCCCCGAGAATGTGATTGGTACTGGTAGTGATAAAAATGAGTTTGACCATCAGAGCCCTGTGGAGGCCCAGTATGATACTGGCGAAGGAAAGGGGAACATGAATGAGCAAAATCCTGCTGAAGAGGTGGAAGCAAATAGTCAGTCTACCCCTGAAGAGATTCATGATGATGATGACAGGGTTACTGCTGATGATGGCAATGTGAATGAGGGCAGGGACAGCAACTCTCTTTTTGCTGAAGTGACTCAGTTAAAGGACAAGATGGTGGCTCTGCAGCTCAAGTTGTCTACTCTGTATAAGTTCATTACCCGCATGCTATGCAGGTCTTCCATGATCAACTTAGCCCTTTTGCAGGATATTCAACTTTTCTCCCAGGGAGCCGACAATGACAGAACTCAAGAGCTGGAAAAAGTTTTTGAAGTTCTTGCTAAAGATTGGGAGGACTCTATGTCCTAGTTTGCCTTCTGCTGACTAGTTGATGGTTTTTTGCTGTTGCTTACTCTGCCATTTGTTGGCTGGTGTTTCCTGGGTTTTGGTTCCAGGCTCTTTTTGTTTCCTGAGCCTGTGCTTTTACTTATTTAATCTCTATCAAGGGTTCAGCCCCTTGTTTTTGCCAACTGTTGTAATCAAAAAAAGGATAAAATCCCGCTAGGGAAAAATAAAAATAAATATCTCAACAATGATGAATTTAAATCAAGGGGAATATTCTTCCCAATTTGAAACAAATTTAATCCCTTCAAAAAAATAAACACCCAAGGCAATAAAAAAATAAAATACAAAACCCCATTGTAATGAGGAATCTATTTAAATGAACCCAAAAGATAAACTAAAAATAAGGGAATAAAATAGAGTTTTTTAAATAAAGGAATAAAATAATTCCCCACAAAATAAATCCTCTCAAATAAAATATATGGTCTTAAATTTAAAAGCCCTAATTTCATTATAGACTAGGTTTTCAAAAGAATGCCCTAATAGTATTCTAATGATTTCTCATTTTGTTGCCCTAACTTTCTCTCATTCATTCTTTCTTTTTGTTTAGTTTTGCCTTCTATTTTGCTGGTTAGGGTTTGCAAGGCCAATGGAGGCCATGAATGGAGTTTGTTATTGCCTCTCACGGAGGTATATACACTCAGCTATCAAATTCTATTGATTCATTTGCTTGTTCTGTATTCTCTTTTTTTATATTGGAGTGACATCATATATATATGCAGGTATTAAAGGAATATAAAATATATATATTAAAATTTAAACATTTGTTACAGGGTAGATGGAGCGGCAGAGGCCGAATAGTGGAGGGGGCGGAGTGCAGAGGGGGAGCGCTGTTGAAGAACGCTGCGGAGGTGGTGTTGAGATCTCCGGCGGAGGGGAGTTGAGGTCGCGAGTTCTCTAGTGGGGAGTGGGCCATTCAGAGGGAAGGGTTTGGTGTGGGGAGGGGGCCGTGCCTCCCCCTACAGCTTCCCTTTAAAAAAAAAACTCCAACACAAAAACGCAGGCACTAGGGTTTGACCCTAACACCAGCTTCTCAAAGTTATCTTATATATATATTTATCTTTCTTTCTTTTTGTTCTGTAAGACATAAACTCTATTCTGGTACATACTAAATGTATATAGACTGTATGTATATATATATTATTATATATATATAGGTATATATACATACTGTATAATATAATACCATAGTAAAATACATCCTTCCTTTATATTGTATATATATATATGTATGCACTCTTATATATATGTAAGTGTATATACATATTATATTATACACAACAAGAAAAAAAGTAAAATATGTATATTTTTTTTTCTAATTTTTTGTATTCACACAGTGGTAAAGAACAATAAAATAATAGCAATAGATTTTTAGAGAATAAAACAACCAAGTATATTTATGTGTTTAAATAAATCCATAAATCTGTACATTCTCACAACATTCATTTTCTCAAAATATTGAAATAACTAACAGAATACTAACATTCCCATTTAACTCCAATCTTTTTTCTGAATGCTAACATTTCCATTTAACTCCAATCTTTCTTTTTTTAAATACTAACATTTCATTTCTGAATCAAAATAAATAGATAACCTAGTATTAAATTTCTTTTTGAACACATTAAAACAAAGATATATATATATTTTCTGATGAGAATCTATGTGGTAGAATATGCATTCTCACTTAATTTTCTAACAGCAACTAAATTTCAATAAATTTTTTAGTGCAACAAAATAGATATCTAACCTCAAATTCCTCTTTCATATATGCAATAAATTTTAAACAACCATTGAGGCATATTTTTTTTGTAAAGAACAATGACAGAAAAATATTCATATTTATTTTCACATGTATTTCTCAACAAAATGCCAACTCCACAATAAAGGGAGTAAATAACTTTAAATAAAATAAACAGAAAATTTAAATTGCAATACTTTTTACAACTAACTCTAAGGGCATAAAACTTGCCAAAATAAATACAATAGGGGCACAAAGGCCATGGCTCAAACAGCCACCAACAAAGATGATGGTAACATAAAAATGGACTTCACAATAAGCTCCATTTCCCATTAAAACACCTGCAATTAAAACATAACAACAAGAACAACCCAGCCACTTCAAAATGCCCTCCTCCCTACCGTAGACCCGCAAGTGGGCCACCCCCGAGCTAGGGAGGTAGGGATTCACACGGATGTAACCACACAACAACAAGTATCAAAACACAACAACACAAATACAACCCCAAGGATAAGCACATAACTCAACTCATGAAAATAAGTTTGATGAGGGTAAGGAATGGACCCCTCTACTTCAAAGGCCAACCAAAATACTAAAATACCAATCTCATGAGCTCAAGCCAAAAATCTCCAAAACCACGACTCTCCACAAAATCACAAAATAACCTCCATGGCACTCTTGCAATTCAAATAATATCCTCAACAAGTAAAAGCCCTTAAGGCATAAATAACACAATGTGGGAGTGGCCTCAAGGAGGTTCCTTTTCCCTACCCAAACAAGTTGAGCCTTACCTTCAAAATGGAGGTGCTCTTACCATACTCCCATCCCACACAAAAATAATGAAATAACAACCAACCAAACATAAACACAACACAATAAATAAGCAAGGGTGAAGAAACATAGTTCATGAGGGTTACCTTCTGTTAGCACTCATTTTGACCTAGGGTTGATTTGTCATGATCAGGGGGTTTCTTCATTTGAACCCTTTATCTTCTTGCCCATTTTTTCTAAGTGTTGGACCTCCTCAGCATTTTTCAGCTGCAGCATCATATTTTCCTGAGGAGGAGGTCATCATCATCATCTTGTCTTCGATGATGGTCTGCATCATCATGTTCTTCGTCGACTGGTTTTTCATCGTCATCATCATATTCAGTTATCGGGTGATGTTTGGTTTTTATCCTGATCCTGCTGATGAGCTACAGTGCGCCCTGATCTGCTTGCGAGGGTGATTTTTCAAAGTATCCGGTGATCTTGCACTTATCACCTTGCCCAAACATGATGATGATGTTGCCCCGATATTCTGAAGGGGTTATTCTCTAAGTTGTTCGACCTGACTTGTTTTTTCCTAAGGGTCGTCGTCATCATCATCATATTTCCTTTTATCACCGTGTTGCTTGCGAGGGTCATCATATTATCTGCATCATGATATCTCGCCGGGGTGATATTTTTATCATCGGGTGATCTTGGTTATGATCATCCTGATGATGTTGTTGAAGAGTTCTAAGTGCGACCCGATATTCACTGGGGTCATCATATTTTGAACGTCAGGATGATCTTAGTCAATATCATCCTGATGATGTTGTATCACTTCTTGTTCGATTGTTTTGTCATCCTGATGATGCTGACGTCATCCTTATATCAGGGTGATATCTTTCTTTCTGCCTATCTGCATCATGATATTTTCGAAGGAGGGGGTGATATTTTCATATCACTCGAGTGTGTTTGTTCCAGCATCATGATGATGCTGATATCAAGGAGATATCCGCCTGCCGGCTTCGTGCGCTATCTAGAGGGGGTGATCTTTTCGAGCATCATCATATTCATCTATCTCCCCGATCTTACAGAGGAGCTACAGTGCAACCTGATATTTGCACATCAGGATGATATTTCCAAATATCCGGTTGTCTTCCGAATATCATCCTGATGTTAATATGATGATGATGTCATCGAGGTCCCGGGGGGGTCATATTTCTAACACTGATCATCTTGAGGAGATCTCCCGACATTTGCAAACATGATGATGACGTCATCCGGATATGAAGAGGTGCGCAGTAGGCAGATATGATGATGACATCAGCAGGATATGATGATGACGTCATCAGGATGTTCATCGGCCAGACTTTTGGTATAGGCTCAGCAGGAGGATGTTCCTCCGATGGATCAGGTTGTGCCGATGAAGGCGATTATCATGCGGTTGTATTGCGATATGATGATGACGTCAGGGTGATATTTCGGGCAACAGGATATCATGCTGCTGGAGGATGATGATGATGAAGTCTTATACTAGTGTCGTCAGGAGCAAAAGCACCGACATCATATATGCTCATGACCTAGTATATAAAGTGTCAAAGAGGTCATCGCGGGGTGCATGTGGGATAATGTTATCCTGCATATTCGAAATATCATGATGATGAATCTCGGCGGGAAGTGGTTGCGATGCAGAATTAATGTTCTTCCCGAGGCCGCGGGTTGGTGCGCCATCAATGGCGATTGTTGCAGAGGTATGGGCGATGGCGTGGGCGGATCTGGTACCCGACTGAAGGTGTACATCAGCGGACAGTGGCGCAGGGCTCGAGAAATCTTCCTGTCTCCTCCCCTACTTGCTGCATTCAAGTTTGGGCGCCAATCTGGTAATGTTTGAGCGCCATCTTTCTGATACTGTGTATCTGGCGGGATTTTTGGTCAACCATGTAATTAATTGCTGAGCACCTACCTGGCTGTTATAAGCAGGTTGTGTTGCTCATTTGTTGTTGTTGAAAGTTGAAGATTTTTGGCTCTGTAATGCATGACAAGCTGATCTGGTTGCTCTGTACAGCTTACCTGTGAGTTTATGTATCTCTTGTTGTATGTTTTTGGCATGAACCCACTGATTTCATGATTAAACTTATATGAGAAATGCTATCTTAGCATGTGTTATGTTAATTCTGTCTCCAGTATTGCATGTATTCTTCTTCTGAATCTGGATATTTGAGTAATGTTTAGATTCTAGAGCATAGAATTCCTATGTTGAATGTCTGATCTTTTAACTTCTGCTCAAGGGGTAGATTAAACTGTTTTCAGGTTGAACATTGGGAAGGGTATACTGCAGTAGGGATACCATAAGTAGAGATAACCTAACACTTTATATTGGGAAATACCTGTAAGGCAGGTATCACATATATCCCCTTGAAATCCAGTTTTAGTTGTTTATGCTGATCATTCACAGGTGTATGTCTACTGACTCCAGGCCCTGGATAGGCACCAATCATGCTTTGTTCTTGTGTTATAACCATGTCCAGCTTTGCATCCACACTTAAACTCCAAATCAAAATCTAAAACAACCATTAGGACTTTAGAATTAGTTTAGGATCCTCAGTCCTCTGTCTACAACTGCTAATAGGCCCAAAGCTAGCCCCTTTGCTCTTATCTTTCAGTTTTGGTCTACTTACAAGAGGACTATCTGCTTTCTGTCAGCATCCCAGCCTTGTATGCATATCCTCATGGATGTTGAGTAGGGAATACCCCCCTAGGTCTTGCAGAGCCTGAAGGAGAAGAGGAGATAAAATATAGAGTCTATCTCCTACACTGTTGGCCCCCTGGCCCAGAGATCCTGTTGATCACTGATGGCTACCTTGTAGGGATATCTGGGAATAAGCATCCAGTCTGGGAAAAAGTCAACAGAAATTGGCGACTCCGCTGGGGAACCTTGTGAAAGAACCCTGGTTTTCAGAAGAAAACAGTTCCTAGTAATAGGTGGCGACTCCGAAGTAATCTCCCAACCGGTCAAAGTAAAATTTATATGCAGGGGAGAAGATGCCAACAAAATCCTCTATTTGAAGAGTTACCATTAACAAAAAGAATGATGTATAGAAGAAAGGGAACTGTCTCAGTTAGTCATGAGAGCTCCCCCAGAAAAAGTGATGATATACAAGATAACCCTAGGCCATCAGGACAGCATGCGCCTTATTTTTCAAATGTAGAAGCTGATATTCAAGGTGCATATGAGAGGCAACAGGGTGGTAGCATGAGAATGAGGTCAGAGGTGTTCCAAGAACGCCCTTTTCTAGACCCAAGTGAAAGGTTTGAAGAGGCAGAGTCTCTGAGGGATGATGAAGATGATGACCAGAATGGTATGAGACCATCTACCTCCAGACCTAAGGATGAACAATTGGCCGAAGAAATCAAAAGTCTAAGAGCAGAACTAGAATACCTGCAAGCCATGAAAATCAGAGATGATATGAGGCAGAAAGTGCAAGCCTTAAGAACTGCCCAAAATGATTCAGTTCCTACCCTAGAGAATGTAAATGGGCAAAGACATCAGCAAAGATATGAAATGCAACATCAGCATCATGATGAGAGACAAAATGTGAATGATGCTAGGATACCAGTGAACAATGCAGGAAACCAGAATGCAAACAGAAATGTCAATGTTAATCAGCCAAACAGACAGCCCATGCAGTTGGATAGATTCGGGCAGCTGGTGTTTGATGGTATTCCTGGGTATCCTAACCCCATTGACAAGCATCTGAGGCTGCAAGTGCCTAAATTTTCAGGAAACAACACAGTGTCAGGAGAAGATCATCTAAAGGCCTTTCAAAATGTCATGGATAATTTTGAGGTTGAGCATGAGGATGTTTTCATGAAGTCATTCATGCAATCCTTAATAGATGAGGCAAGAGAATGGTACAAGAATCTGCCTGACCGGAGTATTTCATCATGGGATGATTTTAAAAGGATATTCAAGGAGCAATATGGTGATAAAACTGACCCTAGCTTTTTTGTAAATGAGTTCACCAGCATCACCAAAGGGTCAAATGAGCAGGTTGCAGACTTTAATGCAAGATTTACTAAAGTGTTGAACAAATTGCCACATCACATGAGGCCAAATGAACCAATGTGCATAATTTTGTATATCAATGCCTTTGATGCAAAGACTGCATATGGACTAAGAGATAAAGGTCCTGCCACTCTCAGGGATGCTTTCAGAATTGCAGTAAATATTGAAAACAATAGGAAAGCATCAGGCAAGACAAATAGAAGGGATGATGTAAAAATTTTGCAGAATCCAAACAAGCCTCAGAACACTCAAGGTAGTACATCTGCTCCTGAAGATAAGATAGACAAACTGGCAAATGTTGTTAAGGACCTAAGCTATAGATTAGCTAGAAGTGAAAAAGGGATGGGTCCTGATAGGCAAGTCTATCAAAGGCAGGAAAAGAGGCCATCATTACATGATATGCCTTATAACACCAATTGGCATGATGGTAAGCCTGTATTCCCACGTAACAACACAAATCAGAGGGCCCAACATGTCAAAGAGACTCCTGATCCCCTAAAGAAAACTATAAGTATTGCTGATGATGCTCCGTGGTGTATAATTTGTCAGATGCCGCATTCACAGTCACAGTGTATGATTGCTCAATCTTTGTATGATAATGCTACATCTTGTAATGAGTGCAATGAGCCACATCATGTGCAGGATGATGATGTTAATATGATGTCCATAGGCAATGGATACACTCTGTATGATGCTGATGAGAATACAGATCATCAAATTCAGGCCTGCCAACAGTCCCCATATGATGAAGATAATGAAGATAATTATGTGTATGCTCAGAACTCACACAATTTTCTGAGTAACCTACAACGGCCCTCTGATGAGGAAATTAGAGCCCTCACAGCTGCAGCAGTTGCTCAAGTCAAAAGCAACTACAACCTCAGAGGTAAAAATCAAGTAGGCGGCCCACATCAGCCAGAAGATATTTCTGCAGGTCAGCTGGTGCATGGTCATAAAGGAACTGAACCACAAAAAAGGCAGTGGGTAAATAATAAACAGAACTTTAGACACAGAACAGGTCATGAATTTCAAGGACCAGAAAACAAAACCCCTCAGGCTGAAGATCAAAGTAGAGGTTCCCAAGACAAGAATGATGATCAGGGAACTATGAAAATGAAAACTAAATCAGCTCAGGATAAAAGCAAGATTGTGGAGCCAGCTACAACTGTTGTACAAAACTATGCTCCATTTGATATAGCTCAGATCCTCTCTCAGGTAAAGGTCTCTGTTCCACTTATGGAACTCATGAAAGTGGAAGAGATCAAGAATAGGACAATATCCCTAATCTCAGGGGTACCTTTTCAAGCTAAACAAAATGATCAGACCCAGGGTGAGAAACATGTCATGTGTAATGAAGAAGATGAGACTCCTGAAGTCTATTTAGGAATGACCATGACAAAGTGTCCTTCACAAGTCGAACCATTTTATGTTTCCCTGGTTATAAATGGAAAAATAATTAGAAATTGTATGCTTGACTCTGGAGCATCTACAAATGTCATGCCTTTGGCCATCATGCAACAAACTGGATTAAAAATTGACAAGGCATGTGGAAAATGTTATGCAATGGATGCCAGAGAGGTACCAGTTATTGGAATCATGAAGGATGTAGATTTCAAGCTGGCAGCATTCCCTGAAAAGAAATATAAAATGAATATAACAGTGGTTGACATCAAGCCACAGTATGGTATGATGTTGTCAAGAAGATGGGCAGCACTAATTGGTGGAAGTATGCAGCTGGACCTGTCATATGCCATGATTCCAATGAATGGCAGGGATGTCAAGCTAATCAGAGAGCAAAGATCATCAGAGACAGTGGAAGACCAAGAAGCAAATGAACAAGTATGCTTTGTAGACACTGACTGTGATAACTTCAAGGTTGTCTCAGATGATACAGAAGATAAAAAGAAAAATGTCTGCATTGAAGAGCTGGATCAGCAGGGCTTATGGACCATGTTTTTTGATGGAGCTTGTGCAAAAGAAGGCTCTGGAGCTGGAGTTGTTTTCCTGTCTCCAACTGGTAAGCTCCTCAAATTCTCTTTCTTGCTGAGGTTTGATTGCACAAACAATATTGCAGAATATGAGGCTTTACTCTTAGGCCTAAATATTGCTCTCAAACATGGAATTAAGATGTTAAGAGTATTTGGGGATTCTGAGCTGATTGTATCCCAAATCAGAAATAAGTATGCTGCAAAAAATAAAAGATTGAAACAATACAAGCATGCTGTTTGGGATACCATTGAACTTTTTGATGCATTTTCAATTGGCTGGGTAGAAAGGTCAAAAAATGTTATGGCTGATTTCTTAGCCAATGTTGCAATAAGGCCAGATGACATCACTCTGTCAGGTGTTACAAATGTAGAAGTTAAAATTAGGCCTGCCATACCAGAAAATATATGCAGTTGGCAAGTGTTTGATGATGATAGGGATTTATTGAAATTTTTGCACTGCATAGATGAATATGAAAATCAACAGATTGATTTCCAAGCTTTTGTAGAGACTGTAGATGGAAAAGAAACTCTTGTGGGAAAAGAGATCATTCAGTTGAGGACTAATAAAATCCCTAGAGGGTTGGTAGCCTTGGAAAGAGCCTTTGACAGTAGGGACAAAATGGTCACAAGGACATCCCCCACAAATAAGGAGGATTTAGAAGAAATAAATTTGGGGACATCTCAGGCCCCTCAGAAGGTATATATTGGTAAACAGCTCAAACCACACATTAGAAGTATGCTGATTGCATTATTGAAAAAGTATAAACATGTTTTTGCTTGGTCATATGAGGACCTAAAAGCTTATAGGGAAGACTTATTCCAGCATGAGATCCCATTGAAGCCTGAAGCTAAGCCATTTAGACAAAGGCAAAGACCTATTAATCCTACCTTAGCTCCCAAGATGCAAGAAGAACTCAAAAGGCTCAGGGAAGCTGGAATAATTGTGCCAATCAGACATTCAACTTGGGTGTCTAACCTTGTCCCAGTCAGAAAAAAGAACGGTGATATTAGGCTTTGTGTTGATTTCAGGAACTTGAATGTATCCTCTTTGAAGGATAACTATCCATTGCCTAATATGGAAGCTATGTTGCAGAGAGTGACTGGTTGTGAACTCCTATCCATGATGGATGGATTTTCAGGATATAATCAGGTAAAGGTAAAGGAATCAGAACAATATAAGACTGCCTTTACCACTCCATGGGGAACGTATGTGTATGTTAGAATGCCATTTGGACTAACAAATGCAGGTGCTACATTTCAAAGAGCAATGGATGTTGCTTTTGCAGGGCTGATTGATTCAATCCTGGCTGTATATCAGGATGACCTGACTGCTTACTCAAAGAAAGAAGAGCAGCATTGTTTGCATCTGGAACAGATTTTCATAAGAGCACTAGAATATGGTATTTCTTTAAACCCAAAGAAGTGTGCCTTTGGAGTAGTTGAAGGAAAGCTTCTGGGACATATTGTTTCCAAGGATGGAGTCAGGATAGATCCAGAGAGAGTGGCAGCCATTGACAGGATTCAAATGCCAAAAACTGTGAAAGGAGTTCAATCCTTCTTTGGACAGATAAATTTTGTTAGAAGATTTGTTCCCAACTTTGCAGAAACCACAAGGAACATTTCCAAGATGATGAAGAAGGATGCAACTGTCAACTGGGAAAGGGAAGCAATAGAATCATTTCAGAATATCAAAGAGGCAATTAAGATGGCCCCTGTTCTTAAATCTCCTGATTTTTCTAGGCCATTCCAAGTATTTTCTTTTGCTTCCTTTCATACTGTTGCTGCATGTTTGTTACAGAAAAATGAAGATGGTTTTGAACAGCCCATCGCTTTCTTCAGTATGTCCCTGCAGGCCTCTGAGTTGAAGTATGATATTATGGAAAAACAGGCATATGCACTGGTTAGAGCCATCAAAAGTTTCAGACCATACTTGGTAGGGTCATATATAATTGCATATGTACCTCATGCAGCAGTCAAAGACATTTTCACTCAGCAGGAGGTGACTGGAAGAAGGTGCAGATGGATAAACAAACTGCAGGAGTTCAACATAGACATACAAGTTACTAAGTTGATAAGGGGACAAGGATTAGCCAAGATGATGGCACAGTCAAACTTGGAAGCATGCCAAGTTAATGCAGTCCAACATGAGAGTGTAAATGTATCAGGATCTGAATGGTACAAGGATATTATCTATTACTTGCAAAATCTGAATTGTCCTTCTCATTTCAGTGACAATCAAAAGAGGACTCTAAGGTTACATGCAATCAGGTATGTTATTGTTCAAGGTGAGCTGTATTGGAAAAACCCTAATGGTGTGCTGCTGAGATGTGTGGATGAGGA
Organism: Cunninghamia lanceolata; assembly: GCA_027924645.1. Classification (NCBI taxonomy): domain Eukaryota; kingdom Viridiplantae; phylum Streptophyta; class Pinopsida; order Cupressales; family Cupressaceae; genus Cunninghamia; species Cunninghamia lanceolata. Next base: position 1,220,401 of record BSBN01000124.1, read on the forward strand.
TATGGCTAACAATGTTTTGACTGACATGCATAAAGGATTGTGTGGTGGACATTATACTGCCCAAACAACAGCTCATAAAATTCTTAGGGCAGGATATTGGTGGCCTACTCTCTTTTCAGATGCACAAAAGTTAGTAAGGAAGTGTGACCCTTGCCAAAGATTCTCAGGAAAGCTGAAATATGATGGTGCTTTGCCCCTCAGAACTGCACCTGTGGATGCTCCATTTCAGCAATGGGGAATTGACTTCATAGGGGAAATTGCAGACAAATCAAGTGGGGGACACAGTTGGATTTTGGTGGCAACTGATTATTTTACCAAATGGATTGAGGCCATTCCAACTAAGAGAGCTACAAGTAAGGTGGTGACAGATTTCATACTAGAAAACATCATCATCAGGTTTGGAGTACCATTTAAGATAATCACTGATAATGCTATGTGCTTCAGATCAGGTGAATTTGTTGATTTTTGCAACAGGTATGGGATAAATCTGTCATATACATCACCATATCACCCACAAGGAAATGGTCAAGCAGAATCAAGCAATAAGAGCATCATGAAAATTATCAAGAGGATACTGGACAAGAACAAGAGAGCTTGGGACTCAAAGTTGAACTTAGCAGTATGGGCTGACAGAGTGACAGTGAAAAGGGCTATTGGGAAGTCACCTTTTGAGCTAGTATATGGTGCATCAGCTAGACTGCCCATAAACAATCTCCTACCAGTTTACAGATTCATTCAGGAAAATGATGAGGAGATTGAAGATTCCATGACAGAAAGAGTGAATCAGCTGGTTGCATTGGATGAAGACAGGAGGAAAGCCCACCAGATCAATCTCAAAAGACAACAGGATATGAAATATCAGTTTGACAGGAGAACTACAAAAAGGAAATTTCAAGTCAATGATCTGGTGCTCATTTGGAATGCTAAAGTTCAGGAAAAGGGTAAACATGGTAAATTTCAACCCTTATGGATGGGCCCATATCAGGTTTGTAATACTCATGGGGAGGATTCTTATTTCCTCCAGGCCCTAGATGGTGAAGTTCTGGAATTGCCTGTGCATGGCCAATTCCTTAAGTTCTATTTTGCATGAATAACTGGTTGCTGTGCACATTTGTAAAAATATGTATGTAGTGTAAATGCCTTGTACAGCTCGCGTTTTTTGGCTTTTTGTCTGGTCTGCCCGGAGATCTGGTTCTCGCTGTAGGTTTTCACCTACACGTCCCCATTCGGAGCCACTGTTAGCACTCATTTTGACCTAGGGTTGATTTGTCATGATCAGGGGGTTTCTTCATTTGAACCCTTTATCTTCTTGCCCATTTTTTCTAAGTGTTGGACCTCCTCAGCGTTTTTCAGCTGCAGCATCATATTTTCCTGAGGAGGAGGTCATCATCATCATCTTGTCTTCAATGATGGTCTGCATCATCATGTTCTTCGTCGACTGGTTTTTCATCGTCATCATCATATTCAGTTATCGGGTGATGTTTGGTTTTTATCCTGATCCTGCTGATGAGCTACAGTGTGCCCTGATCTACTTGCGAGGGTGATTTTTCAAAGTATCCGGTGATCTTGCACTTATCACCTTGCCCAAACATGATGATGATGTTGCCCCGATATTCTGAAGGGGTTATTCTCTAAGTTGTTCGACCTGACTTGTTTTTTCCTAAGGGTCGTCGTCATCATCATCATATTTCCTTTTATCACCGTGTTGCTTGCGAGGGTCATCATATTATCTGCATCATGATATCTCGCCGGGGTGATATTTTTATCATCGGGTGATCTTGGTTATGATCATCCTGATGATGTTGTTGAAGAGTTCTAAGTGCGACCCGATATTCACTGGGGTCATCATATTTTGAACGTCAGGATGATCTTAGTCAATATCATCCTGATGATGTTGTATCACTTCTTGTTCGATTGTTTTGTCATCCTGATGATGCTGACGTCATCCTTATATCAGGGTGATATCTTTCTTTCTGCCTATCTGCATCATGATATTTTCGAAGGAGGGGGTGATATTTTCATATCACTCGAGTGTGTTTGTTCCAGCATCATGATGATGCTGATATCAAGGAGATATCCACCTGCCGGCTTCGTGCGCTATCTAGAGGGGGTGATCTTTTCGAGCATCATCATATTCATCTATCTCCCCAATCTTACAGAGGAGCTACAGTGCAACCTGATATTTGCACATCAGGATGATATTTCCAAATATCCGGTTGTCTTCCGAATATCATCCTGATGTTAATATGATGATGACGTCATCGAGGTCCCGGGGGGGTCATATTTCTAACACTGATCATCTTGAGGAGATCTCCCGACATTTGCAAACATGATGATGACGTCATCCGGATATGAAGAGGTGCGCAGTAGGCAGATATGATGATGACGTCAGCAGGATATGATGATGACGTCATCAGGATGTTCATCGGCCAGACTTTTGGTATAGGCTCAGTAGGAGGATGTTCCTCCGATGGATCAGGTTGTGCCGATGAAGGCGATTATCATGCGGTTGTATTGCGATATGATGATGACGTCAGGGTGATATTTCGGGCAACAGGATATCATGCTGCTGGAGGATGATGATGATGAAGTCTTATACTAGTGTCGTCAGGAGCAAAAGCACCGACATCATATATGCTCATGACCTAGTATATAAAGTGTCAAAGAGGTCATCGTGGGGTGCATGTGGGATAATGTTATCCTGCATATTCGAAATATCATGATGATGAATCTCGGCGGGAAGTGGTTGCGATGCAGAATTAATGTTCTTCCCGAGGCCGCGGGTTGGTGCGCCATCAATGGCGATTGTTGCAGAGGTATGGGCGATGGCGTGGGCGGATCTGGTACCTGACTGAAGGTGTACATCAGCGGACAGTGGCGCAGGGCTCGAGAAATCTTCCTGTCTCCTCCCCTACCTGCTGCATTCAAGTTTGGGCGCCAATCTGGTAATGTTTGAGCGCCATCTTTCTGATACTGTGTATCTGGCGGGATTTTTGGTCAACCATGTAATTAATTGCTGAGCACCTACCTGGCTGTTATAAGCAGGTTGTGTTGCTCATTTGTTGTTGTTGAAAGTTGAAGATTTTTGGCTCTGTAATGCATGACAAGCTGATCTGGTTGCTCTGTACAGCTTACCTGTGAGTTTATGTATCTCTTGTTGTATGTTTTTGGCATGAACCCACTGATTTCATGATTAAACTTATATAAGAAATGCTATCTTAGCATGTGTTGTGTTAATTCTGTCTCCAGTATTGCATGTATTCTTCTTCTGAATCTGGATATTTGAGTAATGTTTAGATTCTAGAGCATAGAATTCCTATGTTGAATGTCTGATCTTTTAACTTCTGCTCAAGGGGTAGATTAAACTGTTTTCAGGTTGAACATTGGGAAGGGTATACTGCAGTAGGGATACCATAAGTAGAGATAACCTAACACTTTATATTGGGAAATACCTGTAAGGCAGGTATCACATATATCCCCTTGAAATCCAATTTTAGTTGTTTATGCTGATCATTCACAGGTGTATGTCTACTGACTCCAGGCCCTGGATAGGCACCAATCATGCTTTGTTCTTGTGTTATAACCATGTCCAGCTTTGCATCCACACTTAAACTCCAAATCAAAATCTAAAACAACCATTAGGACTTTAGAATTAGTTTAGGATCCTCAGTCCTCTGTCTACAACTGCTAATAGGCCCAAAGCTAGCCCCTTTGCTCTTATCTTTCAGTTTTGGTCTACTTACAAGAGGACTATCTGCTTTCTGTCAGCATCCAAGCCTTGTATGCATATCCTCATGGATGTTGAGTAGGGAATACCCCCCTAGGTCTTGCAGAGCCTGAAGGAGAAGAGGAGATAAAATATAGAGTCTATCTCCTACACTGTTGGCCCCCTGGCCCAGAGATCCTGTTGATCACTGATGGCTACCTTGTAGGGATATCTGGGAATAAGCATCCAGTCTGGGAAAAAGTCAACACCTTCAAAGTCATATAATGGAAGCACGTTTGGTGATGAGCTCCAAGCTTTCCCAAACCTTTCAATATTCAAGAATTTCCCTAACTTCCCAAGATTACTCCCCAAAATAGAAATAAACTCCCAAAATGCCAGAACCCCACACTCCTCAACAAGAAGAGGTAATATTGGCCATCAATTTTGGCCTTGAGGAATGAGAAGGTGACACTTGTCACCTTCTCCTTCCTCCTCCAATGCCACTAGCAAGGGAGAGGAAGTGTGAGGGTGACAAGTGTCATCCTCCAATTCCATCTCAATCCTCACCTTATCCACATATGCTCTCACACATGTGTGAGAGGACAAGTGGTGAGTTGGAATTCCCACTCAAACCTCCAAGATGATAAGGGATGCCATACGACTTTCTCTTATTCTCTCAAAGAGTCATCTCCCTCCAAGATGCTCTCACACGTTTGTGAGAGCCTTGGAGGAAGATCCCACACACTTGGGAGTCTTGGAGACCTCCCAAGTCTTCCTTGGGAATGGATTCCAAAATTTTGGGAAGGGAGATGAGTCTTTCCCAAAGCATGACTCATCTCCCACTTTGCCTAATTTGAAATTTCGTTACTTTGACCAAACCATAGTTTAGAGTGACCAAAAGTGAGTTAAAGGGTTAGTTAGTCAAAATTGACCCTAGACCCATGGGTAACCACCTAGGGTAAATTTTGGGACACTAAGGTTCACCAAAGGGATCATAAATCCACCTTAAATGGCCTCAAAAATAAAAACAATTACCAAGTGGTGTAAGTCAATAAAAATTATACAACACTTAATATTAATTAATTTAAACAAAGGGTACTAGGCCAAAATGATTAAAATTAAATCAAGCACTTAAATCAACACTCAATTTTCAAATGTGATCCTTATCCCTCTTGGGAATGGATCAGTTTCACAGGGAATAACATAGTGTGAATTCTACATACAATTTCCCTCGGCATGGAAATGTAAAACCTACACATCTCGATCAAATGACAATCATATCATGATAATCATAGCCGAAGCAACTGGAATTAAATTCATGCCATCGAATACAACAATAATCATCAATAACATAATTCTGAATTAAACTGCATTTTTCTATCACATGTCAAATAATCCTCATCACATATATAACTAGGAATCACATCACAAAACATCGTCTAATATATCTCGTATGTTAGATCACAAAATAGCATCAAAATATGATCAAATCAGATTACCATATGTCTAATCAATGTCATATCAAATCATGAGATATAATCAAGTGTACAAAATGAAACATAGTCTCTAAGAAGTCTGATAATGTCATCAACTGAAATGCATAATGATCAAAATAAGGAAGGAAATATAATCAGCCTCACATCCTCCCCCTAAGACTAAACTTCCTCCTGGAAGTCATCAAAGAGGTGAGGGTAGAGTGCCATAAAACTAGCTGCATCCTCTCAAGTCGTTGTGACCTCATCATAACGATCCCACTGGACCCTAACCTAGTCCAGCTCTTGACCTTGAAGGCCCAGCGTCTGATGAGCCAATATGCAAATTAGCTCTAAAGCCAATTGCCCGTCCGCCTCTACTCGTAGTCTCAAAGATGGGAGTCTGAAAGTCAGCCTCACGGTTGTCAACTACTGCAAACGTGTGGTGGGATCTACCCACATCTCCAACTGTTGGTTCAGATCCTTCGGCATGAGGCTATCCCCCAATTGTAAAGCCCTGTGGGCACTTTCTAGCTAGATGTCCCACTCCACCACAAACATAGAATGGTCCCCGAGCCTGAACATGTACGGTCTGTGTCCTGCCTGTCGATTGCTGCTGCGTAGGTCAACCCATGGAACACTGTGATCCTCCAAAGGACTTTTACAACTGTACAAGTCCTGCAGCATGTGTCTATTGTCGCTGGTCTCTGTGTGGACCTTATTGACGCTGCTGCTGTGGGGGCCTAGGATGTAAGGGTGCGCAACTAAATCCTCCTCTATGAGGTGGCTATTATGGTTTGTGGAAACTCTGTTGATGCTGCTGCTGCCCACGATCTTGGAACTGAGAGTGTGAACTCTACACTCATCCCTGTATCTCCTTAGCAACATATGCCTTCTTAGCATCATCACTCAAAGTTTGGGGGTCTGCCATGTGAACAGGCCCTGCTATGTTGTGGTTCAGTCCCCTAATAAACTTATGAACATGAGTTTCTCGTCATGGAGATACTCCGCATATCAGGATAACTCAGTAAATCTACCCTCATACTGTGCCACTGTAAGTCCTCTCTGCTGGAGGTCATGAAACTCGTCAATGTAACGCTGCCTATAATGATCTAATAAGTACCGTGCATTGAAGCGCTCAATAAAGGTCTCCCATGTGAGAGTGTCTAAGGAAAGGTGACGTTTTCTCTACTCAATGTGCTACCAAGTAGTTGTTGCATCTTGCAATAGGTGTACTACCACATGGGCCTTCATGTTACCCTTGTAAGGATGCAACACGAAGTATTTGTCTAAGCTGATGAGCCAGGCCTGTACCTCAGCTCCCTCTATGGTTCTGATGAAAGTAAGAGGGTTTAGCCTCAAAAAATCTCTAATGGGATCTCCTTTGTCTCTATGCCTCCTGATAGGCTCATCTATATAATAATCGTAAGGTCTATAAACAATGTGCTCTACTCTAACTACCTCATCACGCCTTTCATGACATGGAGGGCTTCTGCAACGGGCCTTGTCAGCTGAACCAACCTCCTCTGTCATCATCTCTGGCACCTCAACATAAGGCCCAACACGTGGTGCCCCTCGCAGCTCAATGCGGGGCTCCACACGTCACTTTACACAGGACTCAGCTCGTGGATCCACGCGTGGCTCCTCTCACAGATCCTCACGGGGCTCAACACGTGGCTCTATGCATGGCTCAGCTACAACCAGTGGAAGCCTATCTAAAATTGCTTGTAAAGCCTGTTGCAAGTATGAGGTGAGCCAGTGTTGTCATTGATGTCAACATACTCATATTGCATTGACAAGAAGGATTTGATGAGCTGTGTGCTGAGGATATTGAGAAAATTAGCCTCAGTCAGGAACAGTGAAGAACAGTAATGAGAAGAAGGCAAATGTACTGTATAGGATGAGAACCAGAGGATGCGGATTAAAGGGTTAGTAGATATGAGTCTTGAGATGCTTCAGTTAAGATTTCAGAGGTCCGCATGAAGATCTGAAGGAGTTGTGGCTGTCGGTATAGAACCGGTTCCGGCAAGTATCCAGAGGTGACAGAGGATCACAAAAAGGTCCGGTGAGGTCCGGAATTGTATTATCCTAATCTGCGGATTGGACGGAGTGTTTGGGATGTCCTTGTGATGTGTCATCCTGATTTGTGTATGATTTGGAGGTCCGGAAGTACCTCTTGCATTATGACAGTGGCGACAGACTGTGTTCTTGAAGTTCCGGATGAGGAAGACAAGAGATCCCAGTAAGTAGAGGAAGTGCGGATGTATCCGGACATTCAGACAGGCTTGTGAAGGTTCTTGGATCATGTTTAGGTTGTGTTGTTGGTCCGCATTGATGGTAGAGCCCGGAATTGAAGTTATTCTTCCGGATGAAGTTCTTGCTCTGTTTAGCCGACCGGATGAGTTGTTCATCCTGCGAATGTTCTTGTGATGGCCGACCGGATGTGTTATTCATCTTGCGGATACTCCTATAGTTGTTTGCCGACTTAGATGTTTGTTCCTAAGTCGATGTCTTGTATAAATAACGGTTTGTGAGTTCATTTCAAAGTGTGGTGTGTGGATGAGTGTGGCATAGCGAAGAAACGTGCGAAAGGCAGAACAGAGATTTTTGGGCTTAATTGGAACTGATCCGGACATGGTAGAGATGTCATTCTCCAGTTCAAGACTGTGATTTTTATCACTTTGTAGACAGTGTGTCTCCTTGTAGGCAGTGGGCCTCTTTGTGAGCAGTGTGCTCGGGCAGTGAGCCCTTATTGGCATGTGCCATTCATTTTTCTTTATTCTTCTAACAGAGAATAATTCTTGGGTTAATCACCCCGTGGTTTTTCCCTTAACCGGGTTTTCCACGTCAAAATCTTGGTGTTCAATGTGTTGATGCTTATCTGCTCTTGTGTTTATGTATTATGCTTCCATGGATGATTATTTGATATGCTGCTAACTAACAACAAAGAATCAAGTGTTTGAAAGAACAAGAAGTTTTATACAACTGATTCACCCCCCCCCCTCTCAGTTGTATGCCCTAGATCCAACAATTGGTATCAGAGCCAAGTTCCTCTTGTTAGTGCCTGAATTGACTGGTAGTTTTTTGAGCAATTTTCATTCAGGCACTCTCCCTAAGTATCCAAAAAATGCTCCAAGTGTTGGACCTCCTCAGTGTTTTTTCAGCTGCATCATCATATTTTCTTGAGGAGGAGGTCATCATCATCATGTTTCCTTTGATGAGGGTCGGCATCATCATGTTCTCCGTCGACCGGTTTCTCATCGTCATCATCATATTTTACTATCGGGTGATGTTTGGTTTTTATCCTGATGATGCTGATGAGCTACAGTGCGCCCTGATCTGCTTGCGAGGGTGATTTTTCGAAGTATCCGGTGATCTTGCACTTATCACCTTGCCCAGACATGATGATGATGTTGCCCCGTTATTCTGAAGGGGTTATTCTTTGAGTTGCTCGACCTAACTTGTTTTTTCCTAAGGGTCGTCGTCATCATCATCATATTTCCAGTTACCACCGTGTTGCTTGTGGGGGTCATCATATCTTCTGCATCATGATATCTCGCCGGGGTGATATTTCTATCATCGGGTGATCTTGGTTATGATCATCCTGATGATGTTGTTGAAGAGTTCTAAGTGCGACCCGATATTCACTGGGGTCATCATATTTTGAACGTCAGGATGATCTTAGTCAATATCATCCTGATGATGTTGTATCACCTCTTGTTCGTTGTTTTGTCATCCTGATGATGCTGACGTCATCCATATATCAGGGTGATATCTTTCTTTCTGCGTATCTGCATCATGATATTTCCGAAGGAGGGGGTGATATTTTCATCACTCGAGTGTGTTTGTTCCAGCATCATGATGATGCTGATATCAAGGAGATATCCGCCTGCCGGCTTCGTGCGCTATCTAGTGGGGGTGATCTTTTCGAGCATCATCATATTCATCTATCGCCCCGATCTTACAGAGGAGCTACAGTGCAACCTGATATTTGTGCATCAGGAGGATATTTCCAAATATCCGGTTGTCTTCCGAATATCATCCTGATGTTGATATGATGATGACGTCATCAAGGTCCGGGGGGGTCATATTTCTAACATAGATCATCTTGTGGAGATCCCCCAATATTTGCAAACATGATGATGACGTCATCTGGATATGAGGACGTGCGCAGTAGGCAGATATGATGATGACGTCAGCAGGATATGATGATGACGTCATCAGGATGTTCATCGGCCAGACTTTTGGTTTAAGCTCAGCAGGAGGATGTTCCTCCGATGGATCCGGTTGTGCGGGTGAAGGCGAATATCATGCGGTTGTATTGCAATATGATGATGACGTCAGGGTGATATTTCGGGCAACAGGATATCATGCTGCTGGAGGATGATGATGATGAAGTCTTATACTAGTGTCGTCAGGAGCAAAAGCACCAACATCATATATGCTCATGACCTAGTATATAAAGTGTTAAAGAGGTCATCGCGGGGTGCATGTGGGATAATGTTATCCTACATATTCGAAATATCATGATGATGAATCTCGGCGGGAAGTGGTTGCGATGCAGAATTAATGTTCTTCCCGAGGCCGCGGGTTGGTGCGCCATCAATGGCGATTGTTGCAGAGGTATGGGCGATGGCGTGGGCGTATCTGGTACCCGACTGAAGGTGTACATCAGCGGACAGTGGCGCAGGGCTCAAGAAATCTTCCTGTCTCCTCCCCTACCTGCTGCATTCAAGTTTGGGCGCCAATCTGGTTGTGTTTGAGCGCCATTTCCATGATACTGTGTATCTGGCGGGATTTTTGGTCAACATTGTAATTAATTGCTGAGCACCTACCTGGCTGTTATAAGCAGGTGGTGTTGCTCATTTGAAAGGTTGTTGAAAGTTGATGATTTTTGGCTCTGTAATGCAAAACCAGCTGATCTGGTTGCTCTGTACAGCTTGATCTTGTGAGTTTATGTATCTCCTGTTGTAGGACTTGGCATGAATCCACTGGTTTCATGGTTGATCTTATATGAGTAATGCTATCTTAGCATGTGTTGTGTTAATTCTGTCTCCAGTATTGCATGTATTCTTCTTCTGGATCTGGATATTTGTGTGATGTTTAGATTCTAGAGCATAGAATTCCTATGTTGAATGTCTGATCTTTTAACCTCTGCTCAAGGGGCAGATTAAACTATTTTCAGGTTGAACATTGGGAAGGGTATACTGCAGTAGGGATGCCATAAGTAGAGATAGCTCAACACTCTATATTGGGAGATATCTGTAAGGCAGATATCATGTGTATCCCCCTGAAATCCAGTTTTAGCTATTTATGCTGATCATTCACAGGTGTATGTCTACCGACTCCAAGCCCTGGATAGGCACCAATCATGCTGTGTTCTTGTGTTATACACCATGTCCAGCTTTGCATCCAAATTCATATCAAAACATTTCATACCTCCACCTGTTAGTTGTAGGAGTAGGATTAGGAACCCCCTGCATGCTCTCATACCCAACCAGACATCATGTCCAAGAATGTTGCCAGCCTTGTGATCTATCATACAGATCTTGGTCCATACATGAGAGTATTATGCCTGTTGTTGTCAAGTTAGATCTTTCTATCTTTGAGCTAGTCAAGGTTACATCTTGAGTTATAGGGATACCCCCCTTGGTGCGGCAGAACTAGAAGTGAAGGGGAGGAGCTCACGCAACCTCCTGTATTCAGTTGACCTGAATCTGCCTGTGCATTAGAAGTGGCAAACCCTAATGCTGATTCAGAAGAAATGTCAACACCTCTGATAGGAGCTTAACCGCTTGAGGAGATCCAGGATGTCGTCATACAAGAAGGATAGTCCGAAGTTTGATGGAACCAACTTCACTCTCTGGAAAGGTCGCATGAAGTGTCACTTGGAATGTATGGGAAAAGCATACTTGGCTATGGTTTCAAAACCATATGTACCTCCACAAGGTGGTCCGACAACTCTGAATGAAATCACAGAAGCTGAAAACAATCTGCGGACCAAGGAAGCTCTTCTAAGCGCATTGAATGACTCAGATCTCTCGAATGTTATTGACCTACCAACTGCATATGAGATCCTGACTAAACTGGAACTTCTGTATGAAGGAGATGAGTTTGTCAAAAGTGCAAGGTTACAAAGCCTGAAAGGGAAATTTGAAAGATTGAAAATGAGAGATGATGAAAACATCACTACCTTCATGCCAAGAGTAAATGAGTTGGTATGTGGAATCAGAAATGCTGGTGGAACTTTAGATGAAAATGAGATTGTCTGCAAAATCCTAAGATCCCTTCCTGCTGCCTACAAAATCAAAGTTGCTGCCATTGATGAATTCAGAGCCCACACAACTGTCACAAGAGAACAACTGGCTGGCAAACTAGCTGCATTTGAAATGACCGAGTTTGGAGATGATCCTCCCAAGACTGAATCTGCTTTCAAAGCCAGTGCCTATGTGAAAGGCAAACAGAGATTTGATCCGGGTGAAAACTCATCAAGGAAAATGTCATGGTATGATCAAGCAAGAAGAGACATGGAAGAAGAAGAAGCAGAAACAGCTCAACTTGAAGCCCTCATTGCAAAGAGACTGCCAAGAGGATCCGGTAAGTATGAAGGAAAACTACCCTTTAAGTGTTTCAACTGCAATAAGATTGGTCATTTTGCCTCAAGATGTCCGGAGAGATCTGCAAGATCTAATACTCACAGACAAAGGTTTCAAAAGAATTGCTATTATGTTCATGAAGAAGATGACAATGAAGGAGTAACAGATGATGAATCAGAACTAGGAAGCAAATCCGGAAATGAGTGGGTGTTTATAGCCATCAAGGAAGAAGATTCAATACTCTCTGAATCTGTCAATCACAAAGTTGTTGAAAAAGCCTTGGCTGCTCAAGTGGAAGAAAAGGATGATTGGGTTATTGACAGTGGATGTTCTCACCATATGACTGGTGACAAGAATAAGTTCTTAGATTTGGAAAGATATGAAGGAGGAATGGTAAAGTTTGGTGACAATTCTGCTGGCAGAATCAGAGGTAGGGGAACTATTTCCTTTGATGGTAAGAGCAAAACAGGAAATGTACTGTATGTTGAAGGATTGAAGCACAATCTTCTCAGTGTTGGTCAGTTAGTGGACAAAGGCTATGATCTCCGGTTCAAGAATGGAAAATGTAGAATCTTTACAAGCTCCGGAACTGAAATTGCATCCGGTACTCAGACAAAAGGTAATATCTTTCATCTGGTTGGTTCAAATAAAAGTTGTTTGTTTGTCCAAATTGATCAGAGTTGGTTATGGCATAGAAGAATGTGTCATGTAAATTTTGATAACATCATCAAGATAAGCAATACTCAGGCTGTGAGAGATCTTCCAAAATTGATGAAACCTACAAATAGTGTGTGTAAAGAATGTCAGTTAGGTAAACAAAGCAGAGTCTCTTTCAAAAGCAAAGATCAGTCTTCTACCGGATTGTTGGAATTAGTACATACTGATCTATGTGGTCCGACAAGAATCAAGAGTCTGCAAGGTGATAGATATTTCATGTTGTTAATTGATGATCATTCCCGGATGATGTGGGTTACCTTTCTAAAAGAAAAATCAGAAGCTTTTGAGAAGTTCAAAATCTTCAAAGCTATGGTGGAGAATCAAACCGGATTGAAACTAAAGTGTCTAAGGTCTGATAGAGGTGGTGAATTTACATCTGGTGAATTCATTGACTTTTGTGAGAAACAGGGTATAAGGAGACAGTTGTCTGCTCCTAAGACTCCACAGCAGAATGGAGTAGTTGAGAGAAAGAACCGGACCATCCAGGAAGCTGCTAGGACAATGATGTTGGAAGCAAATGTTCCTCAAATGTTTTGGAAAGAAGCTATCAGCACCGCAGTCTACACTCTAAATCGAGTTCAAATCAGAAACAACATCGGTAAGACCCCCTATGAACTTTGGTTTGGCATCACTCCTACTGTGAAATATTTCAGAGTATTTGGTAGCAAGTGTTATATTAAAAGAGATGAAGATCTAGGAAAGTTTGATGCTAGAAGTGATGAGGGAATTTTCTTGGGCTACTCCACTCAAAGCAAGGCATACCGGTGCTACAATAAGAGATTGAGGAAGATGATAGAAAGCACCAATGTGAAAGTTGATGAAGGAATTGAGAAACCTTCAAGATTTTATGAGCTTGATGAAGATGACCAAGACAGTGTTCAAGGTACTCAATCCTCTCCGGTGAGACAGAGTCAGCCTGATCCGGTAAATCAGGAAGAAGAGATAGGTTTGAATGAGCCTGATCAAGAAATAGCAGTGCTAGATACTCCCAAAATTCCAAGGTATGTAAGACTGAACCACTCTGAAGATCAGATCATAGGTGACAGAAGCAAAGGTGTACAAACTAGAAGGAATATTGCTCAAAATCAGAATGAATGTTGTCTGATTTCAAAGATTGAACCTAAAACAATAAATGAAGCCTGCAATGATGAAAACTAGACCAAAGCAATGGAAGATGAATTGATGCAAATTGAGAAAAATCATACTTGGGATCTTGTTCCCAGACCTAGAGACAGGAATGTAATTGGAACCAAGTGGGTCTTCCGGAACAAACTAAATGAAGCTGGTGAAGTAATCAGAAACAAAGCTAGATTGGTCTGCAAAGGCTACTCTCAAATAGAAGGAATTGACTTTGAAGAGACTTTTGCTCCGGTGGCAAGAATTGAAGCAGTCAGATTACTTCTTGCATTTGCTGCCTTCAAAGACTTCAAGGTATATCAGATGGATGTCAAGTCTGCCTTCCTAAATGGTGATCTGGAAGAAGAAGTCTACATTGAACAACCGGATGGATTTCAATTGTCTGATAATAATGATATGGTCTGCAAGTTGAAGAAAGCTTTGTATGGATTGAAGCAAGCCCCAAGAGCATGGTATGAAAGGTTGGATAAGCATCTTGTGCAGATTGGATTCAACAAAGGTACTGCTGACAGTAACTTATATTTCAAAATTGATCATGAAAACATTCTGATTGTTGAAGTGTTTGTGGATGATATCATTTTTGGAGGAAGAGATAGTATGTGCAAAACTTTTGCAAATCAGATGAAAAGTGAGTTTGAAATGTCTATGCTTGGTGAAATGAACTTCTTCTTGGGTCTGCAAATTACTCAAACAAAAGAAGGGATCTTCATTTCTCAGACCAAATATGTGAAAGAATTGTTAAGGAAATTTGGTATGGAAGACTCAAAGCCAATGAACACTCCTATGGCAACCGGATGTAAGTTAAGCAAAGATGATGATTCTCCAAAAGCAAATCAGACAAAGTATAGATCAATGATTGGTGGATTGTTGTATCTCACTCAAACTAGACCAGATATAATGCAGGCTGTTGGTCTTGTGGCAAGATTCCAGGCTGATCCTAGAGAATCTCATGTTATGGCAATCAAAAGAATTTTTAGGTACTTGAAAGGAACAGTTGAGTATGGTCTATGGTACCCTAGAGATCCGGATTTCTCTCTTCATGCTTACACAGATGCAGATTGGGCAGGAGATGTGGATGACCGGAAAAGCACTAGTGGTGGAGCATTCTTTTTGGGGAAGAGATTGGTTTCTTGGCTAAGCAAGAAACAAGATGCAATATCTCTGTCTACAACTGAAGCAGAATACATTGCAGCAGCAGGTAGTTGCACTTAAATCTTATGGATGAAGCAGATGCTAAGAGACATCAAAGTTGAATATGAGGAGCCTATCACAATTTTCTGTGATAATTCAAGTGCAATTAATATTTCCAAGAATCCGGTATTGCATTCTAAGACTAAGCACATATCTATCAAATTTCACTTTTTGAGAGAACAAGTAAACAAGGAAGAAGTCAGATTGGAGTATGTTCCCTCCAAGGATCAGATTGCAGATATCTTTACAAAACCTCTTCCCAAGGACTCTTTTGAATATCTCCGGGAGAAGTTAGGGGTCATGGCCCCTCCGGTGATGAACTAAGATGCACTGATGTGCATCAGTCCGGTGGCTATCACAGTCATATCTTGTGATCCGGACTAATGGGGAGCTGCAACTAAGGGGGAGCAGCTAGTATGATTCTGATGTATGAGAATTGCAAGTATGAGCCCTTTGCCATTGATGTCAAAGGGGGAGAGAAGACATGTGAAAAACAAGTGGTTGATGATCAAAGGGGGAGCAGTAAAGGAAGAGAAGACATATGAAAAGTTGAAGTTCTTGTCTTAATGGTTTTTCACATCATATGTTGCTATCAATGACAAAGGGGGAGATTGTTGCAAGTATGAGGTGAGCCAGTGTTGTCATTGATGTCAACATACTCATATTGCATTGACAAGAAGGATTTGATGAGCTGTGTGCTGAGGATATTGAGAAAATTAGCCTCAGTCAGGAACAGTGAAGAACAGTAATGAGAAGAAGGCAAATGTACTGTATAGGATGAGAACCAGAGGATGCGGATTAAAGGGTTAGTAGATATGAGTCTTGAGATGCTTCAGTTAAGATTTCAGAGGTCCGCATGAAGATCTGAAGGAGTTGTGGCTGTCGGTATAGAACCGGTTCCGGCAAGTATCCAGAGGTGACAGAGGATCACAAAAAGGTCCGGTGAGGTCCGGAATTGTATTATCCTAATCTGCGGATTGGACGGAGTGTTTGGGATGTCCTTGTGATGTGTCATCCTGATTTGTGTATGATTTGGAGGTCCGGAAGTACCTCTTGCATTATGACAGTGGCGACAGACTGTGTTCTTGAAGTTCCGGATGAGGAAGACAAGAGATCCCAGTAAGTAGAGGAAGTGCGGATGTATCCGGACATTCAGACAGGCTTGTGAAGGTTCTTGGATCATGTTTAGGTTGTGTTGTTGGTCCGCATTGATGGTAGAGCCCGGAATTGAAGTTATTCTTCCGGATGAAGTTCTTGCTCTGTTTAGCCGACCGGATGAGTTGTTCATCCTGCGAATGTTCTTGTGATGGCCGACCGGATGTGTTATTCATCTTGTGGATACTCCTATAGTTGTTTGCTGACTTAGATGTTTGTTCCTAAGTCGATGTCTTGTATAAATAACGGTTTGTGAGTTCATTTCAAAGTGTGGTGTGTGGATGAGTGTGGCATAGCGAAGAAACGTGCGAAAGGCAGAACAGAGATTTTTGGGCTTAATTGGAACTGATCCGGACATGGTAGAGATGTCATTCTCCAGTTCAAGACTGTGATTTTTATCACTTTGTAGATAGTGTGTCTCCTTGTAGGCAGTGGGCCTCTTTGTGAGCAGTGTGCTCGGGCAGTGAGCCCTTATTGGCATGTGCCATTCATTTTTCTTTATTCTTCTAACAGAGAATAATTCTTGGGTTAATCACCCCGTGGTTTTTCCCTTAACCGGGTTTTCCACGTCAAAATCTTGGTGTTCAATGTGTTGATGCTTATCTGCTCTTGTGTTTATGTATTATGCTTCCATGGATGATTATTTGATATGCTGCTAACTAACAACAAAGAATCAAGTGTTTGAAAGAACAAGAAGTTTTATACAACTGATTCACCCCCCCCCTCTCAGTTGTATGCCCTAGATCCAACAAAGCCTATAATATTTGTGGCCCAATATCTGGTAGGGCTGGTGGTGCCTGCGATGCCTGTAGGACCGACTGATCCTGTCCCTCAGCTGAAGAGTCAGTGTGCACCTCGGGGGGTGGAGTGTGGTGAGACTGCACTCGCCGAATGCTTCAGGGAGGCATCCTAAAAAAATGAGGTAACCAGAAATTAATCAAAGTTGCGGAAATAATAATGTGCCCTAAGCAAGCCCAGTGTTTAAACTTAGGCTCTAATACCAAATATCATGCCCACATTTCCCATGCGGTCATGACACAACACACATGTGTCATGTCCACATTTGCCATGTAGTCATGACACGAATTACGAAAAACTTTTCTACCTATCCCTAGGAACCCCCTCGCACAAGTCTACGTGCGCGGTGGCAATACACATAAGGCGTAAACATTTCAATAAGATTTGGGGAGATGCATTGTCCCACACAGTCCCCTGCGTGATGATAGTCGTCTAGGGGTATGCAACACGAAGTGTGTCATTTTTAGGGTTAGACTGATTTTAAATCTGAACCCTAAATTTCCTAGGTGTGAAGATGATTCCGCTAGCATCGAAACCTAACTCTAATTTAGGTCCAAATGAAAATAAGATAATGATTAAGTGAATAATAGTAAGATGGTCGCATGATTAAAGTGGAACGATAGAATAAAATAAAATAAAAATTAATAACAATAACATAAAATAAAACCCTAGAAATCTAGGAAAAATTTAACAGCATAACTGTTTTCAACAAATGACTAAAGAATTTTAAAATAAAATTCTAAAAAGAATTCAAATAAAATTTAAGAATAAAATTTAAAATCAAACTTAAGAACAAATTTAAAACAATATAAAATAACCAAAAATAAATATCCTTCAAGGTCGAATAAATCAACCTTTTAGAAAAGACTAAAATTTTAAAATAATAAAATAAAATAATAACAAACGCTAAATCGGATTTTAAAATTGAATCCGTTAATAAATATAATTTCCACATTACATTTATTAACGAACTCAGAATAATGAGGAGGAAGGAGATTAAAATACTCATTCCCGTAAAATAATAATAAAATAGATAAATAATTAAAAGGATAAAATCCCGCAAGGGAAAAATAAAAATAAATATCTCGACTATGATGAATTTAAATCAAGGGGAATATTCTTCCCAATTTGAAACAAATTTAATCCCTTCAAAAAAAAAAACACCCAAGGCAATAAAACAAATAAAATACAAAACCCCATTGTAATGAGGAATCTATTTAAATGAACCCAAGAGATAAACTCAAAACAAGGGAATAAAATAGAGGTTTTTAAATAAAGGAATAAAATAATTCTCCACAAAATAAATCCTCTCAAATAAAATATATGGTCTTAAATTTAAAAGCCCTAATTTCATTATAGACTAGGTTTTCAAAAGAATGCCCTAATAGTATTCTAATGATTTCTCATTTTGTTGCCCAAACTCTCTCTCATTCATTCTTTCTTTTTGTTTAGTTTTGCCTTCTATTTTGCTGGTTAGGGTTTGCAAGGCCAATGGAGGCCATGAATCGAGTTTGTTATTGCCTCTTACAGAGGTATATACACTCAGCTATCAAATTTCGATTCATTTGCTTGTTCTGTATTCTATTTTTTTTTTATATTGGAGTGACATCATATATATATGCAGGTATTAAAGTAATATAAAATATATATATTAAGATTTAAACATTTGTTACAGGGTAGATGGAGTGGTAGAAGCCGAATGGTGGGGGGACGGAGCATAGAAGGGGGCACTATCGAAGAGCGCTGCGGAGGTGGTGTTGAGATCTTCGGCAGAGGGGAGTTGAGGTCGTGGGTTCTGCAGTGGGGAGTGGACCTTTTAGAGGGAAGGGTTTGGTGTGGGGAGGGGGTCGTGCCTCCCCCCACACCCACCGGTGTGGGGGGAGGCATGGTCCCCTCCCCACACCAAGATTTTTAGCAGAGACAGGGGAGGTGGCAGCTGGGTCGTCATCCCCTTGCAGCTTCCCTCTTTTTTTAAAAAAAAAAAACTCCAACAAAAAAACACTGGCGCTAGGGTTCAACCCTAACATCAGCTTATCACAGTTATCTTTTCTTTATATATATATCTTTATTTCTTTTTGTTCTTTAAGACATAAACTCTATTTTGGTACATACTAAATGTATATAGATTGTATGCACATATATATTTGTATATATATATGTATATATATAGGTATATATACATACTATATAATATAATACCACAGTAAAATACATCCTTCTTTTATATTGTATATATATATATATATGTATGCACTCTTATATATATGTGTGTATAAGTGTATATACATATTATAATATACACAACAAGAAAAAAAGTAACATATGTATATTTTTTTTTCTATTTTTCTGTATTCACACAGTGGTAAAGAACAATAAAATAACAACAATAGATTTTTAGAGAATAAAGCAACCAAGTATATTTATGTGTTTAAATAAATGCATAAATATGTATATTCCCACAACATTCATCTTCTCAAAATATTAAAATAACTAACAGAATACTAACATTCCCATTTAACTCCAATCTTTTTTTTGAATACTAACATTTCCATTTAACTCCAATCTTTCTTTTTTTAAATACTAACATTTCATTTCTGAATCAAAATAAATAGATAACCTAGTATTAAATTTCTTTTTGAACAAATTAAAACAGATATATCTATATATATATATATATATTCTGAGGAGAATGTATGTTGTAGAATATGCATTCTCACTTAATTTTCTAACAGCAACTAAATTTCAATAAAAATTTTAGTGCAACAAAACAGATATCTAACCTCAAATTCCTCTTTCATATATGCAATAAATTTTAAACAAAAATTGAAGCATTTTTTTTGTAAAGAACAATGATAGAAAAATATTCATATTTATTTTCACACGCATTTCTCAACACAATGCCAACTCCACAATAAAGGGAGTAAACAAATTTAAATAAAATAAACAAAAAAATTACATTGCAATACTTTTCACAGCCAACTCCAAGGGCATAAAATTTGCCAAATTAAATACAATAGAGCCACAAAGGCCATGGCTCAAACAGCCACCAACAAAGATGATAGTAACACAAAAATGGACTTCACAATAAGCTCCATTTCCTATTAAAACACCTGCAATTAAAACACAACAACAAGAACAACCCAGCCACTTTGAAATGCCCTCCTCCCTACCGTAGACCCATAAGTGGGTCACCCCTAAGCTAGGGAGGTAGGCATTCACACGGATGCAACCACACAACAACAAGTATCAAAACACAACACAAATACAACCCCAAGGATAAGCACATAACTCAACTCATAAAAATGAGTTTGATGAGGGTAGGGAATGGACCCCTCTACTTCAAAGGCCACCCAAAATACTAAAATACCAATCTCATGGCCTCAAGCCAAAAATCTCCAAAACCACAACTCTCCACAAAATCACAAAATAACCTCCATGACACTCTTGCCATTCAAATAATCTCTTCAACAAGTAAAAGCCCTCAAGGCATAAATAATACAATGTGGGAGTGGCCTCAAGGAGGTTCCTTTCCCCTACCCAAGCAAGTTGAGTCTTACCTCCAAAATGGAGGTGCTCTTACCATACTCCCATCCCACACAAAAATAATGAAATAACAACCAACCAAACACAAACACAACACAATAAATAACCAAGGGTGAAGAAACATAGTTCATGAGGCTTACCTTCAAAGCCCTATAATGGAAGCACGTTTGGTGATGAGCTCCAAGCTTTCCCAAACCTTTCAATCTTCAAGAATTTCCCTAACTTCCTAAGATTACTCCCCAAAATAGATAGAAACTCCTAAAATGCTAGAACCCCAGACTCCTCAACAAGAGGAGGTAATATAGGCCATCAATTTTGGCCTTGAGGAATGAGAAGGTGACACTTGTCACCTTCTCCTTCCTCCTCCAATGCCACTTGCAAGGGAGAGGAAGTGTGAGGGTGACAAGTGTCATCCTCCAATTCCATCTCAATCCTCACCTTATCCACTTGTGCTTTCACACATGTGTGAGAGGACAAGTGGTGAGGTGGCATTCCCACTCAAACCCCCAAAAGGATAAGGGATGCCATATGGCATTCTCTTATTCTCTCAAAGAGCCATCTCCCTCCAAGATGCTCTCACAGGTGTGTGAGAGCCTTGGAGGAAGATCCCACACACTTGGGAGTCTTAGAGACCTCCCAAGTCTTCCTTGGGAATGGATTTCCAAACTTTGGGAAGGGAGATGAGTCTTTTCCAAAGCACGACTCATCTCCCAGCTTCCCTAATTTTAAATTTCGTCACTTTGACCAAACCATAGTTTAGATTGACCAAAAGTGAGTTAATTCAAGGGTTAGTTATTCAAAATTGACCCTAGACCCATGGGTAACCACCTAGGGTAAATTTTGGGACACTAAGGTTCACCAAGGGGGTCATAAATCCACTTTAAATGGCCTCAAAAATAAAAACAATTACCAAGTGGTGTAAGTCAATAAAAATTATACAACACTTAATAGTAATTAATTTAAACAAAGGGTACTAGGCTAAAATGATTAAAATTAAATCAAGCACTTAAATCAACACTCAATTTTTAAACGTGATCCTTATCCCTCTTGGGAATGAATCGGTTTCATAGGGAATAACATAGTGTGAATTCTACCTCCAATTTCCCGTGGCTTGGGAACGTAAAACATGCATATCTTGATCAAGTGTCAATCATATCATGATAATCATAGCCAAAGAAACTGGAATTAAATTCATGCCATAGAATACAACAATAATCATCAATAACATAATTCTGAATTAAACTACATTTTTCTATCACATGTCAAATAATCCTCATCACATATATAACTAGGAATCACATTACAAAACATCATCTAATATATCTCGTATGTCGGATCACAAAATAGCATCAAAATATGATCAAATTGAATCACCATATGTCTAATCAATGCCATATCAAATCAGGAGATATAATCATGTCTGCAAAATGAAACATAGTCTCTAAAAAGTCTGATAATGTCATCAACTAAAATGCATAGTGATCAAAATAAGGAAGGAAATATAATCGGCCTCACAATACATACATACATACAAACATGCATACATATATACATACATACAAGCATGCACACATAAATACAACCATACATACATACATACAAGCATACATATATACATACATACATACAAGTATACATACATACATACATCAATACATACATACATACATACATATAGGCATAGATACATACATACATACAAGTATACATACATACATGCTTAATAACTTTGAACATAAAACATTCCAAGGGAGACATAATGTGAGTGCGTTATAACGCACTCATGTTATGTCAAACATGACAAACATCAGACAAAATTTTGGGAAAAGGGAAAAAATGCAAAACAAAACATAACGTGAGCATGTTATAATGCGCTTGCGTTATATTTTGCTTTGGGAATCCCACTCCTTAGGCTTGGGATTCACTTTGGATTTCTAATCTAAAGGCTTGGAGTGTCTTCCCAACGTCCAAAAACATGTTTTTGCATATTCTACAAGATTTCACATTATTTTATTCGTGCTAACCCTTAGATTTGCACGTGTTTCAAGGTTGAACAAATCAAACACCTGGGTAATGTTAGGCTTTCTCTTAGCTATTTAACAATGTAATTTTTTTTTCACATTTTGACAATGTTAAGCTTTTCATCTTTAATTTATTTTGTTTGTGTGTCCATTTTTAGGCAAAACCCAGTGTTTGGTCTATTTTCATTGTAAATTAACTGTTCATTGAAATTCTTAAAAAATTACATTTTTAGAAACTGGACTCCATTTAACACATATTAAAAAAAATTTGATTTTCAATTAGTTTTCAAAATTTATAGGGATAGCACGGCCAAAATTCTATTTTTCAAGATTGGTGAAAATTGCATATTTTAGGTGTATTTTCATTGGGTTTTGACTTGTCATCACTCTAGAGTTGCACTGTAGGTGTGTTGTGAACAACATTATTGCATCATTGGGCTGATCTTAGACATATTATTTTCTATCCCTCTTGAAATTTTTCACAACACCGCTTCTCTTAATGATTAGCATTGAAAAAAGTTAAAAAATCAAGCATTTTAGGTCATTTTCATACATACTTTTGCACTTGTCCTTGCATAACTTTTGAAAACCTTTTGAAATCTGATTTAGCATTGATTTGAAAACATACACATGGCTTCTCAATACAACAATATTACTAGGCTTCCTCCTAGGCCTTATTTGAAAAGACGAGCCCTGAACTTGAAATAACATTTACAGCTCATGACAAAGAAATGGTAGATACTGAAGGGCCTCTTTACATTATAGTGAAAATAATGGAAATACATGTGGATGGAACACTTATAGACCTTAATCGCATGACTAATTTGGTTACAGAAGAGTTTCTTCTTAAACATGATTTGGCACAAAATTATTATCAACTGTCGGATGAGAATTAAAACACATAATGGAGCTTTGATGAAAGCATTTAGAATGACAAACTTATTGGTCTCGGTCTATGACAAGGCCATGGATCAGTTATTTGATGTTATTCCATTATATGATCTCTTCCATGTAAAACTAGGACATCCATGGCTTAAGGCTATTAATATCATCCCCTCAAATATTCACAAATGCTTAAAATTCCCTTCACATGGAGAGATCTGTACTATCCATTGTAATTCATATCAACCTCCAGCTAAGAGCAAGAATTTCACTCTTGATTACTTTTGGCCGTAACCTGATACAGACCTTGATCCATGAAGAGACCAAACTTTCTTAAACTATAGACGATACAAAG
The DNA here is from genome assembly GCA_027924645.1 of Cunninghamia lanceolata. Taxonomy (NCBI): domain Eukaryota; kingdom Viridiplantae; phylum Streptophyta; class Pinopsida; order Cupressales; family Cupressaceae; genus Cunninghamia; species Cunninghamia lanceolata. Next base: position 1,243,974 of record BSBN01000124.1, read on the forward strand.
CAAAACAACTAGCTAGAGTGGCTAGGCCTCCTTTACAAACAATAAGAGAAGGAGAATATGCATTCGAAGATCCTCTTAGAGCAAAAGGGAAATGACAACATGACATAAGAATAACACAAGATTATTATGACTATGATGAGATAATTGGAATGATAGATGTGGATAAGGGAAAGTTTCATAACTCACCTCATCCACAGAGAGATGGTATCTATACTGAGGTCCCTCCCCTTTCATCCTTACAAGGATCAGGAGGTTTTCATCAACAACAAAACATTCCACCAAGACCAATGAAATTTGAACATGGTGCTTTCTCCTCTAATGTGCAAAACCCTATGGAAAAACATGAAAATACCTTTGAAGAGATAAGTAGTAAGACAAGAAGGAATAGAAAAGCAAGAGAAAGGAGGAAGAGAAGACAAGCTTTTGCCCAACGAATTGCAACTCAACATGAGACAATTCAACCTAACATTGAGCAAAATCGAGATGAACTTAACACTGAGCAATTTGAAGACAAGAACAAAAGTTGGGCTATGGTACCTTACACACCTCTTTCCTCTAGCATCCAAGATTGGGAAGAGGATGATTTGCTCATTGACAAACCTTAGATTGGTAGTCCCTACAGGTAAGTATTTCTAACCCTTTATCTCCATGTTGTGCTGCCCCCGTGATGTGTTATGTATTGTTTAGGCCTCCTAGGATGACCCTTGATACTCTTGTAAGTTCAAGGATACCAGGAGACTGCCTTTGTTGTGACCCTTCTTCTATTTGTATTATCATTCTTCTATATTGCCTCTCTTCTATTTTCATTGTTATGTGTTGTGTCTTATGGACATAGCATTGCGGTTGGTGACTTGGGGGCACCCTCTTGTTGGAATCGTTTGCCGTTGCGCCAAAAGCTTGAGCTATCAATGCTCGCTACAAATGCTAGACTTAACTGAGATCCACAGGAGGCTCACTACCATGTCACAAATCCCAAGGTCAGCGTTGAATGCCTCACTGACAAGGGGGCAGCTCACTACCAACAATCCCCCCCTCAACGCAACCTGAGGGATTCAAACCCGTGACCCATGGCTTTGATACCAATTGTTGGAATCATTTGCCGTTGCACCAAAAGCTCAAGCTATCAACACTCGCTACAAACACCAGACTTAACCTAGATCCACGGGAGGCTCACTGCCATGTCACAAATCCCGAGGTCAGCGTTGATTGCCTCACTGACAAGGGGGCAGCTCACTACCAACACCTCCTACGTGACTATCCCTATGACAATTATTTCTCGTCTCTTGATTTATTGTTTACCTTCCTCTAGTGGTTCTATCTAGCTAGTGAATGACAAAAAACATATTACACTGATACGGACCTAGTGTCCCTTCAATGAGAAATCAAAAAAAGGACTTAGTTCATACATGACGATGGGATTGGTATATATTATCTGATGCTTGGATAGTAGAATCACTTTGTGTGATATCTTGATGTTGTCTTATCGCACTTACAAAACAACTATTTTATATGAAAAGGGGGATTTGTTGATTTTGTTGTATGGGCGTTTTAGTTTGAATTCTCCTTTCCACAAAACATTCCAAAGGATTTTCACCTGGGTTGCTTCTCCACTCGAGAGGAGAGTCACCTATCAGATTGGGTTGCCACTTGGTTTTGCTAGGAAATTTAGAAGTTATCACACAATGTCTCTAATTAATGCTCTTATGCTCTTGAAACCCTAATTTAAGAAAAATAGTAAGTAAATCTACAAATTACAACCAATGCTACTAAAATAAGACAAAGGGTAGAGAACTTTAAATCACTATTTTTTGCAGTCTAGAAAATGGAAATGTCGGGGATAATGGTGATGGTGCCCAAGTCCAATGTGCTACTTTTTCTATAGGATCCCAATCTCTTTCCAACACTGATTTCCTCTATATCTTCAATTTTCAACAACTTGACAGTGGAGGACAATGTTGATGGCGCCCTAGTCCACTGAGGGATCTTCCACTAGATGTTGAAAGCTCTTCAAACCCTGATTATCACCGTCTAGTTTGTTTCTATAGCTTCGGATGCGGAGGACAATGTTGATGGCACCGTAGTCCAAGCAGGATCCTCCTTCAGGATCTAAAATCTCCACAGTGTCCTCCTGGTCTTTGCAACTCCACTTCTTTCACTTTCACAACCTGTAACCTCCAATCATAAGAAGTGTGGGAGGGGTTTGTGGTGTTTAGAGGCTTACTATTGATGTATAAAATTGCATAGATTCCAACACCAACATGGGAGGTTTCAAGAATGTGGGGCTTAACACTTGAAACAACCTCCAGATTTTACAGAAGCTAGCTCTTCCTTTTCAATGGGGTTTTAGGTAAATGGAAGAAAAATACAAGATTACAGATACAATAAATAGAACTTCTAGTTCTATGATGATGCGCCTAATTTAAATGTGTTTCAATAATTAGCATAGTGACTAAATTCTCATGATTCGACTATATTAAAGAGTAAATGCTACATGATTAACATAGACATATTATAAATGAATTTAAAATCAAAGGCCAAACTCAGAAGATTGATATAGAGACATAGAAAATATCACCAATGGCACAGAATAGAGTTTTTTTCATTAACAATTCAGCAAATACATAAGGCACAAAAACATGCATAGATCCATCAGCTTCCTTCTTAGAAATAGCTAAACTAAGGAAATATGATATAATATGATCATAATCAAACTCTGAATTCTTAATCAATAATGTATATCTGTGTTACAAAACCTTCCCCTATTTATAGTCACAAAATTTGACTCAAGATCGCCTCTAACCGCCTAGAATCTTAACAGCCTGAATAGAACTAGAATTCAACTGGGACTCAAATTGACACTGAAAATCTCCCTGAATATGTAACTGTGTCTTCCTTGTATTTTGATTGGTTGAGCAATAAAATATGTGGCATTGTAACTTGCAGTTTTGTTGCGACACATGGCATCACCTGCAAGCTTCAAATGGCTCCAAAATATGCTACTTGGCACTTTTCGCTTGCTATTTAGTTTCCTTTAATATAAAAGGGAAACATAAGACACTGCCACTTGTCGCTATCCGCCACACTTATTGCTTGATATGTGGTAGCACCCAAGAATCAAAACTGGGACACTTGGCGCTCTCTGCACATCCTAAAGCTTCTATACCTTATGTCTTGAACACCCACTACAATGACACTTGTCACTCCCCGTATCACTTTAAAACTATAGCATTTACTTCACGGGACTCACCATATATTTCAACACCTCTCAAAACTTAATAGAATAAAGTGACGCGGCGCCATTAGCATAATACAGTAAAAGTAACGTGGCACCCCCCGCATACTTCCAAAGCTTCATAAAAAGTCTCTCAAAGTCCCGCGGAGATGACCCCTGTCATCTTCCGCATACAACTAAAACTTACAAAAGAAACATATGTGGCAACCTCTGGCAGCATCAAAATGGGATCCGTGAACCTCAAAGCTTCTTTCGTACCACCTCCCGCATGCAACACATGGCACTCTTTGTTATATCCAAAAACTGTGTCGTAACATCCTAGGCCCATCACATGTTTCTCGATGCCTCAAAAGCTTATAAAAAAGAATACATGCGGCGACTCCTGCTATTGCAACAAAAGACACTTGGCATCTTCCTCGTGCAAGCTGTATCAAAAGAACCTCTTCCATAAGGCCCATGGCAGTGACATGTGGCACCTTCCACTCATAGGAAATAACTTAATAAAAAGGAAAAGGAAATATGCCAAGGATACATGGCACATTCCAATCGCATCAGAGAACTGTGAAGCATACAGAAGGCACACATCACTATTCGCGATACTTAGAAACTGTAGAAGCTAAGCAACAAACTGAAATTGAAATAATGAGCCACGACGAACCAAAAATTAAAATGTAGAGTTTGACTCTACAGTTCTTGGTGACTACATGGACCTTTATGCCTACTTAGACAGAACTCCAGAAACATCAGAAAAGATTCAAAAAACAAAATTACATTGCCACTATCAGAGAATCTCAATTATAATTTCTACAATGCGGCCTGATACCCAGACCACTCTGAATTTGACAACTCTGAATTTGACAAACCTTGTCTACTCTGCAAATCTTGAAAAGAAAAATCTAAATTGATAATGTCCTTGTGAGAAAAGAATTGTAAAATCTGAACCACAGAATGTAGCTGAAATTCAAGACGAGCCATTGGAAGAAGGACTGCTTCCACTTCCTCAACACCAGAAGAAACGCTCAGACCTTGGAAAATAATCTGATCATATTGTTTGGTTAGCAGCAAAGCCTTTATTGCATCAGTCATTAGAACTTTACTATCATTAGGAAAAGGGGATGGCAACCCCAACTACACTAACTCTTCAATGTGTCTTTTCATATTTTTGACACCCTCCTTTACTACATCAAGCAGTGCCTTACAACTCATAGTAGCTAAATTACAACTTAAAACTTCATTTACCTTCTTTGTAGCAATCATTCTATCACTTACACTAGTTGCTAATAAAGTCTCATCAATTTTATCATAAAGCTTTTGCAACAAAAGTTGAGAGTCTAAAACTCTCAAAGAAACAATAGACAAAGTTGCTTCAACTGAAGACTCTACTTTTTCACATAATTGTTGGGTATTTAATAGGAAAGTGAGAGAAGGTTTGAGCTGTGAAATCTCTTCAGAGATTCTTCTCCATGTAGACACATAAAGCTCCTTCACCATCACCAAGATCCCTGCATTGTGTGGCCTCAAACTCAGCTCAATCGTTAATTGCTTGGTCTTTTTAGTTCAGCCATAAATTGGGCTTGAGTGACACTATTCTAATTTTGTTATTTTAAAAGGGTCTATTGTAACTAAGACACATCTTGGACTTTGTCTTGATACTTCTTATCCACAATAGCTTTCTCTTGTCTCAATGCAGCAACAACTTTCTCTTGTGCTATTTCATTTTTCAAAGCTGCGACCTGAACCTGTGATGCTTGATGTATTTGTAAAGACACAGTAGACTAAAAATCCTTATTTAAGGTATCAATCGCTTTATTCTTAGCTTTTATCTCTAACATCAAGCTACTATTAGTATCTTTTTCTTTTGCTAGGTCTGTTTCTACTTTCTGCAATCTTTTTGTCATCTTCAAATAATCAGTGGTAACAGCTGAGGCAATTTCATTCATCAATTCCACTCTATCTTGTGGTCTGAAATGAGTTAGATTCATGGCCACTGCATTCATTGTATAATCTTGTGGTTGCATTTATTCTACAGGTTTGATCACATTAGGGGATAAATGGGTAATAGTCAAAGACTATTGAATGGGATCAAACAATGATTACATGTGGGAAACAACAAGGCTCTTATTTTCTTTCTTTCTCTTCTTTTCCATTCTAGCCTCTCTTGCTTTCCTTGCTATATCAGCTTGTGCTTAGAAAGTAAGAGACGAGGCAATGTGTCCTCCAGCAAATGGGTAACCTTGGGGCAAACCATAAGGAATGGTAGTTATTTGCTGACTGGGGTCAAACTGAGGCAAAGCTCGTTTGGGCATAGATGGGGAAAATAGGGGTAATGATATGGCCTATGATGACAAGGCTGGTGAACTAGGAATTGGGGAAAAAGATTGTAGTGGCGTAGTCGAAGTGGCAGGAGATGTGGAAGAATAGGTTACTAAGGTAGCCACTCCTATATGAGAAGAAATAGTAGAAGGGAAAAAAGGAGGAGGAACACTAACCTAGGTCGCTACTGAGGTCAATAGAACTTGTTGTTGCTGGGCTACTAATACATCATCTTTAGTGTCCTCCGCTGGCAATACTAACTTATGCCTCCTTTTAGAAGGCCTATCCTTGTGTCCTTGGGATCTTCCTCCTCTGAATCAATCAATATTTGATGAAAAGGTACCACTCTGAGACCTCCCGACATCAAAGCTATTTGGGTCTCATGAGATGGTGATACTGTTGCCTTTTGTTTCTGTAGAGCGCTAAGAGATTGAGGCCACGGGACTCTAGGAACTTTTGTTGTTGCACACTCTATTTCTTCAAGCTTCTGAGCTTCCTCTAATGATCCTTCCTCTTTTGCTCCATGGGAACCACTAGGAATGTTACTTGTATCAGGGCTTGATACTGGGTTCATGTGATATTCGTCCCATATTGCTTCCCATTGCTCATTTGTCTGGACTCCTCCGAAAGTATGGATAATCTCAGAAATTTCCTGTCTATATTTCCAATAAGCGGTAATTTTTTCAGCACTCCACTCCTTTTTCTTTAAAGTCAGCCTTAAGCCTGGAGTCATCAGATTCTTAGGGTCATATTCCTACTTGTAAAATGTCTCCCATGGCTTGGGACCTTCAACTGGTAGATCTTTCAATTAAGCATAAAATGCAGGATCGTCCTGCTTTGGTGATCTCCTCTTTTCCCAAAAGGGGCATTTCTCATGAATGAAAGTTGTAGAAACCTTGTTATTGACAATCCAAGATGCTAAGAAGCTATCTGGATCATACTTCCACTTATCTTCAACTATTAGGAAGCCATAAGCTGCCAATTTCCTTAATAGGAGGTTTTCAGTTTCTCTCTTCTCAATTTCTATTTTTTCCTTGCTCCAATGAACATCATACATTTTATTCTTCCTCTTTTTATATCCAAAATTATTATCAATGATAGATAATTGACGAGCCACCTCTAAAAATGTGACCCTAGGAGTTAGCACCCTTGGGAGCAGAACAGGCACTCCAGCAAAGCCATGAAGTTTGATAATGGTTGTATGAGCCCCAAAGAAGTAATCACAAGGAATTTTTAAATTCATTAAGAAACCCCTGAGACTCTCTATCATTCTATTTTCCACAGCCTCAGACCCTAACTAGCCAAAAACGGGTGCAACACAACACTCTGCAAACTCATAGGGATCTGAAGTGTCTGAGAGAACATGGGTCCATGCGGACACTAGGATTGTTCTCTTACTACTAGACTCAGGGTCATACATATTCAAAGGCATATATTACTGGAAGAGACTATAATTTTGATACATCATTAAGTGAAATAGGTAGGCAAAATACCTGAAAACTTAATTCTGAGAGAAATTTGTCAGCTGCTCCACCATAGCCTGAGAGATTTGTTCAAAAAAGTTGAAATGATACTCTAAAGACTTGTCTATGGTTTTAAGTCTAAAAATTGTAGCTAATTTCCAATCATATATTGTTGAATCATCATACTGGCCAAAGATAAAAGATAGCATGGCAAGGGCATCCTAAACATTAGGATTAAATTGAGCTCGACCAATGGGTAGCTGAGGCATCACAGTATTCTCTTCATCTAAATGCAACTCAATATTTAAAATTCATCTAAATATTTGTCAGAACACATTTGTTGTTCATGTGTGGTTATCTGATTGGTTTATGGTTGAAGTTGATTTAAGTCCATCTAAATGATTTATATCTATTGGTCTCTGCCCTGAGTTAAAATCCTTTAAATTAGATCATTTGGTTGGTTTCCTTCAAAAATAGAAGTAAAAATCCTTTCATGAAATCACAATAATGTCAGACACCCCTACTCCTCAAGGAGCCAGCCTAAATGTACAAACAACACATTTTGCAGAAGTAGCAACACTCAAACTGTAGAAAGAGTACAATGAATTATTGGAGAAATACACAGAAGCAATGACCAGGCTTAATACATATGAGAGTCAATCTCAGTTGGAAGCTGGCCCATCTCAAACCCCTCCAATTATACAGACTGCAGAGTCATTATCAGTGGACACACAACCTCTGCTTCAAGAAATAAAGGAACTCAAAGAGGAAAATAAGGAGCTGAAGGAAGAAATAGAAAGTAAAGTGGAGGATGTAGCCACAAATTTGATCAAGTATAGGATCAACAGGATATTGGCCAGGTTGGAGGAGACCCATAGGTCCTACTCCTAATTAAGGATAGCACTTGAGAAACATGAATTAGATAAATAGAGGCTATCAACCAGGAAGACCAGGTGGCTACCAAGAACTGGAAAAATTAGATATTTTCTCAGGTGCTCTAAATATGATCTAAATGCCCCTCCTGAGATGGAGTTAGTAGCATGTATGCTAGGGAAATTTAAGGATGTGGCTACTCATCAATTGAAATTGGATACAATATTGAAGGATAAAATGCAAGCAATTGAGAAGCAGGACACAAAGTGGTTACCCCACATTCTAGAAGCTGATGGGACAATAAAAGATATGAACAAGTGGAAGCAGGAAATCATTGATAATGGAAATCAGTTAATTCCAACTTGTTGTAATAAGGGAGACCCAGCTTTGCATGTGTTAAGTTGGACACTTGATAGGTTGCATGTTGTGGACATTACATTCAAATTATTTAATAAAAATGTCAAAAGTATCCTAGATGCAAAATATGTCAGCCACAATGGTATGATAGCAGAAATCATTTCATTCCCTTGGCCAGCTGAAAGTACATTCGGTGAGTGGCAGGACAAGTATGGATCTCCTGGATGACAATTCAACCACTATGTCCCAACCACAACAATGCAGATCCCCAAGCAGCTTCGCGTGCTTCTCAAGGCCAACCACATCTTCTTCTCTTTTCCTTCAGTGCAATTAATGTTTCTTCAATGCCATTTGGCACCTATCTGTATCCATTATATTTGAAAGACAATGTATTAAATGTTGAGGGTACACATTCTTCTTATATAATGGAACTGTATTACTCATTTTATGGTTGTTGAAGACTTGGAAATTTTGGATAAGTAATGAAAATACAGAGCTTTCTGGGTTTTTCTATCTCTTGTGTGTAAGTTTATGAGTTATATGTCGAATGTATGTTTGCATATATGTTTTCAGTTTCATGTTGATGTTATATGAGTAATGCTTCATTGCATGTATTCAGCTATCTGTCTCCATGTTGTGTGTGTTTTTCTTTTGAATCTAAATAGCTAAGGGTTATTTGAGGTTCTAGGATATGGGTTTTTCTATATTAAATGTTTAATCTTTTACTTATGCTCAAGGAGAAGATTAAATGTTTTAGGTTAAATATTGGGAAGAACATATTGCAATAATGATATTCATAAGCAGAGACAACTGAGTACTAAATCTTGGGTGGTGTTTGTAAGGCAAATACCAATTTATCCCCATGAAACTTGAATGTCAGCTAAGCTTATGCAAATCTTTCACATATATACATCAATCAAATTTGAATAATTAACATTATTGCTCAAATTCATAAAGGTCTGATATAAGTATTTGTGTAGTAAGATTCATGTCTTGTCTATCCATATGTGCAACATGTGCATCATGATGAAAAACATCTTCCCCATTAAAATATGATGTAGTCATCAAACCTCAATCATAACTTCCTCACAATGAATCGAGGCCATTGTAGAGTTAAGCCTAAGGTTTCTTCTTAGTGCAAAATGAGGATTAGGTTGAGACCTTGACATTAAAGCAAAATATAAAGCAATGAAAACAAAATTGCATCCAAGTAATCCTATTTTTTTCTACCAACAATTCATACCAAAGATTGAACAATTTAAGGATATTGCAACAGGTAATTTGTATCGACACAAATAATATTACTGAAGCATTACAAAGTTTATGCTATAAGAATCATCCTTTTTTAAATATGGATTGCAAATAATTCTAAAAATTTAGAAGTCTTGGTCATTAACATTATTGTCTGCTACAATGTCATCAAGTGTATCATTGTCAATGTTCATATGTTCTTTCAAGTATTTAATATTATCATCATCCTCATCTTGACCTGCATCATCTTCATCATCATTGAAATCTAACTGTAGACCATCTATATTGTTACCAGATGTATTTGGATCATCATTTTCTATACCATCCATATTGTTGTCTTCCATAACATCATCTAACTCTGGATTGTTGTCTTCTTGTGCCTGAACATAACCATCTTCAACATCATCATGGATGTCAATTTCTTCAATGTTCTCTAATCCCTCTCTCTCATTTTTTTGGCCATCATTTTGCTCAGTATCTACTAATGCATCATCAAATACATGCCTTAATCTTGGATCATAATGTATGACAAATATCCATTTCAGGTCGAAAATATCTTCATAGAAAAATACCTGCACATGAACGACATACATATATTAGACGTATGGTATAACAATTTTATTGATTAATAAGCACATGTATATATTCACAATAAACTATGAATTAATAGATTAATGATCACTACCGCTTCTTGTTTGAGTTAAAGAAATACCTACTCACAATGAATTGGTAGAACATAAGGCTCCTTATCCTCTAGTAGGAAACATGAGGAATCTATAGAAAATAATCCACTATGGGTATCATGTCTTCGTGTCCTCTCAAATGCTTCATACCATCTACACTTAAAAACACAACATTTAAAAGTGTAGTAATCCAACTCAATAATTTCTTGTATTTTCCCAACATATTGTAGATTCCCTTCAATTATATTATTATCTTTTGAGCTTGATCGACTGGATTACTTGAAGTCAACCATGATGCCACAATCGAAGGATCATCTCTTTACATCTACACTTTCTACACGATAATGTCGACCATATGACCACATTGCTGGATATTTTCTCACCTGTGAAAGACCATTTATTTCAATGAAAATAAATATAATGACGAATATTAAAATAGTTAATAGTGTCAAAACTATAAGGAAACAACATTTTGTAAAATTCTAGTTGTACCTTTCTTTCACATCCTCTAGACATGTTGATTTCATCTTCTGTTATGTTTGAATCTATACCTGCATCTTCTATTTGATTTTGAATTTGTTCAGTAACCCATTCTAGTGTGCAATCTTTGCCCCATTCCCCAAGCAGATCAATGGGAAGTGGAGTATTCCTTGGGTTTGATCTCTTAAACTGTCTCCTTGCTTCTAACACTTCTCTCTTTTTGTCATACAGATCGATCTATTTGTTCATAAAGTCCATGTGGTACATAATGAATTTGTCGAGTATAGCACTTTCATCTACACCTATTACATGTCAACATGTTTATTTCAAACTCCAAATATCATGCTGTTAATTTGACAAATAAATTATAGAGTAAATTAATGATTGCAAGAAAAATAACCACACTGATCATGAATTTACTTACTAATTTCTACTTGAACACCATTAGATTGTGGTTTTTATCCATCAATAATATTTGGTGCTCGTTCTTCATCCCAGAAGCGTGGCCCATCTTCAAAAAATCCTTACCAAGGAATTCACACAGGAAGAAAAATGCTTCATTCAATACATACCCTTCAGCCATGCAACCCTCTGGATGTGCCTTTTGTCGGACATATCTTTTTAGAGTTTTCATATACCTCTCAAAGAAAAACATCCACCTCGTTGATACGACACCCACCAATTCAATGTCATCGACTAGGTGTATAAGTAAATGGAATTGTAGGTCCATGAAACTTGTAGGGAGCTCCTTCTCAAATACACATACAATTTCTACAATTTCCTTCTTCCATTTTGGCACTTCACATTCATGGATCTCCTTGGAGGTCACCCACCTAATATAAGAATAGTAAATTAATATGAACCTTTAGTCAAAAATTAAAATGCAATATAATATCTCTATGTCTCTCACACATGAACATTTCATATAACCACATACCTTGTAAATGCTGACAATTGACTTATGGCATTCCTTAAGTCAACTGTAAGACAGGAATCCCTCTAATTGATAATGGCATGATATGCTATCAAACACATTTATGAAAAGGTCATTAGTAGTTTTTTCTCACACAACCAAATATCAAAATATATTTAGTACTTAATCAATGTTACCAGTAAATGTTAAATGATGATATATAATACCTTCATAAAATTATGAAAATTATGTGTTTTATATCCTGTGATATGTCCATCAACTGTAAAAGCTTTAGCCAATGACGACCCATAGCCAGTAGGTGTCCTTATTAAACGGATGACATTTTTTAGTTGGTCTAGCTCTCTTTTTTTCAAAATCCATGGAGCTTCTGCATATGTTTCATTTTCCCTATTTGGCCACAAATGTTTTCTATCAATTTTGTTACGTGAAAGAGAAATATCTCTCCTTGAAGACAAGGTGTCCTCTTTGCCTGATATATGTCAAAATATAGAATCTGGGACATTTTTGAAGATGTGCATAGGATCTAATAGGTGAGATATTAATAGATCCTTCCGGTAAGGGAGCTCATAAAATATGGATTTCCTTTTCATTCCTTCTGGCATATTAACTACAACTTGTTATGGTTCTTCAATTGAATTACTCCAATCAAAAAAATCCTCCCAAGCTTTCAATTCATCATCTTCATACTTCTTAAGCCAATCACCTGGACCCATAATCATGGGAGGGCTTCTATTTTCAAATTTTCCATCAAATTGATTCTTCAGGCGATTTCTAAACTTATGATCTAGTGGTAGAAAAACCATGTTGTTTCTGTAAATAAATTTATGTAGATCTTTAGAATACCACCCTTGAAATTGTTCTGCAAATCTTGGAGATGCAAATATCCCCTTTGTTTGAAGCCCTGCAATTCAATAAGTAATGTTAATAACATCAAAAAAATAGTATAAAACTAAGTATGAAAGTTGGGATGGAAATAAATTATGAGTGTAAATACGTAAATATTTTATCTTACCAAAACAAACACCAAGTCCTAGGAAATCATGAATAGTCCAACATAGCACACCATACAACTTGAAGGACCTATTTGATGGGGGACGTGATATGTCATACATTCTTATGCCTTTCCATAGCAGTTGCATCTCATCAATAAAAGGCGCAAGATAAACATCCATGTTTTTAACTTGATGTTTTCCTAGAACAATGAGAGTCAACATAAGGTGCTCCTTTCTAACACTCATCCATGGGGGAATATTGTATACTATCAATCCAACTGGCCAAACACTATAATTTGAGCTTAGGAAAGAGAATGGGCACACTTCATCAATTGCAAGACCAAACCTGATACTACAAGGTTCATCTTTGAATTTTCTTGGCCATTTTTCCTCTATGTGTTTCATTGCTTTGGAGTTGGCTGGAATTCACATGACTCCATCTTTACTCCTATTCTTTGCATCCCAGTCCATCAATTGTGCAAGTAACTTGCAACGAAACATTCGTTGAAGTCTAGGTATAATTGGCATGTGACGTAAAACCTTCTTTGGAACTGTAGGACCTTGTACATCTATACGATATCTCTTCTCTTTGCATACAGGGCATTCTACCTTGTTTCATATTCATCTCTGTATAAAATGCAATCATTTTTACATGAATGAATTTGCTTATATTCAATCCCCAACTCAACCAACAATAGACATGCCTCTCTGCAAGTTGATGGAAACACATTCTCTTCAGGGAATATTTTAGTTTTTAGTGCCCTGTAAGATTGCCAGAGATTAAATCAATTGAATGTTTGACTTATGATGAACATGTTTGATATGTCAATCTATACTAGGACTATTTATATACAATACATAGTTTTAAATTCCCCTTAAAGAAATATAAACGAAGTTGATGAATGTTTACGAATTATGTACACCAATTGACAATGCAAAGTAAGAAATAGATTTCAACTCACTTTAGTAGGGTAGTGAATCCTTTGTCTGACCAACCAAATAGTGACTTGATTTCTAATAATATTAATGTGCATGCTAGTTTTGAAGCTCTACTTGCACCCGATTTGAACACGGGTGTCTTTGTTGCTTGCTTGATGGAGTCTTTCAGGTTGTTATCATCATCAACATTACGTTGGTGGTAATTACCCCTGCTATAATCTTTACTGTCAACCATATGATCATTATTGTCATCATTGTTTCCATCCCCAAAGAAACTTGTAAGCATTTCATTCAATCCTTCTTCATGCACTGCATTTTCACTATCATGATCATCATCATTAAGGCTAGCTGGCATGTCATCAGTGTATGCGGATCTCATCAGCAGTTCAAATTTCTCAGCTCATAGTATTCTCTTCAATGTTTCTCTTTTCTTCCTGGTATGGTTTAAAGGATGGTTTGGATCATCCTGTCCAAACCTTAATAACCCAGTTGGATCTTGGGTATTAGTATGTGTTTCATCAACATCTTCTACCTATCAACAAATGCAAGCATTATTTAATGTTTGGCAACAATTGCACTAAATTCAAAATGTATCAATTTCAAAGAAATATACTCAAATATGGCTTAAAAAATAAAAATATAAATTGTATGAACATATATACATCAATTGAATAATGGAACATTATTTTATAGACTACTTTTTTTATACAATAATTTAAAGAAAACACAATTTTGATAACATAGTTTATAAAACATCAGTCCACACTCATTTATTATTCTTTGGTTTTTTGCCCTCAAGAACATCCTTAGGAAGACCTTGTTCTTCCCTTTTCTTTCATGCAAGAGTGCATTTTAAGAAGGGGTAATCAATCAATAACTCATCCCCAATGGTAAGGTCCATAATAGCCTCAACCATTATCAATCTATCAACCTCTCTTTCCATATCTCCATCTTTATCATTTATAACCTCAACAAATTGACAATTTGGTCTTACAGTAGGGTCCCTTCCCTTACTACTATTTATAAATCCTGCAGTATTTTTGTGTGTGTATGCACATCCATCTGTATACATAAGATGACCTCTATTAATTTCTTTTCCACTTTCCAATTGGAGACGATGTGTATACATATTCAAATTTGGACCATATGCTGACATGCTAGGCTTATATTCTGCTAGCCTTCTCCATTCACCACTGTAATATGATGGACCATAATATGGCATTAATCTCCTAGTGGTTTGTTCTGAATTATTTCTATGTTTAGATCCCACATGTATATTTTGGACGATAAAGAGGTCTAGATTCACTCCATGAATATTGGAGGGTCGTATCATGTAGTTGTATCCCTAAAATTGAAACACCTCGTACACTCTAGGTAGTTGTTGATCACTAGGCCAAGCGCAATATAGTCAACGATCAAATGTCTCTTTGTAAATTGATCTCAAACTCAGGGGCAATTCATCATCTCCATCACATTCATTCTCATAGAGTATGTAGTCCACCTTCCCCTTGTCTTTAAGCAAATTATGCATCTTTAAACCGGTTCTTGTTCTGTTACTTGTTTTCATCAATTCCTCATCTTCGGAGCTGGTATATTGGCACATATTTTTGTTAAATGTATCATCTGATGAATGATCATTGCCCTCTAGGCTGGAAGTCGATGATCCAGGAAACTTTAAACCAAGAACTTTATCTTGCAAGTATCCATTAAGAAAAAAATTAGTTATTTAAATAATATAAAACAATGTTTAAACGAAGTATACATGTTATTTATATCAAATTGGAAAATTCCTTACCATAATTCCTATTGGATTTGAATCGATTGTAGGAGGCATACTACCGACTGGAAGCTCATCATATATGTAATGTCTTTGTACAATTGCTTGTTTGAATTTTTCTTTCCACGACATACAGAACATCCACAAACAATAATTTTCTCAAAGTATTCATCCCATGTACTATAGTCCTAACCAACCTCTTATTTAGTGCAATCATTTGTTGTGTCTACAGGATCCATTGTCATATCCTCTTCCACCCACTATCGTCTACGTGATTTAACAGTTTTAAGTCCACGTCCACGTACATATCTTTTTCTTTTTCTAGTTGAACACTCAAGCTTTGCATTTGCTCCAATCTCCATCTAAAATAATCAACAACATGCATTAATTTTTGTCAAGATTGGATAATACATTATAAATTTCAATACTACTACGAAAAAAGATGGACGTATCACAAAATGCCATCAGATCATTTTTTCCTAAGTTAAGTCAAAATTTGAGTACCTGATGTCCCATTTCATTCGTTGTGTCCTCATTTGATATGACATGATCTGTTGCCATGGCCTCGTTTGGCCTCTATAATACACAACATAGTAAATAATGTTTAGTACACCAATTTTATCATTTCAACAAATATGTTATCCAACACAAAACCTCGCTTTAGTCATATATGTGACATATTCATATCATCTTTTCACCATCCTAATTTTCAAACTTTTCCCTTGATCATAGAATCACATTTAATCACCATTCCTATGCATTTTCAACCAATAAGTTTGACCTCAGAGGCCTCATGGACAAAAAAATGACTTTATCTCCTCTATGTTGTAGCATTTGTGAATTCATAAACACCTTCCTCCTTTGGTTGAGGTTGCTTTCTCTTCTTACCTCTATTGTATCTGCAGATTCCGTTGTCATATCTATTTCCACCCACTTTCCTCTCTACAATTTAGTAGTTCTACACTGTCCACATCCTCTCTCTATGGCCTCCTCTGGATCCTGTAATACACAACAATGATAATAGTCACATAACAGTTGTGCACCATAAGGTTGCCAAGCTCTCTTAACGTTTTTGGCTAATGACACAGGGCAGATATGGCTAAACCCCCTTCAATTCAAGCTCTACTAGACCTAGATGGGTATACCTTAATGATTGGTGTAGACTTTATTTGACCTTCACAATGGCAAAGAGGTCTGAAGTAGCTATAAGATTGTGAGTTGTTCCTAATGTTGATATTTGCAGTTTTGAGAAAATAAATAAACTTTAAATAAGGCTTTGAGGGAAAATAATCACAAAAATCATTTAAAAGGATTTTAATCCTTGGCAAGAACCAATCAAAATGAATTATTTGAAAGGATGTTTAATTCACTCCAACCAAAAACCAATCAAGATAAACCACATATGAACAACAAATGTGTCCTAACAGATTATATAAATTTCCTATATGTTTGCATTTACCCTCTAACCTTTCTACATCAGCCCTCAATTGTGCAGACCTCCTAGCTTTTGGCCCTGAGCCAGGCAATTGATCAATTAGGTCTTGGTTTAATTTTCATTCCTTTTCTTTCAATTCTTGCCCTATTTCAGTTTTATGTTTCTTATTTTTGGACTGACTAGTTTCACCCTGTTGCTTCTTATTTTTTGTTTTTGCAGGACCTTCCATCTTATTTCTCTAAAGAATTGAATTATAATCTAGCAATTGTAGGGATATCTTAGATGCTTACTTGTATACTATGGGCGCACTGAACTCCTTGACCTTCGCTTCAATCTCCCATTTTTTCTCAGCTGCAATTTATGAAAATTGCTTTCAGGTCAATCCATTTTCAATCAAAATTATTCATATAATGTTCATTCATGCGGCCATTAATGTCCATCACTGGAAATGAATGCAATAGACTTTTTGAATTTTGAAATGTCAGATTGCATCGGTGGGACTCTCCTAGTTTCAGACTGATCTGTGTGCTTCATTTGGTGTCATCTTTGTTTATATATTCATAACCGATCACCAAGACTCACTAAATGTCTTTTTGATACGTAGTGTTCCTTTAGTTCTCTTATTCAGTCGGGAAGACATTTAGTAATCTCACCAATATTGCATAGGTGCCTTTTGTCTTACTTAACATTTTGGGGAGAATAATATGAAGTTTACCCGATATCAAGGTAATCTAAACAATTAGAAATCCTTTTAGTCGTCGCCGAGTGTCCTTCCGATGAATAATAGTCATTCCTATTGTTATCGGGCTGACATGTGTCAACACTAAGAGAATGGGATGTTTTTCCGGTGTAATTAGTCTCCCTGACCTATTTCTTCCATCACTTTGTTTGTTGGGACAAATCAGTAGGACTTTCACCAAAAACTCTTATGGTGTTCCTTATCTAAGTAACCCATACAATCGGAGAGATCTGAGGGACTTACTCCGATCATTCATGTCTCCCTGACATGTGTTATTTTATTTTATCGATGAGAGTATATAAGTTTCTCCCCAAAAAAGTGTCCATTGGCATGACGCTTGAGATCAGTCTAATTTGAAAACTTCAGTCCGACTAGCTTGCTTTTGCTGATAAGCTTTTTAATCGGTGAAACGCTATGCACTGTCTTCCCGATCATGCAAAAAGTGTTATCTTGGGATCTTTGATTGCTATGACTTTATTTATCTCTTCATGATATGCATAAAATGTTTAATAAATAACTATAACTTGTTGATCGACAGGACATGCACATGATTTTTTTGATAAGGATCAGTTGCTCTTAAGTTTTTTTGTTTCAAGGGATTATGCTTAGGAAGTTGGATTTCTGGATCCCTTGGGGATGGTGGAATGAGTGGAAGCTTTAAGTTTAGATTTAAGATTAGGGTTGAGGATTGAAGAATTAGGGTTTAAGGTATAGTGTTGAGGGTTGAGGGTTTAGGGTTTAGGGTTTAGGGTTTAGAGTTGAGGGATTAGGGTTTAAGGCATAGTGTTTAGGGTTGAGGGTTTAGGGATAGGGTTTAGGATTTTAGGTTCAAGTGTTGAGCGTTGAGGCTTTAGGGATAGGGTTTAAGGTTTAGCGATAAGGGATTAGGGTTTAGGGTTGAGGGATTAGGGTTTAGTGTTGAGGGATTAGGGTTTAAGGTATAGTGTTTAGGGTTGAGGGTTTAGGGATAGGGTTTAGGGTTTAAGGTTTAAGGGTTGAGGCTTTAGGCTTTAGGGATAGTGTTTAGAGTTGAGGGATTAGGGTTTAGCGTGGAGGGATTAGGGTCTAAGGTATAGTGTTTAGGGTTGAGGGTTGAAGGATACATTACGTTGCACTGAAAGGTTATAGTCCCATTAGAGAATGATATCCTCGCATGGACCATGTCGAGTTCCCTCATCGATGTTGGTAAGGGATACATGGAAGGCAAATGGATTAGGCAGATAGTGGATTATGACGTGGGTTCTAGAGGGGAGAAAAGTGGATTACGTAGGGAAAATAGTGGATTATGATGTGGATTATGTCAGACTTATACCAAAGCATGGACCATGGGGATGGTATGTGGAGGTTATGTATGATAGTGGATGAATGATGGTAGATTTATTGCAGAATGGAAGGGAACCATGACCAATGGTTGTACACATCGTGATAAATGTTGAAGCTTGTGATGTGGAGGTGGTTTAGGGTGCAATGGAGATGTTTGCTTAGGAGATGGATGATGAAGGGCTTTAGGAACCTACATAGACTTAGGCGTTTTATTACTTTTGTTTTGCTTGTGGGATGGAATGTTTTGACACTTTTGAGAAGAATGGGAATTTGAGATGGGAGTCGATGGTTGGGATTTTTTAGAGGTAGATGCCTCATTTAACTTGATTTCATGTTGCTTAGGTACCCATACCATTTTATTTTTGGACTTTGCTTGTGGAGGTATGGGATTGGATAACTTTTTGGATTGATTTTTCTTTGACTCTTTGTTTTTATGTCCTGAGGCATGAGGACCCTTAGGATGTTTGGCTTTATTAGTAGATGCATCTAATTTTGCATTTTTGGATCCCTTGGGGATGGTGGAATGAGTGGAAGCTTTAAGTTTAGCTTTAAGATTAGGGTTGAGGGTTGAGGGATTATGGTTTAAGGTATAGTGTTGAGGGTTAAGGGTTAAGGGTTTAGGGTTTAGGGATTAGGGTTTAGAGTTGAGGGATTAGGGTTTAAGGCATAGTGTTTAGGGTTGAGGGTTTAGGGATAGGGTTTAGGATTTAAGGTTCAAGTGTTGAGGGTTGAGGCTTTAGGGATAGGGTTTAAGGTTTAGCGATAAGGGATTAGGGTTTAGTGTTGAGGGATTAGGGTTTAAGGTATAGTGTTTAGGGTTGAGGGTTTAGGGACAGGGTTTAGGGTTTAACGTTTAAGGGTTGAGGCTTCAAGCTTTAGGGATAGAGTTCAGGGTTGAGGGATTATGGTTTAGGGTTTAGGGTGGAGGGATTAGGGTTTAAGGTATAGTGTTTAGGGTTGAGGGTTGAAGGATGTGTTACGATGCACTGAAAGGTTATAGTCCCATTAGAGAATGATGTCCTCGCATGGACTATGTCGAGTGCCCTCATCAATGTTGGTAAGGGATACATGGAAGGCAAATGGATTAGGCAGATAGTGGATTGTGACGTGGATTCTAGAGGGGAGTGGATTATGATGTGGATTATGTAGGGAAAATAGTGGATTATGATGTGGATTATGTCAAACTTATGCCAAAGCATGGACCATAGGGATGGTATGTGGAGGGTATGTAGGATAGTGGATGAATGCTGGTAGATTTATTACAGAATGGAAGGGAACCATGAACAATGGTTGCACACATCGCGATAAATATTGAAGCTTGTGATGCGGAGGTGGTGTAGGGTGCAATGGAGATGTTTGCTTAGGAGATGGATGATGAAGGGCTTTAGGAACCCACATAGACTTAGGCATTTTATTACTTTTGTTTTGCTTGTGGGATGGAATGTTTTGACACTTTTGAGCAAAATGGGAATTTGAGATGGGAGTAGATGGTTGGGATTTTTTAGAGATAAATGCCTCATTTAACTTGATTTCTTGTTGCTTAGGTACCCATACCATTTTGGTTTTGGACTTTGCTTGTGGAGGTATGGGCTTGGATAACTTTTTGGATTGATTTTTCTTTGACTCTTTATTTTTATGTCCTGAGGCATGAGGACCCTTAGGATGTTTGGCTTTATCAGTAGAGGCATCTAATTTTGCATTTCTGGATCCCTTGGGGATGGTGGAATGAGTGGAAGCTTTAAGTTTATCTTTAAGATTAGGGTTGAGGGTTGAGGGATTAGGGTTTAAGGTATAGTGTTGAGGGTTGAGGGTTTAGGGTTTAGGGTTGAGGGTTTAGGGATAGGGTTTCAGATTTAAGGTTCAAGTGTTGAGGGTTGAGGCTTTAGAGATAGGGTTTAAGGTTTAGCGATAAGGGATTAGGGTTTAGGGCTGAGGGATTAGGGTTGAGGGTTGAGGGATTAGAGTTTAGGGATCTTTACTCTTGAATCTTTACTCTTGTTCTTTGTATGTCAGTCCATCAATTGTGCAAGTGACTTGCAACGAAACATTCATTGAAGTCTATGTATAATTGGCATGTTGGCATGGGGAACATTTTGGTTTGACATAGCTAGGCGCTAAATTAGGCACACTTCACACTAGTTTTGGTGACCCAAAGAGATTACATTTAGGGCTGAAAGTTGGTGCTAAAGTCAATGTTAGAGACGCCGACTTTAGCACCGACTAATGAATCCAAAAAAAAATTAAAATTCACGCCTGCGTTAAAACATACCACACCAAAAAAAACACAAATTCAAGTTAATACATTTAAGCCCACAACACAGTGTACTCTACCTATGTTTTAGGTTTCTTGCTAAGAATTGTAGGCTACGAAGCGACGACTTTGTTAGGTCGAAAACAAAAGTTACTGAAAAGTTTCTACAATGAATCTGTGAATTTGTATTTTATTTATTTTTGGTTCTAGACATCCAGAAGATAAAAAATTGCTTTAGCTAGCTGCTAAATTTGGGGTTTCTAGCTACCTCAGCCATTCTATCAAGCTTGTTCCTCTGCCTTTTAGCAAGTAAGTTCCAATTGCTGAGCAATTTACTCTTGACCTAGGTTTTTATCAATTTTGATATAATTTTGAGCTCAAAGAAAGTTTTTCTAAGATGTTGTACTCACACTTTAGGGTAAATTTGAGTAGTAATGTTGTTAATTATCCTTGCTTGCAGTATAACTTGCATTTACCATTTTTGGAAGGCCTGTCGAATAAGGTCTCTTTGTACATCATACCCAAAAAATGATTTGTTAGGAATTGTTTTTGGCTATGATTGGCCAAGCACGTTGTTAATTCATACCTAGCTACGATTGCCTCCATAGACTGGATGAAAATAATTTGCCCTAGGTCACCTCAAAATGTCAAGTAATAGAGGGAAGGGAGCAAACTCTGGCCACAATGAGGTAATTCGCTGTCAATTTATAGATTTGTAAATGTTTCCATTATTTCTTTGATTTTTAGTATTTAGTTTTCTATTTCTAAATTTAAAAGAAGAAATTTATTTTATATATATATAGGGACATGAGACTGACAAAGATAAAGAGGCATTGGCTTCCATATTGGGGGTAGAGGCAGTGAATAAATTGGATGGTATAGACTTGACAATGCTTGCCAGATACATAGAAAAATGATCTAGTAAAACCCCTGAAACATTGCAACCAAATCAACAGTGTCAAAGGGAATCAATTGATTCCCCAACCAGTCCTGGATCAAGCAAAAGATCCAAGAGGAAATCAATATCAATAACCTCTAAGAATGTCGAATAGGGAGCAGAGGCTTCCACTGTCCCAACCACTCCTGTGACACAGACTTCTTGGACCAGCAACCCATGTTTTGCATCTTGCATTGGTAGCTACGATACCAAGATAGAATACAATGTGGTTTCAGGGGAAGTCCAAATGACACATGCTGGAAAAACGTTCGTGAATAGGTTGAAGGAATCATGCCTTCAATGGTTCAAAGACCATCTATATTTGTCATTCTCAAAGATACCCATGCACCTGCAAAAAGCAGTTATCCATGACATAGAGATTGAATTTAGCACAGGTTGGTCTGTAAAGAAAATATAGCTACGAATGTCTCAAAACTGCAAGAGATTTCGGTGCAACCAAACAAAGAAGATAAAAAAAATCCCTCTCGAGCTAAGGCTCAAAAAAAGGCCAATTGATGTAAGTCTGAAAGTATGGAAAGAGCTTGTAAAAGCATATGAGAAGTTCAATGCATGGAGGAAGTACAGTGAGGAGATTACGCAGGTATTTGAATTTTCTCATAAGATTATATCAAATTTATTAAACGATTTTTAAATTTTATTTGTGCATAATTAAATTGAATTAGTATTATTGATAACTGAGAGGGGGGGTGAATCAGTTATCTTAATTAATTTAACTTTCTATTCTTCTTTGATAACTAGTGCAACATCAAAACAAATAAGCATCCATAACCATGAAAGTAGAAACAAAATCAATACACAGAACACAATGATTTTGATGTGGAAAACTCTGTTAAGGGAAAAACTACAGGGTGACTAACCCAAGATTGTATTCTCTATTAAAAGAATAGAAGTACAAAATGGCACTTGCCAATTAGGGCTCATTGCCCAAGCACACTACTCACAAGAGGCTCACTGCCTACAAGAGAATCACTATCTACAAGATACAAAGAAAGTAACAAAATATTTGAACTGATGAGAAGCATCCACATATGCTGAGGTTCAATTCCGGTTAGGCTTAATACACTGATCTACTGCACTTCATTCTTCCTCTTCTTTGGTGTTGTTGTCCTGTCACATACCAGATATGTATTACTGCTTCCACACTGCTCTCTACTTTTCTTCGCACTTCACAATACACCACACACCCCTTCTCATCAAAATCCATCTAGTATATATATCCACACAAAGGATTTCAACAACTTTCTAGTCGGCATCCAGAATACTCAATATTTTCCCAAACTCTGGTCTGTCGGCTGAATCCTTGCTTACCAAGTGATGCGTATCAAAGAGATGCTTATAGAAGTCATCAATCATGTTAACCAATCATGAATGATCCCTTAAGAAACTTTATTACCATCAATATCTCATCCGGATTAAGGTCTGAAGCTTTGTCGGTTAGTTCTTCCTCAGTCTACTCTACCAAGCAGGAACCCAACACTTAGGTGTTCATATATTTTTACTCTTACATCATCGGAGGCTCAATCTCTAGAATATATTAGTCAAGGTACTCCTCTTGACTTCCCCAAGTCCGTACTTTACTGAGATACTTCCTCTGAGAGATCCGGACCAGATTGTCAAACCTTGCTGCATGCTCTGTTCTTGGTCACCGGACCAAAATACTCTTCAATCTGACTTCTGGTATAGACATACCATGTCCTACAGATGTGTGGGATGGACTTTGTTGCCATCAATGACAATACTCATGAAGCCACACAGTGTCTCTTGCCAACAATCTCCCCCTTTGGCATTGATGGCAACACTTAGTGAAAAATGACTGTCACACTACACTCCCCCTTGGCTGATGCTCTGTTCTAATGTACATTTTTTCAGAGCTCCCCCTTAGCTAGATTCCACATTTTTCACTGCTACTCACTCCCCCTTTGACATCAATGGAAAAGGGTAGAATCTGCACACCAAAAATTCCCAAAAATCCAACTATACTTAGCCGCATAAGTATATATACATGTTATACTTACATATACTGAAGTATATCTGCAAAGATTGTCTTCAACTAGACAAATTATGTTGCCCAACTTTACTTCATCCTATCCAAAATTGAGATGTGACCACTCAATAGGAATGCAAAAGCCTCTACCCTCTTTAGATCTGTCGGATCACTGGTCCAGGCTATGGTCTAAGCATCAATTAGGGCCTCATGCATGGCCTCTAATTTAGGGATAATTATCCCTCTAAGTTCACTTAACCTGTTTATTCTATTTGTCTTCTCCTTCTCAAGCTTCTTTATTTCATTTATGACTACAATAGTCTAACACTCTTGATTTATTAAGGAAGAGGTGAAAGGATCAAAACTTTGAGATAAACTTGATAGTTTGCTCTCTTGTTCTTCCACCTTGGTGATGTCTGCTATTACGGTGGACCAAGATAGACAAAATTTGTATAGATCTCCACAATCTTTAAGAGCATTCTCTAGGCTCTTTATTCCAATATCCATGGTTCTCCTATCATTTGTTATTAACCCTTGTACTTTAGAGAATCTCGTACCCAAAAATTCTTTCCAGACTTTCTCTTCTGCTACTTTCTCTAAAGAGTCAAAATGTGTATTAACAGAGTTAACAAGAGACTTTAGATTACCAGATGTGGAGGCCGAAGGATCCTTTTGGAAGGATGGCATGATTTTCTCTAGCACACTAGATGCAATCTCTATTAGCTCACAATCTTCCATGTGAGACTTCAAAAGCTTTTCTTTTGCTTTGGCTTGAGCAAAAGATGCTACCTTCATTGTTTGGACCAGAGAGACAGAATCAAAATTGAATGGTCCTTGAAGTAGCTCCAGTTCATCTAATTCCATCATTTCTTTTGTCAGGAAGTCTTTGACTGTTTTTGTTGTGTCTCTTTCCGGAGACAGAGTTTTCTTCCCTTTTGCAGCCTCAGCACTATCGCTTGTGGTCTTCTCTGTTTGACCTTCTTCCCTTCCCTTTACTTCTTCTTCTTGATTAATTCTCTCTTCTTTTCTTTCTTTTCCTTCAATTCCGGAGTCTGCTGGGGGATCTGGAAGAGAGGTGTCTACTTCTCCATAGACTTCCTCTTCTGGAATAGAGGAATCTAAGTCCTTAGTCTTCTCTTTATCCATCTCTTTTGAATCTTCTATATTTTTCTCTGTAGGATCTTCCTTTGATGTACTGAGTCCTTCATCATCCATGATAGAGGGTTCATCACCTAGGTCCTCTATAACATAAATATTGAATCTTTTATAGGCATTCCAAAGGATGTCTTCAGTCTCTTTAGCCACCTGATCAGTCTCTTCAAGCATAAGCTTATTCATTATGGCTTTGCTCCGGAACTCATCCTTGCAATCTTTGAAGATCATGCTCATTTGCTTTGGAGTGATGGAGGGATACAGTTGGATAGCAATCTATTCTTTGATCTCTAAGTCCTTTGCCTTGGCATTCTCCTTTCTCATTTCAAGTTCCTTCTCTAAACTTTTGTTAATTAGAGAGATGATTTCAATAAATGCTTTATTATATATGTTTAAGTACTTAACTGTGGCTTCTTCCAAGATCCTTTTATCTGCGTCATTATACTCATCATAGAATTTTGTCATTGGTTGCAGATTTCCATCCACAGTAACTGCCTTGACTACATCATCAATGGATAGAGTAGGCCTTTCAACAAACTCTTCTGCCTCTGCTTCCTTGTTATGACCAGTAGAGGGTTCACTAGATTTTTTCTTCTTCTTCTTCATTTTCTTGATCTCCTCATCAGATTCTGTCTCTTCATCATCCTTCTGACTGATGTAAGACCTTGTGGCCTTTGTCTTAGTTCTCTTGTCTCTCTTTCTGGATGTCCTAACTTTTGATTTTGATGCCTTTTGGCTCTTAGAGGTGGCAGCTGCAGAGCTCTTGGAGGATCTGGTCCGGGAGGGGGCTTGCACCGGAGCACTTTCTTTTTTAGTTTCTTGCCTTTCTTTCTCTACCCTTTCCATCTTCTCTCTATTTGCATCAAGTGCCTCCTTTGAAATTTCATGCCTCTTGGCAAATTATTCTACTTCCCTCCTTACTTTTCTCTTGATCTCAGGTTGTCTTAGTTCAACATGAACTTTTACACTCAGCTCTTGGTAGGTTCCAAACCTTTCTGCCTTAGGGTCCTTGGGCTGACTCAGCAGATGTTGGATATGTAGTTCTAGGATTTTCTCATCAACCTCATACCCTATTGGCATGATCCATACTATTCTTGGTTCCACTGCCTCCATTAGGCATTGATCAGTGTCTACCATAAACACATTGTATCCTTGTATTTCTCAACCAAAGATTTGGGGATTCTTTCTCTGGCCTACATCATGCTTTGGAAGTTTTTGAAGTAATCCCACAGAGCTGTATTTTGTGTCTTGGCATCACCAAGCCCATACATATAATCCCTGATTTGTATGGTAACAGGTCTATCATTTTGCCATACCCAACCACTGGATCCGGGGAGCTCATTCATAAAGTAAAATAATAAACATAATATCAGGCCACCATATTTGAATGAGTTCTTTTTGTCCTTCTTGATCTTTTGTAGGTTTTCCAACAGTTGGCTCAGAAGAAGCTCGCAAAGATCATAGTTAGCATTTTTCCTTAGCATTTCATATGTAGTATATACAGTAGTTTCAGACACAAAATTCTCCCTGCTAGAGTGTTATATCTTATAGCCAATTATCATAGATGCAAACTTGATATCCGGATCAGTGATATCTTCAATTGTCATTGCCCTCTTGTCAAATTTTGATCCAGTAGCCTCACTGACAGTTTGGTTTTTGACTGATTTGAGAGTAGGCAACCCACCAGATGAGTGCAATCTGGTTACTGCCCTAATGGCATCTTTTGTGATCTTAAATGGTCTATTCAACCACATGAATTTGTCATGCACTCTTCTCAAAACATACCGGACCCACTCATCTTCTGCAAAACAAGGGAAATGGATGCACTGTCCAAAATGTTTATCCCGGATGGCCTTGTATTGAGGTTTAAGTTCAAGTGACTCATCTATCAGTTCCTTGTGATAGATTTTGATCATCTTGGATTCACCAAATTCTTCAATGTTTGCATGTATGTAAACCCTGATATCTTCTACATGCAGGACTCCGTGCGGAATGCTAGAAAATGCGCCTAGGGGATCAACTTCTAGAGATTTGTAGGGATGTTTCTTGAATTTAGGGTGTGGCCTATCAGTGATCTTCACAACATTAGGAGTAGCCATCTTTCAAAATATTCAGAGAGAGTTAATCAAGAGTGAAAAATACCTTTTACGCTTCTAGGGTTCACGCTTGAGCCGAATCAAATTGTTGGATGAATCGACTTCTGCAGTTGATCTTTGAGAGGTTTGAGATAACTTTGTTGCAAAGCTCCTTCTCTCTTTTTCTCGAATGTAAATGTGCAAATGTTCAATAAGAGAACCCTTATATTTCTGAGCAAGCCACAATTCCATATTGCAATAAATGCGCAACTTAAGTCATTCTGATTGCCTTGTTCTCCTTGTTCTGAGAAAGATCTTTTCTGGATTACTAAGATGCACTTAGAGTTATTCTTGGTGATTATTGACAATCTATCTTCCTTTCTCCAATCATTTCATCTATCTGCAGATCAAGATTCCTCAATTTTGAATCATACCAAATCTAACTGTGAAAATCCTACTTCTTACCGGATGATTGTTAAACCGGATCAATCTTGGAAGATTAATCTCTTCTAAATTTCTTGCAGATCTTCCATATCTTTACCAAGGCTTATTTAGATGTTTCTCTGAGAACCCTTTAATCTGCAACTTTCCATGTGCCAATTTTAGTCACCAAATGACTGGCTGGGGGGACTTGTTTTCTTTTGTGACTCCCCCTAAGCCAGAGCTCATCTATTTAGTTTCCGGAAGGAATATCAGCACCAGATTATGGTGTGGATTCATCCTCAACATTTTTTGTACTCCTCTTCACCCAAATCTTGTTTACCTCCCTTTGAATTTTATCTGTATTCATTTTTCTTTTCCCTTTGTCTTGATTTGATTATGATGCACTGGACCCCTTTTATCTTGATTCTTACTTCTGCAGAATTTGGCAATATAACCGAATCTATTGCAATTGTAGTAAACAACATTTCTTTGCAGATTTGACTGATGTCCTCTTGATCTACATTGATTAGCCATATGTCCCATTCTGTTGCATGCAAAGCATCTACCATTGAATGAATTGTTCATTTGCATATTTCTACATTCTTGAGATTTGTGACCATACCTTTTGCAGTTAAAACACTATCCGGAGAAGGATGAATTAGTCTGATTCATTCTTCTTCTACATTGAATTTCTTTATGACCAAAGTTATTGCAATTGTAGCAGTATCCATTGAAGGATGGATATCTTTGAGCATTTGGTTGCCTTACCGGTGGTCTTCTAGGCCTATTCTTTGGATTTCCTGATCCGGAGTTCTTCTGACCAGATCTGGAGCTTTCCCCTTTCTCATACCCCAAGCCTTGCTTGTCATCTACCCTCTTTTGGCTTTCAAGAAGAACTTCAAGTTGAGCAGAGCTTATCTTGAATTTCTCTTTGTATTCATTTGTTGTTTGAAGATCCCTTTTAAGAGTGTCTATCTGATTCTCAAGTTGTTCTTCATTGTCTCTAGATTCTTCAAGATCAGATTCCAGATGCCTGATTATTCTATCCATTTTGTGGCAGTCTTCTGACTTCTTCTTGAGAGATTGTTTTAGATTATCTTCACTTTTTCTTTTCTCTTCAATTTCTTGGGTGAATTTCATAACTCCTAATTCCATTTCATGTCTTACCATAATGACTTATTTTGATAACTTCTCACATAGCTTGGTTTTCTCATTCAGATCTTCATTAGTGTCATTGGCTTCATTTTGACTTGGTAATTGTTGAAGTAGTTCCTTTCTTTTCTTTATTGAGATACTTAGTTTTTCTTTGAGTTCATTTATGAAATCATCAGCTTGTTGGAGTCTTTCCCTCAGGTTGTTGACTTCAGAGTGAGATTGCTCAAGATCATCTAGGGCAAACTGAAGTTGTTCCCTCATACCATACATATCCATTGAGATTCCTAGATCTTCCTCAAGCTGTTAGGCTTTGTTAGGAGGAACTTGGCTCTGATACCAATTGTTGATAACTAAGAGGGGGGTGAATCAGTTATCTTAATTAATTTAACTTTCTGTTCTTCTTTGATAACTAGTGCAACATCAAAACAAATAAGCATCCATAACCATGAAAGCATAAACAAAATCAATACACATAACACAATGATTTTGACGTGGAAAACCCTGTTAAGGGAAAAACCATGAGGTGACTAACCCAAGATTGTATTCTATGTTAAAAGAATAGAAGTACAAAATGGCACTTGCCAATTAGGGCTCACTACCTGAGCACACTACTCACAAGAGGCTCACTGCCTACAAGAGACTCACTGTCTACAAGGTACAAATAAAGTAACAAGATACTTGAACTGATGAGAAGCATCCACATATGCTGAGGTTCAATTCTGGTTAGGCTCAATACACTGATCTATTGCACTTCATTCTTCCTCTTCTTTGGTATTGTTGTCCTGTCACATACTGGATATGTATTACTACTTCCACACTACTCTCTACTTTTCTTCGCACTTCACAATACACCACACACCCCTTCTCATCGAAATCCATCTGGTATATATATCCACACAATGGATTTCAACAACTTTCTAGTCGGCATCTGGAATACTCAATATTTTCCCAAACTCTGGTCTATCAGCTGAATCCTTGCTTACCAAGTGATGCATATCAAAGAGGTGCTTATAGAAGTCATCAATCATGTTGGCCAATCATGAATGATCCCTTAAGAAATTTTATTACCATCAATATCTCATCCAAATTAAGGTCTGAAGCTCTGCCGGTCAGTTCTTCCTCAGTCTACGCTGCCAAACAGGAACCCAACACTTAGGTGTTCATATCTTTTCACTCTTACATCACCAAAGGCTCA
Organism: Cunninghamia lanceolata; assembly: GCA_027924645.1. NCBI lineage: Eukaryota > Viridiplantae > Streptophyta > Pinopsida > Cupressales > Cupressaceae > Cunninghamia > Cunninghamia lanceolata. The sequence continues at coordinate 1,273,958 of BSBN01000124.1, forward strand.
ATCTCTGGAATATATTAGTCAAGGTACTCCTTTTGACTTCCCCAAGTCTGCACTTTACTGAGATACTTCCTCTAAGAGATCCGGACTTGATTGTCAGACCTTGTTGCATGCTTTGTTCTTGGTCACCGAACCAAAATACTCTTCAATTTGACTTCCGATATAGACATACCATGTCCTACGGATGTGTGGGATGGACTTTATTTCCATCAATGACAATACTCATGAAGCCACACAGTGTCTCTTGCCAACAAGTATATGTTTCAGGACAAGGCCTCCAAGGCTAGGCTTGACAAACTTCGTGCCACTCATCACAGTGGCCAGAAAGGTTTACAGGCCTTGATCTGTACATTTGTAAGTATATTTAATATGTTAAATGATATTTTTTTTATTTCCTAGGAAAAAGTAAATGATTGCATATTAATTAGTTTAACTAGTCCATGTGCCATGTTTTGATAGGAGGAGAAATATGGCTAGCAACCAATGCAATTTGAAAAGGAAATGTTACAAAGCAAAAAGTGGACTGATTTTGTAATCTAGATGGAGAACGAGGTATTAATAGTTGACTTTCAATAACTTAGTTGGATATTGTTGTGTTAATATGTCAATTTGCATTTCTTGTGTTGAGTTTCAATAATCTTTGAAGAGGTTATATAGTGATACTTGAGACAAACAATTACAATTGTACTCTGTTTGTTGTGTTTGGTTTCTATTGGTCTTCTTGTCTTTTTGACTCAAGTGGATTGTTATTCATAGGTCACTTGTCATTCTTGTTGATCATGTGGATGTAGTTATCATTGAGTTTTCAGGTGGTCTCCTAAGTGAACAGACCAAAGGGTTTATCTCAAGTCTTTGTTTCCTAACCTTTTATTATAAGACTTAAAGGGGGTCATGCATTACAGTTACGTTGTTGGTTATATTTCAAACCTTTGAAATATAATAGTAGACATTTAAATTTTAATATGCACATTTTTTTTTTGAGAAGGAGCCATCATTGGCAGTAGGCATTAACTCTCCTCTGCCATAACAGCTTTGGGAAGTACTAGTCATTAATGTGCTTGGTTTTGGGGTATGTGAGGGAGAAAAGGAAGAAGTGGGGAACCATTTTGAGGGGGAATTCTTCTTTTTGCATTGGGGTCGAGGAAGGAAGGTTGATGATTGGACTGTAAGTGATTTAGAGGAAGGGAGACTTTGGGTGTGCTCATCATGTTGGCTGAGTGTCTTGCTATTTGGGTTGGAGACTAAGAATCAAATTGCCAACTAGTCTTCTTCAACTAAGCTAACCTTTCTTTGAAGTAAAGCTCCTTGTCATCCATTCTTGTAAAATTACATTGACCATTTTGGTGAAACATTTCCTTTAACTTGTGTAACTGTATGTGGTCTTGTGAAAGCCTATGCTAAAGGGTTTGGATGAGGAAAACATTGTTAATTATGAGAATTCAGACTTAAGATCATGGGACTTATGAACTATGGCAAACTGTTGGTTATTGTGTTTTAGATTTCTATCGTGAAGGAAGCTACATTAATTTGGTCACAGTTTGAGGTGGATTTTAAAACCCTGGCTAGAATTGCTAGAATGCTATCATTGCAACATACAATGACTCTTGAGGAGACCTGGCTTGGTTCATGGTTATCTTTTTTTACATGGTTGTAAACCCTAATGGTGTTGGTATTTCACCTATAAATGTCCACTCTCTCAATTGTGGATGCGAGGTCTTCTTGGGATTAATAATGCCACTCCTAGGTGGGGTTTTGAGATGGTTTTGGATCCTTGGTTCAGGTCAACTTGCCCCCCAACACTTCCTCCAAGGTTATGAGGTTTGCATTACTGAAGCCACAATGGAATACAATGTTGAAACAACACTACATGATTGTATTTGATTACCAATTGACTCTTGGAAAGAATGGGTTTTGTTAATTGCATACAGTTGTGTAACATTGCAATAGTTGTATTGTACTTGTAACTAGAACAGTCTATTGTGAAGGCATTTGTTTGATGAGAATGACCTTTGAGTTCATTGTAATGACTTGCAATAACTTAGAAATGTGATTTCAAACTAGTATTTATTAAATTGGAGACTATTTGTGAACAAATTTATCTTAGTATGGACTTCCCTGCATTTGAATGGTTGAGCACTACCCACAAAATAGTAGATATTATGTACTTGTGATCACTGTGTCATTTGGATAGAGGACTCATAAATGGAATATAGGACCTTTTGTTTCATTCTCCATAAAATCCTAAGGGTTGATTAAGTTATTGTGCATGGATGTAAATGGAAACTTTAAGCTCTCTAAAGGCTTGCTTATTGTTTGCAAAGTAGCATTAATTTCTTATTTTAACTGTGGAAACATCTTGTGGACACTAGTATGGTGTTGACTAAGGAATTATCTTGTAAACACTAGAAAGGTCTATGCATGTTAATAATAGACTGTAACCCTACATTTGGAAGGAAATTGTTACTGTAGATGTGATATATATTGTACAATGGTATCTAGTCTATGGCATGGCATCTTTAGTAGGAGGTACCTTCAGATTTCTGTAGCATCATGTCTAGGCTAAGGTACCATAAAGTTAAGTGTGCATTGTATGGTGTTATTGTATTGGAGGTTGCTGTATGCAAATCTACAGTGATATAAGGAGACTCGACTCTCGTCATTTCATTGCACAAAGTGAGTGACAAAACAACTACCTAGTTTAAAACTAGCCCTTCTTTAAGCAACATATGTAGCAATGAGACTTAGGATTCTTGAAAATGAGAAGCATCCTTCTCCCCATACAACCTGCTAACTAGGCCACTATGTTTTTTACTGAACCCTTGAGGCTGATGGAAGGGTACCATTTAGTGTTCCTAGAAGTTAATTGTCTAACTCCTCCTCTTGAGCCAATTTCCTTGTATGATGAACTAGATGATTGGGATGACCATCTTGAAGATGTAATTCAAGACTTTTGTGCTTTTGTAGTGTTGCAAATGTACACTCCATGGGGACAAAACTTGTAGATCTTAGTGTTAATCATGATATAGGCACAATTTTTTTAATTGTTGGTCATGTAAATGTGAGTTTTCAGCTACCACAAGTGTACTCTTAAGGATAGTCTCTCTAAGGAAAGCATGGATGTAAGAGTCAAACTCGAGATACATGATCTTGACTTTCTTCTTGGTATACCTAAAGTTTCTAATCTCTTTGTTAATGAGCTAGATGTCAATTTGAACCAAGGATGTGTTTCCAACATTTGTGATGATGTTTGCATTCATGAGGATAAGTTACATCAAAATATCAAAAGTTACATAGCCTCTAAGATGGAGTTTATCCCATCTGCGAGGGAGTTGATTCGCTCTAGCTGTTCTGCTGAGAACAAATTGCCATATAGGCTTACAAAGTTTGCAAAAGTAGTCATGTCACAGTTTTCCAGTCCCTCTCTGAAGATATTGAGGGCTTCTTCAGTTTTCTTCTTCTTCTTGATTGCCTCCACGTTGAAGACTCCATAGATGAAACCTTTTTTTGGATTTGGGTTGGTGTGCTGGCCTGCAATAATAACATCATCCATGATCCCCTCATTGACCAGAAAACCCGTAAATCTTGACGCCTTAGCAAGAGACCCTGTGGCTTGGACAACAGTCACGTAGAAACGCTCTAAAGGGACACCGTCATGGATATGGCTGCCCTGTGCTCCCCTTATCCCTGCAATCTCTTTGATGGCATTGCATAGCCCCTCCTCCTCTGTACTGAATAAGCGGTAGACTTGTTGGTCCACCAACTCCTCCAAGCACTCGCAGTGGACTCTGAAGTGTTTTCTGCCAGCCATTGTTATGGGAGACTTTGAGTCGTCCTCCTAAAATAGGAAGTTTCTCTTGATTACCTTCCTCATGACTTACTCACATTGTCTAAAAGTTGCAGGTTTTACGATGATTTTTGCCTGTTCGAACCGTCCTCACTTCTAGAAAAGGAATGCTTGATTGACTCTTCCCTAATTGAACTAGACTAGGGATAGTCCTTCCTATCTCCTCTGGGATTTCCTATCTTGGAGAAATCCATGCTCGTCGTCGATTCTTCTAAGATCTCCTGCCTTGAGTTATACCTACGAAATTCCTAAATCCCCATCATCCTTGATTAGCATCTTTCTCAGATCCTCGAAACACTACCCTTCAAAAAAGCATTCCTCCCCCATTTCCTTCTCAACCCCTCAATTCGCTAGGAGATTGGCCACCCTGTTGGCCTCTCTATATATGTGCATGGTTGACCTCCTTGTCTGTGCTGGCTATCTTGAAGACATCCTAAACTTTATCATTGAGATACCTATTAAATCTGTGTTGGTTGTATGCATGTGTTTTCTTGGTGCCTGTAGATCACATATGAATATAGGCTTAGGAGTATTTACAACAACACTGCTTTTTTATTTGGATCCTAAAAATGCTGCACAACTTATGTTCTTCTCTCAAACATCTATCCACAAGTGAGCAGGTGTGGTGAGGTAAGGAGTTTGGTGAAAGATAGAGGAATTAAAAAAATGCTCGGATGCAGTTGGATTGAAGGGCATAAAATGGTACATGCTTTTTTGTGTAGGAGATAGATCACATCCATAGACAAAGGAGACCTATTCAAAGTTGGAGAAATTGGCTTGGAAGATGAAGACGGCAAGGTATTTTCCATATTCAAGAATTTACTTAATGCTGTGGAAGGATGGGAAAAAGAATTATTTCTCTGCCACCATGGTGAAAAGTTGGCAATTGCATTTGGTTTGTTAAACATGCCCCATGGAACAACTATTAGACCTTTATCTTAAGGTTACTCATGAACCTTAAGATAAATAATTATTGAAAAAAAAATTTGCATTCATTAATGACATGTAAGAGAATTTAATCAACTGCTACTTAAAAACTCTTTAATGTTTCTGTCTAATACAAGTTATTAGATTAATAGTGAAAAAGAACATACATTGACCACGCAATTTGTGGCACTTAAGGTTATGTAATAGAATTTACAGTTGATAGTTAAATTGTATAACAATTTTTTTTATGATCTTTAGTAATGTTTATTAGAATTGTTGCATGTTTTACATCATTGGAATGACATATTAGCTATAACTTTTTTGAAATTTTATTATGGTATGTGCACTTTGATATGATGTAATATGATTATGGTTTCGTTTCATATGTTGGAATATTAGATATATAACAGAAAAATAAATTATTACATGAAATAAATAATAACTTTTCATTTTAAATATTTTTTTTTGCAGAACACGAATCTTCCAGAAGATGAAGATGATCCTGATGATATAAATCTAGATTATATTGGTTCTGGTATATATCACGTGGCAGAGGATGATGATGATGTAGATACAGAAGACAACGAGGCCAATGACGATGATGATCATGATGATGATGATCACGATGGTGATGATGATGATAAGGCAGTTGCTGGTAGTAGCCAGTAACATTCATGATCATATAGACTACATCATGGATCATTGTTGGTATATCGTTATGATGCCTCTTTTCATGGTTACTATCATATGTATCATTTTCACGGCCTGCAGTACCATATTATTGAGTTGTATCATTTTCACATGTATCAATTTGACTTATATCATTTGGACATGTATATCTTGACTTGTATCATTTTGAGTTACATAATTTATTATTTTTACTTATATCATTTGTACATGTATCATTTTGACTTGTGTCGACTGTTGGACATGTATCATTTTGACATGTTATTGATCTACTTGCATATTTGACTTTCACTTGTTTTAGTTATATATGATGATGATCTTGTTAGTATTGACTTGTCAATTTATATATATTGAAAGTGGTCGATGATTTTTGGATGGATATTTATTATGTATGATGACTTTAATTTACTGCTCAGGATGGATGTTGTAAAATTCAATTAAATTATAGATATTTGACTCACTTGTTTTAATTATAGATGATGATCATGTTATAATAATTATATTGTTATTTTATAATAATTATCTTGTTTTTCTATATAATTATCTTGTTAAATTGGAACCAAAACCCAAAGCAACAAAGGAGGTCATAATGGAAGTAAAACTTGGCATCAATTAGGAAGCCAAAAAAGAAGCTATTTTTGATGCCATACAAGAAGCAAAATACGAAGCATGACTGAGAGCAAAACTAGAAGCAAAAATGGGAGCAGACCTGGAAGCAAAAGTGGAAACTAAATTGGGTGCCAAATCCAATGCTAAATTGGAAGCAAAAATGGAAGCAAAATTAGAAGCAAACCTGGAAGCAAAACCTGAAGCAAACTTGGAAGCAAAATCGGAAGTAAAACTGGAAGCAAACCTAGAAGAAAAAATGAAAGTAAAACTGCAAGCAAACCTGGAAGCAACACAAGAAGCCAAACTAGAAGAAAAATCAAAAGCCAAACTAGAAGCCAAATCTGGCACTAAATTGGAAGCAAATCTGGAAGCAAAATCAGAAGCAAAATGGAAGCAAAAATTGAAGCAAAACCAGAAGCAAAACTAGAAGCAAACTTGGAAGAAACACAAGAAGCAAAACCAGAAGCAAAATCAAAAGCCAAATTGGGTGCCAAATCTAGCGCTAAATTGGAAGCAAATCTGGAAGCAAAATGGGAAGCAAATTTGGAATCAAAAATTGAAGCAAAACCATAAGCAAACCTGGAAGCAAAACTGGAAGCAAACCTGGAAGCAACACAAGAAGAAAAACTAGAAGCAAAATCAAAAGCCAAATTGGGTGCCAAAGCCGGCGCTAAATTGGAAGCAAATCTGGAAGCAAAATTAGAAGCAACACTGGAAGCAAAAATGGCAACAAAATAAGAAGCAAACCTGGAAGCAAAACCAAAAGCAAAATTGGAAGCCAAATTGGGTGTCAAATCTGGTGCCAAATCTGGCACCAAATCCAGCTATTGCTTTCCGGCACTAAATTCGGGGCCAAATCTAGCACTAAAATCGGCGCTAAATCTGGTGCTAAATCTGGCGCAGAAGTAAGCATGTAAACTTGTGTCAAGTTTTGCGGCAGAAAAAGTGTCCAATTCCTAAGCTCAATTGTACTAAATTCTAGTAGGCGCTAATTGCCTATTCTGTTGTAGTGTGGTTTTGCAAGTTTTACATGTTAATCAAAATCTGTGGTTTGTAGATCTATGGAAAATTGTGTTCAGACACTTTCTAAATGGAAATAATTTCAGATTTGTAAGGCTGCTTGTTGGGTTCTTATAATATATGGTTTCTCCTATGTGGATTTAGTTGGCAAATCAAATCTAGAGTTGATTCTAGTGTTTGAGTCTTGGAAATCTACATGTTGCACCTAGTAACATTTGTTTTACATGTTACTGATGTGGGGTTGAATCTATTTTTCAGTTATTAAAGGTTGAAGCACTGATCATGTTATTTTCTCCTATGAGATGTTGCATGTGTGCAGATCTTGTGAATAAGCTGATGAGGGTTCTATTTGGTAGGCCTCTTTGTTAGTGTGAATAGGGATATTTTCTATCTAGTTTCCCTTGTGTGAAGATAATTCTTAATATTATTTACTAAATTTATTAGTTAAATAATATTCCCTCACATAATTCGCATGTAAAGTTGACTTAGTGAGTCTTCTAGATGTTTCTAGTTGTTCCTAGTTGTGTCTAGTTGTAGCTAGTTGTTGATAGTTGTCTAATAGTTGTCTTATCCTCCACATGTGCTATAGTTTTCACATGTCATAGGATTAAGACACTTGTCACATGGCTACAACATCTTGGCTCTCATCCTTGTCTTTATAAGCAAGGCTCTTCATGTACATTGTATCATAGAGCATTCATTGATAGAATGCATTATTATTCTTTCATATTGTCTCTCTTGTGCTTTCATGAAGTCCTAGATCTTGGGTGGCTCCTATCTAGCCAACACTTACATGGTATTAGAGCTCTCTAGGTGGAATCTCTTCTTCTTAGCCAAATTGTTGAGAGATTGAATGCAAATTTATGGTGGATCTTGATAGTTGAGTATGCTCTTCTCTTGCATTGAATGATGACTTGGAGAATCAGAAAGACTTGATAGAAAAGCTAGCTTTGTGAGGGTTTTCTCTTTGTAGCCTTGCATTGCAAGTTTATTTCAGAACATGCTGCTACAAATATGAGCACACCATTGTGTTCAAGAGGTTCGAGATAGTCGAGATTGGCTTTTGTTTCGTTCAAATCGGACATCGTATGCCAAATCTATGAGGTTTTCAATTTGAGGAATGGATACCTGATCCGAGAGGCATCTACAATTTTGGAGTAGTTTGGGCAAAAATTGACCCTGCCATTGCATCTGGAAGGCGTCAAAACCTATAGATCGACTATAAGTTCATTGAAATTGGACAAAGTTGGAATGAAAGGCAAAAAAAATTTCAGATCGGTCATACAAAATATTTTGCAGAATATTGCGCAGCCGTCATCTCTGCACAGAGGAGCATCATCGGTATGGATGCATATTCTATTTCAAATATTTTAAGAATTTTTTGTAAAGTCAGCAGGAATTTTTTGTAAAGTCTACGAATATTTTTTTGGAGTAATTATAGGGTACCGACAGGTACACAGACCTGTCTGCCCCTGTACTTGGGTCTGCAGTGGCCATTGAGCCCCGTGCCAAAGCCTTATCAATAGGCCGCAAATTTTAGGCAGTCGCGGGGGTGGCCTTTGGCCCCCTAACCCCTCATAAGGCCCTCATGGCCATTTCATAAAATAAAAACATTCGTAGGTTTATAGAAATTTCCGGCAGGACCTCCCAAACATTTACCAGTGAGCATCTAAACAAATATGCCACGGTCAAAAACAAAAAATTTTCAAGCAGTTTATTAAATCTCCATTAGTTTCAGTGGTGCAACGATGATTTTATGCCAATGAAGCTAGTTTTACACAACGAAGGTGGTTTCGAATTACCAATCGGCATATTCAAGTCTTTAACCCTTGGCAGCGAAACAATATTCAATGATTATTTAAAAACTGCTCAATCACAAAGGTCACAATTAGGCAACAGTGGAATATTCCCCTAAATCATAGCTAGAAAGGTGGTTTTCATTGCAAATCAGCCTCTCGTGCCACTCAAAGGGCGGTTTCAGCCTATGAAGGGCAGTTTTTTCGCCTGGACAGTGGTTTCACTCCAGACGGGTGGTTTCACTCCAGACGGGTGGTTTTACTGGGTACACAAGCAATTTTGCAGCCTAGACCGAGCGATTTTTTTTCTTTTGCCCTGAGGGCAGTTTTCGTGTGAAACTGGCATTTTTTTCCCTGAGAATATTCTGGTGAAACAGAGCATATTCCGTCGACAGGATTGTTGACATCAACACTGCGTCAACAGTGACATCAACATCTAGGCCCTCTTTGGCCCGCTTTAAGCCCTTTGAGGGCAATTTTTTTCCAGGAGGCATAACTTTTTGCCACGGTGTCAAAAATTGGCAAACAATATATCGTCAGAAATATGGTTTTGAGCACTTTGCAATGGTGTAGGTAGTTTTCTAAGATTTTGTTGTAGGTGCCAGATTTTGCTGTTTGAAGCCAGATCTTGCATTTTTCACTCCCGAGCTCACAATTTTCACCCACGTTATTGAAATTTCAACTTCTTACAGGCGTTGGAAAGGTAATTTTGTGCTCTACAATTCTGTTCATGTCATTTTTCTAGATTTTTCTTGAGACATCAGATTTTTAGTTTGAGGCACTTTGGGTACATATCACTCATTTATTAGAAAAAGTGTTGAAATTGGTGGTTATTTTGGTTTGGGGTGCTTCAATTACAATGTTGATTTAGTTTGTGCTTTGATCTAGCTTCTTGTGCTCTTCTTTTCCTCTATATCATGGATAAATCAAGGGTTCCATTGTTAACACCATATAACTATGCAACTTGGAGTCAACATGCATGGAATGCTCTAATGGATCTTGGACATTCTTTATATGTTGAAAACAAGATACATGAACCCACAGATGATAAGGAAAAGATAAAATGGATGATAAAGTATACTAAAGCTCTTGGATGTCTTCATGTTTCATTTCCCTAGATCTCTTGTTTCAGATTGAGGCGTGTACAAATTCACATGATGCTTGGGATAAATTTAAAACATTGTATGGTACAATAGATGAAGTAAAAGGCTATCAAATTGATAATGAATTGATGAGCCTTGATCTTAAGAACTTTAGCAACATCTAGGATTACATAACTAAGGTTAATGATCTAAGAGTGCAATGTAAAGCATGTGGTATTGAGAAAAATGACATCTAGTTGATCTACAATGTGTTGAATAAACTTAGTCCTGAATATGCAACTTTTGTTTCCATCTTTCACACTCATAGGTTGACTATGGGATCTGCTTTCACTATGCCTTCATTTGCATCCTTTTCTGAGATGTTGGTGCATGAGCAACATAAGTTTATTTCTATAGGTATCATTAAGCCATCACAGAATCATGCTTTGGTGGTTGCACAACCTAAGGAACAGAAAGCGCCAAGTTCTTCTGACAATAAACAAAAGAAAGCTAAGAAAGATCCACAAAAAGATCAAGCACAAAATTCACCTAAGAAGGAGAAGCCTACATGTGGTTATTGTAAGAAACCAGGGCATGATGAACATAATTGCTTTAAGAAACAGATTGACATGTTTATGCAACTTGTTCAAATGAACAAACTTTCATCTCCTGATTCTTCTTCTACTCCTTCAACATTTACACAACCAGTACTTTCTGAATCTCATGCAAGGAAAGATAAGGAACCTAAACATAAAGGTAAAGCACTTTGTCCAAGTACAAGTTCCACATCAGGTAAATGGCTTCTTGATTCAGGTGCTTCTCATCATATGGCTTCTTCCAGGGATATGTTTTCTTCATTTGAGCCATGTGATATGCCACCTATCTTGATGGGTAATAATACATATATGAATGTAATTGGGAAGGGAACAATTGATATTGGTGAAGGTACTTTCAATGATGTACTTTGTGTGCCTTCTTTGACCAATAATCTTCTTTGCATCTATCAAATTACTCATAGTGGTACAAGGAAGATAGTGGAGTTCACACTTGAGTTGGTTATTATCAGAGACTTGGAAACCACAGAGATTATTTCTACTAGGGTGGTTGATCATGCATCTCGGCTATACACCTTTCATGGTTTCTCTCCTAATGATGATTCAGATCCATTGGCTGACATTCACACTCCTTGTGTAAATCATATTTCTGAGGAAAAGTTTGGTTACTTGAACCTTGGTATTCTAGCCTCTTCATCGATTCTTGAGACATTGGTTGGATTTGGTATTTTTTATGATATGGACACTTCTGAACAACTTGGTTTCTCCTTTCTGATATTCATGTTATTTTGAATATGGAGGTTTTCACAGTTTTCATGTTTCAAAAGATTGTGAGTTTGTAGATATGTGATATTCTATTATTTCAGATGACATATTTGATGGTGTTCATTGGTGTGAATGTTTGGATGTTTAAGTGGTTTCAAGATTTACAGAGATATGGTTTTGCAAGTTTTACATGTTAATCAAAATTTGTGGTTTGTAGATATGTGGAAAATTATGTTTAGACACTTTTTGAATGGAAACAATTTTAGATTTGTAAGGCTGCTTGTTGGGTTCTTATAATCTATGGTTTCTCTTATGTGGATATATTTGGCAAATCAGATCTAGAGTTGATTCTGATGTTTGAGTCTTAGAAATCTACATGTTATACCTAGTTACATTTGTTTTACATGTTACTGATGTGGAGTTGAATCTATTTTTCAGTTATTAAAGGTTGAAGCACTGATCATGTTCTTTTCTCCTATGAGATATTGTATGTGTGCATATCTTGTGAATAAGCTGATAAGGGTTCTATTTGGTAGGCCTCTTTGTTAGTGTGAATAGGGATATTTGCTATCTAGTTTCCCTTGTGTGAGGATAATTCATAATATTATTTAACTATGTAGTAGTTAAATAATATTCTCTCACATAATTCACATGTTAAGTTGACTTAGTGAGTCTTCTAGATGTTTCTAGTTGTTCCTAGTTGTGTCTAGCTGTAGCTAGTTGTTGATAGTTGTGTAATAGTTGTCTTATCCTCCACATGTGCTATAGTTGTCACATGTCATAGGATTAAGATACTTGTCACATGACTACAACATCTTGGCTTTCATCCTTGTCTTTATAAGCAAGGCTCTTGATGTGCATTGTATCATAGAGTATTCATTGATAGAATACATTATTATTCTTTCATATTGTCTCTCTTGTGCTTTCATGAAGTCCTAGATCTTGGGTGGCTCCTATCTAGCCAACTCTTACACTCTTACACTCTTTGGTATGCTAGAGATTATTACATTGGTATTTTTTGTATTGAGACAAAAGGGTAGTTTGGAGTCCCTGATGTAGTTATTCATTGGAATCTATAGCAATAAAGTTATGTTGCATAAGAAGCTTTTTTCACTTTCAGTGGAGTTTTAGTAATGATGTTGATCATGATACCATGCATAACTTGGTATCACTTTCAGTGGGAGTTTTGTGTAGTTACATAATGTGTTCTATCTTCTTTGTTTAAAGATATTGGTTCTAAATTGTTGTTGTTGCAGTGTTGTGAGCCATGCAAAATCTTTGATTAGAAGATGGATGATCTTTTGCAATGGTTGTTGGTGTCATAAGAAGCTCTAGGATTATTCCTTTAGTTTGCAGTAAGGGTCCATTGACATTTTTGGTTCTATTGACAGAGGATACTAGATCTGCATGTTTTTTGAAGAGGTGTTGACATTTTGGTTTTCCATGGATGACTCTTGGAGTTTTTGGTGAGGTGTTGAGTTTATAACTTATCAGTTTTTGATATATGATCCTTGATTTAGAGGATGTATAGTATTATGTCATGATGTACTCTTAATCATGAGTTAGAGTTTTTGGCAAATTACAAGTGCTCTTGGGAGCAAGATATGTTCATTGGAGCATATGATCTTCTTTTTGAGAAGATGTTAGTTCATGATGTCTTGATATGTTCCTGATTCTATAGTTAGAACTTTGACAATGGTTTGGTTAGTTCTCTTTGGTTTTGAAGTATTAATCATTTGCTTGGAGCTTCATGATTGTGCATATTGCATTTGAAGTTGGCATGGATTGATTGCTGAAAACTCATGGATACTAGAGAGACTTGGGTGAGGCTTGATATCTCTTAAACTTAGAGATATGTGTTGGAAAGATTTCTCATTATGAGATGTCAACAAAAGGACTGAGAAGCCTACACTTGGAAATAGATGTGAGTCCATTATAGACCTTATGAGAAGTTTGTCTTTATTATAAGCTTTTATTGCTTGGTGTTATATGCAAGGACAATCTTGTATCCCACTCTTGGTCTACTCAGCAGTTAAATGATCTAATAGGTGTTGCCCACCTGATTATTAGATGCATTCTTTATATGTATCTTCTCTTCTCTTTTACACTAGTCTTGAAAAGGATTGTTGAGAAGAAGATGCATGAGTTTACGAATTTCTGTTGTTCTCATTATTATTTGATCTTGAGCTATGGAACTAGTTGTGAGGATTTGTTTTGGAGAGGTACAGAAATGGTTTGTTGTTTTTTGGGCTTATTCCCTTTGTTGTGGGAATGTTTGGCTAGTTTGATCTACTTTCAGTGAGAGGTTAACATCTATTTATGTCATGTTTTCATCATAATTTGGATGTTATATGTTGATACCTTTTCAATTTGGGAGTGTTGAAAGAGATCTTACTTTACATAGTTTGGCACAGGTTAGTGTGGTATAAAGATATGGTATGATTTTGCAGTTTCTCTCTTTCCTGTTATATTGTCTTCTTCTTAAAGGTTCTCATGTTTATGGAGTTGAGGTTTGTATTGGAGTCAAGTGTTATTATTGTTAACAATAATTTGGTAGCTCCTTGCTTCATTGGTTAAGAGGACTTGGGAGAGTTATTCAGAGATTGGTAATAAGAGATGTTTTATGCATATCATTGTATGTTTTGACACTATATGGTAGAGGAGTTAGCCACATCCTCTAAGTGAAGTGCTATAGGAGGATTTGTTAATGCATTGATCTTATTTTTAAATTTGACATTACCCATGCAGTGGGAGTTCCTGGATCTATATGCTCTTTATTGTCACGATATCTTCTTGGTTGTCTTAGTTTGCAGATTATTGATGTGAAGATGATTTTGCATGTTTCACTATTGGGATCTATGAGTTGTGCAGTTTAGTGGGTTGTCTTTACCCATTGGTTGCATTGAAGACTTGGATATGGATTGTCAATATCCACAGATCCATTCAGTGTTATTGCAGATTTTATTTGTTGACCTTGTCTTTGGTCATTTGTACATTGGTATGTTGCATTGAGATGGGAGGATGGATGATTAGCAGGATCCTTTTATAGGGACTTGATTGCAGTTTTGGGTTGATATGTTGATGGTATGAAGTTCTACCTATGATGGTTTGTTTACCCTGGTTTTGAGGTATGATATTTTGGATGAGCTAGCAACTTGTTGTGGTTGCTTTTCCATTTGGTATGAGTGTGGAAGACCCTCAGAGTCTTATGTTATCATATGATTTGATGATTGTGTTCATGATTGAGATTGGTGTAGGTTTCAGTGACAGTTGATATGTTTCACCTCTGCTTGTTTCTTGTTTATCATGGGTGACATGATGTGAGGATTTCTTGTTTGAGATGATGACCTTATCATGGTTACTTTTGTAGGTATCTTGTTGGAGCACAAAAACTTGTTGAAGGATCAATGGTACATTGATGACTATAGATGTTTTTCCTTGTGATTTAAAGTTTGATTATATCATTTAGTGTTATTGTAATGTATAATGTCGAGTGGGAGAATGTTGGGATAAGTTGCCATTAACTTGCAATCCTAACCAATTCATGTGTCTCCAAAGTTCTTGGAATGTGTTCCCCAACACATTAGGTCTTTCAGAGACTAATTATTTATTAATTATATCACTTGGACTTTTGCAATAAATTCCTAATTAATAAGGTCAAACTTGGGAATCCATTTTAAGAGTGGGGGCCATGAAGACTTTGTTGACTTCTCCTAAGTCTATTTTGAGAGTTTGATAACTCCTAGTAAGTGGGAGTTAAACTTGGGTGTCCCCTTTTGATGGGGACATATTTTTAGACTTGGAGCTGTCCTTTTTTATGTACATGAGTGGATAATGTTGAGACACCTTGCATGGATATAATGTTGGAGTTAACTAAAGTGTTAGAGATGCATAAATTGGATATTGCTTGCATGAGTTCATAAAAGCTTGCATGGACTTGCATATTTTTTCATGTCACTTGCATGTACTTGCATGTTGTTGCATGTTGCTCCTATGGACTTGCATGTGCTTGCATGTTGTTGCATGTCAGTTGTATGACCTTGCATGTTGTTGCATGTCAGTTATATGATCTTACATATTGTTGCATGAGATCAGTTCTTTTGGAAAACTTGTGTTATGCTTTTTGATGCAAAAAAGCAAAACACAATTTTTCCAGAAGAACTAATCTCATACTATGGACTGTGGAAATATCATGTCTACTTTATTGTTGCATGTCAATTTTGTGAGATTGTTTGCAGAACACTCCAATTCTAGAAACTTGCAGGATGGTACATCTCAGTGTTTCAGGTAATGGGTATCAGTTGCATATTGTTGCATGTCAGTTGCATGTCAATTTTAAGATATTACTTGCAGAACACTCCAACTCCAAAAACTTGTAGGATGGTACATCTCAGTGTTTCAAGTAATGGGTATCAGTTGCATGTTGTTGCAAATGCTTGCATGTTAGTTGCATGTCAGGTTTAAGATATTACTTGCAGAACACTCCAACTCCAAAAAGTTATAGGATGGTACTTCTTAGTGTTTCATGAAATAGGTATCAGTTGCATGTTTAATCCGGTGTTTGCATGTCACTTGCATGTATATAACAAGGTAATTTAGAATAACCTTGGGGCCATCAATCTTGCATGTTGTTTACATGAGATTGGTATGTGTTGATCACTTTAGTTAACAGAAAGAGATTGGGCAAACTTGGACACCCAATTTGAGGACTTTCTATTGTTGCTTTTATTTAGAAATATGTTTGATGTTGGCAAAGCTAATTCAGCATACTTGTGTGCACACATCATGAAGAGGCAGTTAACTGAAAGCTTGGACATTGTTTGAGTTCAGTCTTCTTAATTTAGAGTGCTTGGTTTTTGCATGAACATTGGAAGCTATGTTATCAACTACAATTTATTGTATTTTGAGTTTCAAGCTTTTGAATTATGAAGCTTCATATTAATTAATTAAGAGCCCCATACATTTTCTAGAGGGTTGAATTGTGAAAAAGACTTAGAAGAAAAAAATCTAAAAGAAAAAAGCAAGAAGCTTTTTTGACTTAGAAAAAAAAAACACAAGAAGCTTTTGAAGTTTTTTACAGGTTTGAAGATTGAAGAAGATTTTGAAGTGCATCAAGGAATCAAAGGATTTCAGTAGTGAATGTAATCTTTCACAAGAGATTTAATACAAGCATAAACACCTTTGGTGTGGAGTTTTTTCCCTTAGGGGTTTCTCCACGTAAATACTTGTCTTCTTCTTGCAAGCTATTTTCTTCTAAGTTACATTGATTAAATTGGAGAAATATTATAACATCTAAATTGAAAGTAATTTTCTGATTTACACATGCTATTAATTTCATATTTAAAAATATTTTAAAGCTACATAGCTGCAACTTTACCTTGTTCTCTCTCTTTTTCCAACAAGATCCAAACCAAGAAAATTTATTGGTTTTCATGTTTTTTTGATAAAGGGTAAAAGTAGGGTTTTTGAAAGGGCCCTAACCCTTAAGTACAAATGAATAAAGATGAGACAATGAAGTTTAACCACAAGCCTGAATCAACAAGTATGCAGAAAAACTATGAAACTACATCAAACCAACAATAGCCCAACTGAAAGACTAAAATACAAGAGACAAAGGACATACAACCCAAAAACCATCATTGGTCTCCATGTTAACCTTACAAGCTAAAATTCTAAAATAATTTTATGAAATGATGAAGGTATTACAATTTTAGAAACCCCTTAGAGGATAAAATTAGGGAGCCTTTAAGAAATAGAAAGGCACAAAAATACACAACAAAAACTCGTATCCAAAAATATGAGGCAGCCTAGAATCTATCCAATTAGATGGTGACTGCCTATGTCATTATCAATTACTTATGTCCACATTATACATATTAGCTAATTCTCCAAATGATGATTGCCTCTCCCAGTACCAATTATTCATGTTCACATTATTGATTACACATATTAGCCAATTCTTCAAAAGATGATGCCTCTATTAGTACTAATGTCTTTTGTCAAAAATGTAAGAAGAGTGATATTTGAGAAAGTGAGAGGTAAAGAGAACTGAAAGCCGCCCTAAAGAATGAATAAATGGAATCACGAAATAAGGAAGACTTTAATAGTTTTTTCTTTAAAAGTGATTTTAAGCTTAGAGACTTCTATGATGATCAAACAACCAAAGGGCAATATAATTACCTAAAAATTTGCACTAGATCAAACATTTCTTTAGAATCTACTTAACTCAGAGAAGATAAGATATTTGGTCATGTCCATAATGAGGCCTATTTGAATTTATCTAGATGAAAGAAATAGAGGATGCATTCCCTTGTTAGTGAAGCTTCCACACATCTTTGTACAATTAAGAACTTACAATTTGTAATAAAGTTCAGAACATGATTTTTTAAAAAAAATTAGAGATCATTAAAAAAAAAGGTACAATATGAGGTATCGCCTTAGGTACTCTTGCAAGTACAATACAACACTAAAGTCTAAACCGTCTCAAGGAACAACAAACACCATAAAAAAAGATAGAAAATTTGGTTACAAGACAATAATTCCAGAATTAACAAGAAGATAAACTTTAACTACTCCCAATAAAACTTTTAATTCTTGTTGCTTCAGTACATGTCAAATTCAATAGTGCCAACTACGAGATCAGTTAAATCTTTAGGATCCAAGTCTTTCACAACTGGTTCACATTTAGCATTGTTCACAAAATTGACCTTCTCAGTTTTTTAGGCATGTTGATGTTGTGCTTCTTCATGTAATCTCTTTGAGTTTTTAGCTCCTCTTCATTCAACTTGCTTCTGTCTTGGGGCCAGAAGTAAGCTCTTTTCACCTCTTTTTTGTACACCTAGGTAAGACCCTTTTCAAACAAAACCATGAATTTGTCTTTAGGAATCTTGAGT
Organism: Cunninghamia lanceolata; assembly: GCA_027924645.1. Taxonomy (NCBI): domain Eukaryota; kingdom Viridiplantae; phylum Streptophyta; class Pinopsida; order Cupressales; family Cupressaceae; genus Cunninghamia; species Cunninghamia lanceolata. The sequence goes on from BSBN01000124.1 coordinate 1,292,132, forward strand.
ATTATAGAAACTTACATCAAGATAGAAAGAAGGGTGAGCTCGCAATGTGATTCAATAAGGTATCTTCTTTTGCCTTGGAATACCACTTTCCAAACATGTCAAAGAATTTCATTAGTTAAGACTAGCCGGAATCTATTAAACTCTTTCGAAAAAAATTGAAAATAGACAAAAAGGATTTCATGCCAACTAAAACCATCTTTGACATTCCAACCTAAACATTATCCTAAAAAAGAAGAGCATAACTGATAAGCATTAATACAATAAAAAAAAGATGTTCAATAATCTCAACTTTATTACAAAAACTACAAGTTTTGGAAGAGATACTTAAAGAGGCTAACTCAATATTAACACCAAACCTTTTAAGAAATAACAACCATCTAAAACAAGTTTTTTTAGGCTCAACTACAAAAGAACAAATATTATTCAAGACACAAGACCACTCAACACTCTAATTAAAATTTGTTAGGAATAGTTAAGATTGTCTAGAGAATGATAAGATGTTTCTAGAAGTTTTCCATAAAGCTGTTTTTAGAAAAGAACATTCCAGGTTATCTAGAAGGGTAGAAACTTCCAGCTGTTCTAGAAAAGAACATTCTAAGATTTTAGAATCATCTAGAATGCCAGAAGCTTCCAGGCCTCAAAGCTTCTGTAGCTATATATATGTGATTAGAGAGAGCTGTTGGACAAGCATTTGGATGTAATGCAAGTTAGATGAATATATATTTCTGAGTTTATTCAACTCTGTTTGCCCTGTGTCTTCTCTGTTTTGCTGTTGCTGTTCCATTTTTATTATCTTGGGACTATTTTTACATGGTATCAGAGCCAAGTTATGGGTTTGAATCCCCTTGGGTAACGCTGAGGGGATTGTTGGAAAAAAAAAATTCAATTAGAGGATCAGCCCAAGATCAGCTAGAGTTTCAACTAGGTTCAGCTAGAATGTTTTCTTGGTTTAGCTAGAATGTTTTCCAAGTTTAGCTAGAGGACCATCAAGAGGTTTAGCTAGAATGTTTTCTAGTTCAACTAGAGGTTAAGTTAGAAGTGTATTGCTGGAGTAATTTGTTTGCAGGGCAGAGATATTGCTGGAGTGATTTGTTTGCAGGGCTGAGATATTGCTGGAGTGATTTGTTTGCAGGGCTGATATATTGCTAGAGTGATTTTTGTGTGTAGGGCTATTGCTGGAAATGCAAGTTGGAACAAGCTAGAGGTATTGTTGGTAGTGATGATGAAGAAGATGACTTTTCAACTAGACAAAAAATAATGAGTGTTGAAGGCTTAAAGTTTCAATTTCATATGAGCAAGCTAGAGGAAAGAAAGAATGGGAGCAAGCCATGAAAGAGGATTATGATCGAAGAATGCATGATATGCTAGAGGTGAACATTAAGGGGGGATAGTAATATAATGTTCCCCTCTCATTTGTATTTTTTCTGTATTATTCTAGCCAATCTTAAGGGGGGATGTTAAGGATTAAGATTGTCTAGAAAATTGTAGAATGATTCTAGAGCCTTCCACAAGCTAGAACATTCCTGGAGCTGTTCTAGAAAAGAATATTGTAAGATATGTTCTAGAAAAGAACATTCCAGGTTTAAGAGTTTTCTAGAAAGCTAGAAGCTTCCAGACTTCAAAGATTCTATAACTATATATATGTGATTGGAGAGAGCTGTTGAATACAGAGCCTTTGGATGGTTGCTGGATATAGCATCCAGATAGCTGTTAGATATAGCATCTGGATTGCTGCTAGATACATAGCATTTTGGATGTGATGTAATGAATGTTAGATGAATATAATTTGCCAGGTTATTCAACTGTGTTTTGCCCTGCCTCTTTTCTGTTTGTTGATGTTATGTTTTGCCCTGTCTTTTGGTGTTTATTGGGCCTGTTCTTACAAAATTAAGTTTTGAGAATAATTTCCTTTGTATTAGCAAGCATGATATAGAGTTTCTTGGAAGACATCTTATCAAAAATTGAACTATCTTCCATGTAAAAGTTCACCAAAATCTTAATATTCAACTTTAAAAAAAAAAGAGAGAGAAAGAAATTTAACCCCATAGAAAGTTTTTTTCAGCAAAGTATGTTTTTTTTACTGCTTAAAATGTTAAATTCAGTTTGCAAATTATCCCAGCCCTTAAGTCTACCATTAACAAGGATATCTTTAGATTCATTAATGCCTTTAGAAGCCCACTGTTTAGTAGAACATCCTTGTGCTAGAGCAAGATGCTTATTATTCCAATCTAAACTCCACCATACAGACCTATGAGCGGTGAAAATACTACCGGATCTTAAAAAATTCTCTTTATTGATAACAAGATGTTTGACACTTTTTCAAGCCCTTCCAAATGCTACTGAAAATATTCTAACCAAATGGCTTAATTGAGGATTTCCCAAATAGTAAATCATGGGATGCAATGTTGTCAATTTTTCCGTTTCTTAGGCTTGGAGAAAGCAATATTGTTTTTTACTAAGACTTTTCATAGTTCATTGCAATGGAAGGCTTTCAAAATCCACTTCACAACAAGGGAAATCCCCTACAGTTTATGGTCTTTGAGGCCAAGACACGCCAGGTATTTAGGGAGACAATACCAAGACCAAATGATAGCATACCTCCTTTTACTACCTTTTCTATCAGGCCACAAAAAGTCTAGCATTTTGTGAACCTTATCAATTTGATACCTCCCAAACAACCATGTAGAAGAATAGTAAATGCTATAGGAATGTCACATCCCCATCAGTGGTAATTATTTCATAAATAAAAACATTTATGTCAAATTGATATCTAGCAAATATATTTATTGAGGGATGGTCGACAGCTTAACGCATCAAAGTGATTGATGGGTGGCTGCTGAAGGCACGGGTGGTCAAAGGAGACAAGCCTGCAAACTCCATTAAGATGACTAGACATTCTTCTGCTATAAGGCATGGGCGGTAGACACATATTAAGGGGGATTATACAAGTTTGGTGTGCGAAATTACTAATCGTTACCAGCAGCTATTTTGAGGGCTCGCTTGCACTTGATTGAGGCAAGGAGGACTCAGAATGGCATGCATTGGAGGGGTTGTTCTTAAATATCATCCACTTCAACAGTTAAAAGTCAATTTTGCCCAATAAAAATAAGACAAATATTAAACACTTTTTAGTGTGAATGAGGTGTAAAATTGCTATTAATTGTTTGACCATTAAAATGGATGATATTTAAGTAGAGTGATTGAAAGGCACAGTTTTAGACTTCCATCAATGCATAAAAAGATAGAAAATTTTCATCAATGAGAGGGGGGCTCATTTTGCAGTGCCATTGAAGAGAGTATGGCATCCAGTGCTGGCATAGAAAGCAGTCAAAGCAAGAATCTAATAGATGAATGGTATGGTTGCCCATCAAAGCAAAAGGATAGAGGGCAATTTGCAGTGGGAGAGAGCATACATGACGGGAAAAGAAGATGCAACTAAGGATGGTGATGTTGCATGAGTGGAGGGAATTGACTTTGAGACTAAGGATAAAGCAACTAATATAGCTCAATTGGATTCTGGTTATAAGACTCTCAATTCCTAATTTGTATCGTGGGAAAGATGAATTGAGTGCTGCAGAATTAAATTGGGACTCTAGGAAAGCGTTTCAAGTTTTACATGTTGGATCTTTTGCTTGCAGGGACTCCATCACAAGCAACTCTAAATGTTGAGTTATTCCAAGTGGGTGTGTGAAGAGCATGTTTAGAGTAAGTACAAGTGAAAAGCATAACGAATGTCGGCCACAACTATGGTAGGTTCATGGCCTCTGGATGGTGCACCAATTTCCTAATCTGATCCATGATTTGTAATCGTGATCTTCGGTGTTTTTATGATGCCTTCGAGCAATGAGGATCTGCTCAATGAGCTGGTCGCCGCTGGCATCTAAGATGTCGTTCTTCCCAACCATGTCCATGATTTTCAGAGGTGCATTAAACTTATCATTTCTATTACTGTTAAAAAAATTTGTTCATTCCTGCTCATTTCCTTTACACCTTATGTCATGGTTTGTTTGCTGGGTTGAATGTTATGAACCACAAAGGCTTCATTTAGTTCGAAGGTTGAAGATGTACTTTGGCACAATTTTAGTAACTCGAACTAAGATTGACCCAATAGGAGCCTATTGTTTGTTTAGCCATATAAATTTTTACAATCTATTGTAAACACTACCCAACTTACTTGTTGAGGCATAGAATCTCAATAACGTTGCATTTGTATTATATATCATCTTAATAGTAAGTTCACTACACATTATGGTAGGGATTGATGGCCTTGTGATACAATCTTTATTCACAAAAGTATGAGTTAAGGATGGATGTTGTATTTTAATACTTTTATTGCTACGAGTAGAGTAAGTTAATATTGAAAGGATAGAATCAATCCTCATTATTGATCATCGGGGAGATGTAGTTGATGATTTATGTCAGTCACTTGACACTGTGGAAGACAATATTATTAACAATAGTGATTGAATGTAAAGCTCACTATTATGAGTAATGGAATAGGCTGTAAGGGATTTATAGATGGTCTCCTATTGTAATATTATTGGTTGCAGGATCTATGGTTGAGCACATAATGATTATTATTGACTCTTATAGTGTAATATGGATGCAACTACACTAGGTAGCATAATTGCTCAATTTTGAACCTAGAATTCTAGATAGACTTAGTAACAAGTTATAAAGCGTAATAAAAAAGGACACTATAATATAATATAGAACTATGATACTTGAGCTGGTGATTACTTTGTCTTTGTAAGTATTAAGAATTATATGAAGTTGGTCATAATATGACTATGTGAACAAGAAAATTACATGTTGGTAGGTAATCAACCTTGCCTTTGTGTTAAGGATAGGAGCTTGTAAGGGTTCTAGCATGTTTATGTCGAATCACCACCATAATGGTGGAGAGGACTAAACTTGATATCTTGGTTTTATTGGGAGGAAGATCGTTAGTGTAGTTTGTTATATTAGGAACTTAGTTGGGTTCCCTTGCCTATTATTAAGCATTACCAATTGAGGAGAATCATTAAAAAGGAACCTTGTAGGGTTATGCAATGGTAATCAATGAAACTCTATGAGCTATGGCCTTGTTTTAGAATGGGTATTGGTAAATGGTGGTTTGTTACACTATTTGGTTTTAATCATTTATATGGTTTTCCTTCTATTGTATTCTTTCTATTTCTCTTGCATGAGGGAGTTACTTGAGAGGTTAGGAAACCTTGGGTATAGGAATCTAGATGTGTGTTCCTGAGAGATAAAGTAAGGAGAGCTACATGTGACTTCAATCCTATTTGGAAGCGAGTATGTAGGCAGTTCTTGGGTGAAGGATTCCTCTAGATCCCAAGTCTGTAGGGGAGGGGTTTAGGGAATTTTCTCCAAGGTTGGGCTGTTCCTAAACTTGATCAACCTTCCCTCTTCAGTACGTTTTAGCTCAAGAGGCTGAAATTTGTTTCAAATGATGGAGAACTCACCTTTTTGATTAATAAGTCCTAACTATAAAGGTATTCCATTATCATCAAGCTTAGCTACTTTAAGTTTTGTGGAGTTGGCTTTCACAATCTACTCTAATCATGGATGAACTTTTAGAGTCACTGTCATCATGGTCAGTCTCTAATGCGAATGCATGATAATGCCTCTAGACTTATTGGGACTAATATTATTAGAGTTTTGGGTGATGAACATTATGGCATTGTGTCTAGGCTTAGTGATAAGTATAGGAAGGTATAGGTTAGACTTAAGACACTTGAGGGGTCTATTCTTCTAAGAAATAAGGGTATGATAAACTTGGTCATGATAGGGTTATAAATGTTTTATGGAAACCTGCTAACCTTGCATTTAATGATAACATTGAATTAAGCCACTATGATCTAATGGTGTGAACCACTCTTAATATGCGTGGAAGTTATGCACCTGCTATACATATGTGCCTAGATCTATGTTAAATTAGGATGGAAATTCTTATGATTGTCTTTGCCAAATGTGTGCAACTAACAATAAATATTATCATTTATATGGTATGGTGGTTTACTTTTATATCGGTTTGGTGGGTAATTGTATGTTAGGCTTTATGATTGATAATATGTAACTGTTACGTACTTAGAAATAGAGTGTTGTATAATAGTACTATTTTGGGTTTGATTTTCTATCTAATAACAACTGTGAATTTGAGTAACAATGGAATGGTGTAAATGGTCTTTGAGATTACTCTATGAGTAGTTTTGTTACATATATGTGACCTAACTCCTGTGGGTACAATGTGTTACTTGCATGTTGGTAGTTTTAACCCCAAGACCTATAAGACCATGTGTATAGGGTTATGGATCCCTATGTGGTAATTGTAACCTGATTAACTAGTCTAAGGTGTAAACCCTTAGAACCGTATGTTTTAAATCCATATCCTTATACCTTTTAAATGTTAGAATGCTGAAATGAGATCGATATAGGAGTTGACTTCTTGGCATCACATGATGGTTGGAGTAAGGGCTCTACAAGGGTGTAGGTAGTTGGTATGCAATACCTCCTAGAACGTAGCTTGTTCTGCTCCTTCTGTGGTAATTACCAACATTATAAATCCTATGACCTTCCTATAGATAATCTTATCAATGCTCCATCTTAACAAGAGTTAGGGAGTGTGCTCTACCTCTAGAGAAGTATTTGAATATATCACAGGGTTAGTAGGCGTTCACCAATAGCATGTAGGTGATAGATGCTAGGAGCTATCCATTTTCACAAGGTTTAGATTGGCTTTCTCCAGTGGCATGTAGGTGATAGATGCCAGTACTGGTCTGACTTTCACTAGTGGTATGCAGGAAACGAATGCCACTATCTACCCATCTCAGGAGTTTAGTGTTGGAATTGGGGTATTAAAATGATTGTTTGTTCTTCCTATGCCGTGTCTGCCTATAGTATGTTTCTCATGGTTCCGATTGTTAAAATAGTCCAAGTGATTGATAGTACAAGCACTAGTTTTGGTTGAGGTAAAACCATGAGATACCGTGATCATGTTTAAGTAGTTGTAAGATAACTCAAATGCTTAGTGGGCTATGGAAATCCTATTAGTGGCCTCATGTGTTGTAAGTGTTATACTTACACCTTTGCCTTTGATGACAAGTAGTATGAGATGCTTGCTTGTTGAAGAGACCATGTTTTGTCTTGTTTTTCTTGCTTTAAGTACCTATTTCCTAAGACATTTCTAGACTTCTAGATACACTAATTATGTCTATGATTATCCTTAAGACATTGAAAGCATGAAGATGGGTATATAATATGTTGTTAATTAATTATGTGTGAATGGTTGATTGCTCAAGAAATATGTTATTACTTTATGTTGATTTTAGTGATATTGATGTATAGATACCATGTGATGTACTAACTCCTCATGCAACAAGAACGTGGCTTCATGTCATGAAGATCACCAGACAACCCGCAACAGAAGGAGATGGGTGGGTGCAAAAAGTTGAGGGGCCAAAAAGTGGCCAACTTAAAAAAAATAAAAATTAGACATAACATGAGCGCGTTATAACGCGCTCGCATTATGTCTTGGTGTTGCCGAACCTACACCAAGCCATAACATGCTCACGTTATGTGTTGTTATATATATAAAAAAAGCAGTGTTCCATTTCATTATTTCACAGCAAATTGTAAGAAACCCACGGCTTGAAAAGAGAAAAGAGCGCGCTCGCGTTATCTAAGATCTAATCATCAACTATTTCTCTCTGATTCATCATCAAAATGCCGCCACGATGTCGGGGAAATTGAAGAAGTAAGTTTTGTTTTCTTTCTTGTGTGAATTTGTTGCTAAATAGGTAGGTTAAAATAGTTTTTGATGTAAATTTATTAAATTTATAGGAGTTGATAATGCACCTCCTCCCCCTGAAAATCCACAAAATCCTCCATCACCTAAACAACAAATACCTGTTGAAGAAGAACCCCAACCACAAACACCTCCATTTATTCATGAATATGCCCCTAAAACACAAGAAAATATAATGGGGCAAATTGAAAACAATAAGAAATAAATTGAGGACATAATTGCAAGGTTGAAAGAACCTGCAACTTCAACCTTGCATAGATCCATGCTTGCTCAATCCCTTGAATCTATGTTATCAAATGTAGATTCAATTAGCAAGCAAATCACTAGTTGGATAGAAAAGAGGAGAGAATTTAGAGAGTATTATGCAGACAAGTTGTCATATGAACAAGTTAAAAAAGAACAAATTACAAAATTGGACTTGTGTTCTATTTTCATAGACCCACGAACAAAAGAATCTCTACCCCTTACATGCAAGAGGTTCCCTATCCATTGGTGTAACAACCAAGCGATAAGGGACAATTTTACGAAGAGGTGGTGGATGGTTTTTGACCATCCTCCATGCAACAATAATGAGGTCCCGCAATATTTTTTTAGGAAACTCTACTGCGAGTTTGTCAAAAATAAAGTGCCAAATTATTTTGATATGTGAGAGTTCTAGGGTAGAGGTAGGGGGTCAGCACAAGATAGACCAGGGGCATGTGTTGACCTACAGTGGCTAGCGAGATGAGCACTCGCCAGACTAACCCATGAGCACGTTTCTATCCCTTCCGTTGTGAAGGAGAATGTTGAGGTTGAGACACTTCAGTCCATTAGTGTCTTGACCCAGAGCATCTTACAGCATGCTAGTCCTACAGCACAGCATGGGCTGGGGGAGAGTTTGAGTATGGTTCCACCCCATACTTGTCGGACTTGCGGGTCAGCATGTGGTTATGACCCCATGGATAGTCATGACGCAGGTGTGCAAGCTACATCTGTAGCTAAGTAGATGGTGATAATAGATGCCCTCCTGAGTGAGACTTTCAGGCTTGATACTCAAGTAAATCTTAGAAAGTTCATTGAATTTAATCTGTTAAATTTCATTTTTGAAATGCAAGATTAACTAATTTAGTTTGATGATTTTAATGAAATTTCAAGGTCATAGTGTTGATGCAGTTTTCAGTGGTTCTCCACCTGCATATTACACTACATCATCTATTGTTGGGGTATGTAACTAGTAAACAATTATAAATATTACATGTGAATAGCATCGTTATATGAATGGTATTCTAATATCTGATTTTGGATGTTGAATAGGTTAATATTAGAGATTTCATGGCAACACCTGTCAGCGGTGGTGGACTTCAAAGCTTCACAGGAAGTAATAAAATAAATAGTTTAAATAATGAATTGTACTTACTAGATTTTTGTATGTGACTTGTGTGCTTTATTGTGTGTACTTCCATGTTTAGGTGAACATGTGTGTATGTTAGGAGCCATGATTTGCATCACTATTATAGTTTTCATAATTGAATAATGTTATTTTATTTCTAGATGATGCAGGTTGCGGAGACACCTCCTGATGTTCATAGGGCAATGGAGCATGGTGTGTCCTCTGCGATTCATAGCTCCATGCCATTGACGGGGGTATGAGGTAGATTAGTAAATTTCAATTTACATTCATTGTTATAGTTGTTTATTTTTGAAAAATCAAAAGATTATTGATTTGAAGTTTAATTTCTATTTGGATGGTTTCTATAGGACATGACATCACCACAGCCTAATCCTGCTACTAAGGCAAATGAGGAGACATATTATATGGTAGCAGTAAGTGATTATTTTGTTAAATGTTTCATTTTTATAACATGTAATTTCTATATATTAATGTCTATACTTTCTATTGTAATAGCTACAGATCCGTGAACAACTAAATAAGAGGAGCAGCCCTCGAGTTCGTAGTAGACCACCCACATATGTGTCTCCATCCCCTAGAAAATCAAGGGCTACCCATGATCTATTCTCTTCACCAGACAGAGGGGAATGACTTTTTATTGTGTTCCTTTGTTGTATTCCTATATGGCATTTGTGGACATATATTTTGTATTGCATATAGTTGACATTGTATGCCTATATGGCATTCTTGTAAGCCTATATGGCTATTTTTTATATATGTTATACTTATATTGACATATATTGATGTATGCCTATATGGATATTTGGTTAATACAAATCTTTTTTATTGATGGCGTCCATATTTGCATTATAAATCTATGTTTGAATGGATATTTGTAAATGGTTACTTCAAATATTTAAAGTCCAATTGTATTACATAGGATGTTTGTTGATCCAATAAGCCAGCTATTGTTATTCAAGTATCATCTAAACCTCATTCTGGAACTAAAAGATAAAAGTTGTATTTAGAATAAAAATGAATTATCATGTTGAATAGAAAATATTCATATTCTTTATGAGTTGCTCAATTGAAAATATTCAAATGAGTATGTTGATCCATATTCTTTATGAGTTGGTCAATTAAAAATATTTCTTAATTTCTTGTTATTATACCATATTGGGATGCAAAGAGTATGTTTTTTGTTTTGAATAAGATAGTCAAAATCATATGCTTATGAGCACTTGATGACCATTGTGGTTATTAAATGTAATTCCTCTTGCATATAAGGCAAGGTTATGAGAGTACATTGAGTCTTACCTAATTTTAGTATGCAACATAACATTGGGGCTATAGGCTTCCATAAGTCATCAACAATCAAGGTTCAAGGTTGTCATTGAAGTCAAAGGGTCAAGGTTGTTTGTCATTAATGTCAAGGTTGATGCCATGATGTTGATAAGGTGATACAGTGATTCAAGGTACTGATGGTCATGAGGTGCATGATGTTGTGAATATGGTTTTCATGATAAGGTCTCTCAATTCATGTTGATGTTGCACAAGACAAACATGGTTCATATCATGCAAGGTTCATGTTCATGGTGGATGTGGTTTTGTTCATGCAAGGTTTTGTTGTGAATATGATTTTCATAACAAGGTCTAATCTTGGAAGGTTGATATGATGCAAGATTCATGTTCATGGTGGATGTGGTTTTGTTCATGCAATAAGAAGTTAGAGAAGACACAAGCTTTCATAATCATAATTCAATGTCATCATCAAAGAGAGTTATATTTATCAAGGGGAGTCATGAGTTTGATTCAAATGTGAAGTTGTTCATGTCTTAGAACCCTAAGCCTATGATAAGTGTCATACTCTAATGTCTTTCTTCTGATGTCCCTGAGGTCTCTGAAATGTCCTAGATATCTCTTGATGAAAGTTAGAATGTTTAAGTCTTTCTTATTGATAGTTAGGGTTTGCATATTGGGCATTAAACCCTAAAAAGAATCTACTTTTCTTAAGACTTTAAAACCCTCAATTGCCTGTCGTGTGTAAAGTGCACTTTTGATTTAATTTAATATTGACTTATAATCACAAGTTACTATCACTTAAATCAACCTACTAAAGGGTCTTTAAGTCATTAGTTCACCGGCCCTTCAACCTAACTCAACCAGCCTCTCTGGTAAACTCTCATAAGCTCGAGTGCCATATCATAATCGAAGGTCATATTTAATTGATATGAGGGTGGGAAAAAAGATTGGAAGGTCAGTATTTAAAAAGAATTTGGAATACAAACAATCATCTCTATGCAGTTTAATTTGATGGGTATGCCTTTATAAAAGGCTAAAAGACAGCTTTATGCAGGATATCATGGTATTTGTAGTGTTTGAAGATTGAAGACTAGTTAGTGTTTGTAGCTCAGACTATTTCGGCATGTTTGGGTGCGAAACAGGACCATGCCTAGCCTAAACATACCCATCCAGACATGTTGGAATTGTCAGTTTGGCCACACGAGGAGAAGAACAAAAGTTACACCCCTTTGCAACTTTACACTGCCTCCTTCAGATGACTTTTGGGCAGCAGAAAACCTTTCACCACGGGCAAATGCCTCAGAGATATAAAAAACTGAGAGAGGTTATTGTAGAGGGACCCTACATGATCGTGTTTTCTCATACAGAATGTATCTAAGTGACATGATTTCTGAGTAACAGCCCGTCAAATATTGCTACCTTTTTGCACTTTGGACTCTTCAGGGATATCGCCGGTACAATGTAGCTCGAACTATTTCAGCATGTTTGGTTGTAAAATAGGACCGTGCCTAGCCTAAACATACCCATCTAGATGCGTTGGAACTGTCATTTTGGCCACACAAGGAAAAGAAAAAAAATTACACCCCTTTGCAACTTTACACTGCCTCCTTCTGACGATTTTTGGGGCAACAGAAAACCTTTCACCATGGGCAAACGCCTCAAAGATATAAAAAATTGAGAGAGGTTATTGTAGAGGGACCCTACATGATCGCGTTGCCTCAGACAGAATGTCTCTAAGTGACATAGTTTCTGAGTAACATCTCGTCAAAGATTGTTGTCTTTTTACACTTTGGACTCTTCAGGGATATCATTGGTACAATGTAGCTCAGACTGTTTCGACATGTTTGGGTGAAAAATAGGACCATGCCTAGCCTAAACATACCCATACAGATGTGTTAAAATTATCAGTTTGGTCACATCAGGAGCAGGACGAAAGTAACACCCCTTTGCAACTTTACACTACCTCCTTCTAATAATTTTGGGGCAGCAGAAAACCTTTCACCATGGGCAAATGCCTCAAAGATATAAAAAACTGAGAGAGGTTATTGTAGAGGGACCCTACATGATCGCATTGCCTTAGATAGAATGTCTCTAAGTGATATGGTTTCTGAGTAACATCTCGTCAAAGATTGCTACCTTTTTGCACTTTGGACTCTTCAGGGATATCGTCAGTACAATGTAGCTCGGATGTTTCAGCATGTTTGGGTGAAAAATAGGACCATGCCTAGTGTAAATGTACCCATCTGGACATGTTGGAATAGTTAGTTTGGTCACATCAGGAGTAGGACGAAAGTTACACCCCTTTGCAACTTTACACTACCTCCTTCTGACAATTTTTGGGGCAGCAGAAAACCTTTCACCACAAGAAAATGCCTCAAAGATATAAAGAATTGAGAGAGGTTATTGTAGAGGAACCCTACCGGATTGTGTTGCCTTTTTTTTATTTCGAGTAACATCTTGTCAAAGATTGTTGTCTTTTTGCACTTTGGATTCTTTAGGGATATCATCGGTACAATGTAGCTCGGATTGTTTCGGCATGTTTGGGTGAAAAATAGGACAATGCCTAGTGTAAATGTATCCATCCAGATGCATTGGAATAGTCAGTTTGGTCGCATCAGGAGCAGGACAAAAGTTACACCTCTTTGCAACTTTACACTACCTCCTTCTGACGATTTTTGGGGTAGCAAAAAACCTTTCACCACAGGAAAACACCTCAGAGATATTAAAAACTGAGAGCGATTATTGTAGAGGAACCCTATGTAATCACTTTGCCTTAGACGAAATGTTTCTAAGTGACACGGTTTCTGAGTAACAGCTCGTAAAAAATTGTTGTCTTTTTGCACTTTGGACTCTTCAGGGATATCATCATCACAATGTAGCTCAGACTGTTTCGGCATGTTTGGGTGAAAAATAGGACCATGCCTAGCCTAAACGTACCCATTCAGACATGTTGGAACTGTCATTTTGGTTGCATCAGGAGCAGGACACCAAAAATTTAAAAGTTGCTTTGTGCAACTTTACAACATTGACACTTTTTTGCAACAAGACTCAAAGACTCAAACTTATCCCAAATGACTCAAACTGACTCAAAAACATATGAAATGGTCTTAGAAGACATTATTACATACAAATGACTCAATCAAAACAAATTTTCACCTTTTGACCCCTCTTGGAGGCATGACAACCTGGGTGCCCCTGTACCATTAGTGCAACTGAAGTCGATAAAGTTTTCCTATTAAGAAAAAGAGCTTCCCTTAGCTTCAAGAAATATAAATATTCTATACTGACAAGGCCAACCACATGAAGGTGGAAGCTCATGTGGCCTCACCTAAGACCTAAGACACATGTATTCTAGTAGATGTAGGACACCTAAGACACCTATTGTATAGTATGTATCTAGATTTTACAGACATGATGATGATGTTAAAATGTGTATATGTGTAAAAATGTGTATAGTATAGTATCCATCACTTAGGTCTAACCCCATGAAGCATAACATAATGATGTGAAAATGTGTATATGTGTAAAAATACAGCAACAAATAAAAAAAGACAAACCTTACAAATTAATGTGCATACTTACAACTCAATGTAACATGACTTTACAAAATTAATGTGAATACTTACAAATTAATCCAATGAACCATCCGGGTCTGCTCTACTCTTTATTGTGTCAAGTATTGTTTCATGGTCAGACTCACGCACCTTCCACAAGGTCTTGTTCAAAGGTCTACCCCGATATTGTATCAAATGAACATTGGATGCACAACAAGGTTTAAGTAATGAAGAATCTTCCGATGCATGTCAAAGTCATGAAACAACCAAACATTAACACTCTTATGTGGGTATCTTCTAAGCCATGTTCCAGTAACAACCACTGAGCCTGTAGGGTATTCGATGTTTTCTCCATCTGTAACTGGGGCCTCTAATTTTTTTTTGGCCTCAACACAACGACACAAGTAATAATCTATTCCCTCTTCATTATCTTCATCTGCAATAACTACATATACATGCCCTACATTGATATGTGTAGAAAATTAGATGAAATTAGTCAACATTACAAAAACACTACAAAGTAAGATGACATTAGGAATTTCAAAAACTATGCAAATAGATATATTACTTAGTTGAACTAGATCTGATATGTGGTCAAATTCAACTGATGATTCCACCTGTGTTAGTTCTAGTGTCGTCGGGGGTCGATACGTGTCAAGTGGGCTAAGATAACTTAACTGCCATTCGTCAACCCACTCATTTGACTTGCACTCATCCCAAGCTTGAATTGTACAGGAAGAACAAAAGCATGACATCTTTCGTGTATGGATACTCCATGAACCTGTAATTGAGCTTCTGAAAGAGTGCATCTCACTTGATCTTGTCAGTGTAGAACAGTCCTCATATGGTGCAATGTTAGTATCATCTATCAACCAAAAAAATCTACGAACTGAAGACTTACCTTCATTATCTGGACCCATGGAAGCATTACACCACGCGATGATCAATTTTGCATCTGTAAACTTTGCATTGTCTTTATACTTTAACTCTTCTTATGCTATGGCTCTTTTGATACATGCTCCTGCACCATCATGCTCCCCCTTTCCATGCCTGGCCTCACAAAAGTTCCACATATGTTGAATACCTATAAAATTATGCCTCCTACTCAACCAATAGAAATTCTATGAGTTCTTGAATTGTGACGCACAGTTATCCAACCATATGATATGTTGACTGAACAATATGCCCCTTCTAGCCAAATCATTATAGAACACCTGAAAGTAACCTTGCACGAACTCCGTAGAATGCGTGCAATCATCACTGATATAGAAATGATACTCCCTTATGATCTTTCTATCATCCTCTGTACTATTATTCGCATGAATGATTGCGATGTGCACAAATATAGAAACCTGTGTGGAGTTGTAATATTGTGATTGCACCTCATGCTGTGGCTGTAGAATGTAGTTCTCTGCAAAGTCGACGACTGAAACAATGCTACCAACTAAATATGTGTCCTTGCATAACTTGAATTGCAAGTCCAACCATCGAGCTCTATGGGCATGTCTTGCATACTCATACAGTATGCTATCACGAAATATAGGCATAAACTGATACACTGGAATATTTTCAATAACCAATTCACACCTCTTTGCTTATTTACCATCTTTTGTATTGTATGCCACTATTTTATACTTGCCGAACTCTACTAGTTCATTTCCAACCGTATGTATTTTTTCCATATGTTCACATATTGGCATACGTTGCAAGCCATGCAACGATGACATGTGCCATCCAACCATAATTTCTTGTAGAATATTTGACCTTCCTCTCTTTCACATAAAATTCTTGATATGAAGTCTTTTGAAGTGTTGGTGGGGCACGTATGCCACAACCCTGCAAAACATTGTTAGTATGCAAATCTAAACATATAGACTGATAAACATCAAAATGGTTAGAAAATTCAATATGTAATCTACAACAAGTAATGTGTGTGTGATTCATCTTGACATAGAAAGGTTTTAGCATTTCAAAATATCTTTGACAAATTATAGAAAGGTTTTAGCATTTCAAAATATCTTTGACAAATTTTAATTTGAGGATACTTCTCTAGAAATTTACCAAAAAATTGTGTTTGAGTCTCTTCCTTGAAAAAATGCTTTGGATGTGGCTCATGATTCTGACTACCGATTCTCCTTCTTACCACATCCCTTTGATTCAGAGATACCCTTGTGTAATTCTTCCAAAAGTCTTCAATTAGTGATCTCAATGCTTCAACAATTAGTTTATCTTTTCGTGGTAGTCTCCATGAGAACGCCCATAATTCATTGGCATTAGTGTCCTCAATTCTTTGGCATCTTCCAATGGTTCTTGATAAAGTTTTCCTATTATTTCTCAATGCTTGAATCATCTTTCTAATGAGACGAGCTTTCCTCGTTTGATTACTTACTATAGTCGATATAATCACACGTTGTGTTGCATTACTATCCTTTGTTCGTGAGGTGTTATCCACACTCTCACACGCACTCATTAGATTCTTGACAATAGATTTTTCACTTGAAGCCTCTGATGTTCTCAACCCAAGAATCATCATGATGGACCTATACTTTATACTTCACATCATTTCAACAAATAGTTGACATCTTGCAGTCTCATTTAACTTTTCAAAGAACAATCTCCAAATCTTATGAGCATATCTTCTACAAGTGCATTTTGGAATCTTACCTTCCATTGGCTGCAAAATATTCTCATCAATATCAATCAAATACTTTGGCTTTCTATGCAAAATTCTAGGTGGTGTTAAGTTAGGTAAATTCATCTCAAAATTAGAAATTTCATCAATATTTAAATGAGATGGGCTAGATGGCATACCTTCGATCGAAGATGGAATAGATGACATACCTTGAGTTTGAGGTGGGAACGATGGCGGACCTCCTTCATCACATGTGAGTGATGATGTACTCTCAACTTGAGATGTGGTAGATGGTGTCCCTACATGTTGACTTGCGGTAGAGGACGTGTCTCCAACTATGGTATTCAAATCTCTCATAGCACAAAGTTTTTGCATTCATTCTCTTTGTAATGCCAATACCATATCTCTTTGTGATGGTTGCAGTTCCTCTTCAATTGGAATGTCTTCATTTATCGTGTCCAATTTCCTCTTCTCACAAAGTTCCCTCATAGCTGCTTCTTTCTTTGCATTCTTAGCTTCTATCTCTTCCTATGTTGGTTTAATTCTTGATCGTTTCCTTGGCATGATGGAGAATTTTTCTGTAGCATGATAAAGAGACCAATATTAGTTCTTAACAAATGAATCCATACAAATAACTAAAATATATGTCATTCAACCCTTCATAGTAAATGTACATACACTCATCATGTAAAAGAGTAAATGTCATTCAACCAAAATAGGTACAAAGAATACAAAGAAAATTATTGCAGCCATACAAAGCATTATTGCACAATGTTATTGCAGCAATACAAAGCATTATGGTACAAAGTTCACTTTAGTCCTAGATGAGGATAAGGTCAAAGGAGAGTCACCTATTGAGAGTTGTGAAGGAATAGATAGCAATTGAAGAGTGTAGACTTGAGTAAGGGTTTAGAATGGTTGTATCTTCTAAGTTCTTGAGGGGTAAGAAGACCTCTAGTAACCTTGTTAGGTTTTGAAGTATTGAAGACCCTCTTTGTGCCTTTCTATAGGGAGATTGCTTGAGAGGAAAGCTTATGAAATTTAGGGTATTGAATGGTATATAGTCGATCAAGGTAACCACCATCATGTGCTAACAAAGGACAATTAGGAAATTTTGAAATATTGTTGTGTCATGTGCATACAAATCATCATGAAAAAGTGCATAAGGAATGTCCTAGCCCAAGATATGTGCATACAAATCATCATGTCATGTGCATACTTGTATGATCTTGGCACCTCTTCATTTGTATTTTAACTTGTTAATATGACAAGATAATAGTGGGATTGTATTTTTATTATGTTGTAAGGATTTATTCTTGTATAGTTTGACATCATGGTATGTTAAGGTCTATTTATTACACATAATTATTAAAGAGCCCAAGTGTAGAAAATATACATGGCATCATGTGAGATTGTAGGCTGCTTTCTTGATTGGGAATGTGTCTATTTTAATTAATGTTGACCTTTGAGATATCTTTTATTATGCATACCATGAACTAATTTAAAACATAGTCTATTATATAAACACAAGATATGTATACATAGTCTTTTATTATGCATACTAGATACAAGTGATATAAACATGTATGATAAAGCATGATAAAGTAATTCAAATAGAATTAAGGAAAATGTAAAGAACATGCATGTAAAGACTTGACATACCTAAAAAATAGATATTCAAATAGAGAGAGTGCCCAATTATGTAGTGTTTTTTTATTCTTGCATCAAACTCCTCAACAAGTTGAGTTTTTCACCACTTGCTTCCTTTTCAATGTTAAATTGAATAACACTAAAATATAATTAGTAACAACAATGCTATTAACCAATCTATAATGTTAAATTCCTAAAATTGAATCACAATTAACATTGCAATAGTACAAAAATTGAAACTTGAATAGATATATATCAAATTTGATGTGAAAACTATGTTATTTCCTCCTTCTCAAGTTGGCAAAGCAAAAAAGGTGGTATAATGTGTAAAATGTGCATGTGAACTTCCCAACAACATGAAAACACTTCTTTTTTGTTGGAACACGTGCATAATCAGCATGAAAATAGAGCATGTGGGTCTAGATCATAGGGGTCCAAGCTTTTTTACTGTTTCTGTAGCAGGACAAAATGCGAGTGCATTATAACACGCTCACATTTTGTCCTGCTATAGATTGATCCATAAATATTTGTGAATGTCACCTTTGATAACACCTTTGGAATATCTCACCTCTAGTTCCATTAGCTCATGTTCTATCTCTCACCTCTCTATATCTCACTTATCTCTCCCCCTCACCTCTCTACCTCTCCCCTCTCTATGTCTCTCAGTCGCTCCTTGTCTACCTCTCCATCCATCCTTAACCATCTAGGTCTCACTTAATCCTAAACCCTAAATCCTCAACCCTCAACCCTTAAACCTTAAATCCTAAACCCTATCCCTAAACCCTCAACACATTACCTTAAACCCTATCCCTAAACCCTCAACACATTACCTTAAACCCTATCCCTAAACCCTCAACACTTTACCTTAAACCATATTCCCTCAACCATAAACCCTAATCCCTCAACCCTAAACCCTACACCCTATCACTAAACCCTAATCCCTTAACCCTTAGCCCTAAAGCCTCAACCCTCAATCTTTAAACCTTCAACCCTACACCCTATCCCTAATCCCTATACCCTCGACACTCTACTTTCGCCCTAATCCCTCGACCCTCAACCCTATCCCTAAACCCTAAACCCTCAACCCTCAATGTCAATCCCTGATCCCTCAACCCTTAACACTAATCCCTCAACCCTCAACCCTATCCCTAAACCCTCAACCCTTAACTCTAATCCCTCAACCCTAAACCCTCAACACTATACCTTAAACCCTAATCCCTCAACCCTAAACCCTAAACCCTATTCCTAAACCTTAACCCCTAATCCCTTATCCCTAAACCCTCCAACCCTATCCCTAATCCCTATACCCTCGACACTCTACTTTAACCCTAATCCTTCAACCCTCAACCCTATCCCTAAAACCTCAACCCTCAATGTCAAACCCTGATCCCTCAACCCTTAACTCTAATCCCTCAACCCTCAACCATATCCCTAAACCCTCAACACTATACGTTAAACCCTAATCCCTCAACCCTAAACCCTAATCCATCATCCCTCAACCCTAAATGCTATCCCTATTCCTAAACCCTCAACGGGCTCGATACTATACCTTAAACCCTAATCCCTTATCCCTAAACCCTCCAACCCTATCCCTAATCCCTATACCCTCAACCCTTTACTCTAATCCCTATACCCTCAACCCTTAACTCTAATCCCTCAACCCTAAACCCTCAACACTATACCTTAATCCCTAATCCCTCAACCCTAAACCCTAAACCCTAATCCCTCAACCCTCAACCCTAATCCCTCATCCCTAATCCCTCGTCCCTAAACCCTAAATGCTATCCCTATTCCTAAACCCTCAACAGGCTTGATACTATACATTAAACCCTAATCCCTTATCCCTAAACCCTCCAACCCTATCCCTAATCCCTATACCCTTGACGCTCTACTTTAACCCTAATCCCTCGACCCTTAACCCTATCCCTAAATCCTCAACCTTCGAACCTCAACCCTCAACCCTTAACCCTAATCCCTCAACCCTAAACCCTCAACACTATACCCTAAACCCTAATGCTTCTCTCTTGGATAATGAAAATAAAGTCTACAAAATGTAGTATTTACCATCAACTAGCAAGAGCAAATGTCATCCATTGAAATTAGGAAAGGTCCTTGAAGTGCACCTTAACTCTTTAGATTCATGAGTTGTCCTTGCTTGCATCTCACATCTTGGGCCATATTGTGCCCTGTCAATTCTCTGAGTTTCTAGCTGAAGTGAATATTCAAATTATATGGCATGTTTTTCTGGCCCATTTGGGGTTCATTATGCCAATAGGTGTACACACTATGAGAAAAACTTTGCGTCTGGTACATCCACAGTGAGTAATTAACAGTTGAAATTAGAAGGATGATCATTATGAGAAAATCTTTGCATTGGGGTACATCCATAGTGGGCAATGAATGGTTGAAATCAGAACCCCTGGTCAACATTAAGTGAACATTTTTTTATTATGATTTTTTTAAAAAGATCAACATACTCTCTCCACCTATTTGCTTGAATTTAAATTAGGGCCATAAAAATGTGCAGACATCTTCTCCCAATGTATAACCTGGGTGTAATTAAAACCATCAACTAGGTAAAATAAACAACTTTGGCCATAAAAATCAATCAGTCTTTTAAAAATAGATATTAGTAACTATACATTTTAGTACCATTTCTTTCTTGATTTTCTATTTTTAATTAACTAATTTTTGTTTGTTTTAGACAAAATATTACAATCCTCATGAAGATCTTTTCTTTAATTTTTTCCTTTTATCTTTGGCCTATCTTTTCCCTCCAAGAAGTTCTTTCAGAAGGATCCTTATTTTATCTTTCGATCTATATGAACTCTAAACATAAATCTATGTTTCTTGTTGTCCACTTGCTCAAAGATGCAAATGTCTCCTTCCTTGATATTATTATGACATATAAAATATGCCCACCCCACACTTAGGGCAGGTATATTGTTATGAAACAGGCAAATAATCTCCCATTGTTTACTGGCTCTATCCACAAGAACTACTAAACTTTTTTCTCTTGGTAATTGTAGAGGACATTCACCTATTTTTGGTAAATCCTGCATTCCCAAACCATTACAAAAACTAAGTTATTTTAACCTAATAAATAGTTGATTCCATTGATTTAATTCTCTACTATTAAAGCTTAGCATTCACACAAATGCAGATGTTCATATTATAGAAGATTGCATTATATTAGACTATTCTAGAGATCCCTCAGAAAAATGTAATAACAAAACTGCTTTGCCTTATGTTAGCTTACAATTAAACCCATTCTTTTTGACACTCTTCTCTTAATAAAGTAAGAGCAATAAGAATAGAAGGCAAAGAATTTGATCT
This sequence comes from Cunninghamia lanceolata, assembly GCA_027924645.1. Taxonomy (NCBI): domain Eukaryota; kingdom Viridiplantae; phylum Streptophyta; class Pinopsida; order Cupressales; family Cupressaceae; genus Cunninghamia; species Cunninghamia lanceolata. The sequence goes on from BSBN01000124.1 coordinate 1,313,785, forward strand.
TACTAGTATGCATGGTCGGTTTACATTCCATGACTTCATTTTCATTGAATAAAAAGGTTTATCTAATTTGAAAGGTGGGGCAGAGTTCATTGTCATGTGCTTTTCTAGATGATAGGGTCCATAATGTCCAGGGTTCTTCAAAGAAAGGCCTATAACAGAATTAAGTTTTTGTTATACCAATCCTCCTGGTAAACCTACAATTCAAATGCCTACTTTGAAAGTTGAAATAAATTAAATTAGACTTACAATTTTGATTTTCTTCCATTGCTTCAACAACATCATTGTCTTCTTCATCGGAAACCAATTCAATCAGCAACTTGATGCCCATTGGTTGACTTGAACTACATCCTCTATTAGAAGAAGGGAATTTTTTATCTGTATCAATGTTGGTATTCATAAGCTGAAGAGCATTGATATTTTTCACACCCTATTCTTTGAAATAGCTTAACCTTAAAATATGACTTGAATATGTACTTGAACACAACAAAATCTCCAATCTCCATCCCATGGTGATTCACAAAATTTTCCCAACCCTGCCTAAATTCCATTTTATTTATGGTACCCCCTAATTGCACATCCCACTCTTACCCACCTGGGCCTTGCAACACCATATGTTCGTCTATGTTGTCTATAAACTGTGAAACAAATGTAGGAGGAATGCGCTGCCATAAACACATTACACAATTAGATTTTACAAGTTCTTAATAGTGTACAAGAAATAAAAGAATGAAAAATAATGTATAGAGTTACCAGTCTTTGTGTAAAGTCTCCAAGCATAACTTTGAAGAAGGAGGCACATCCATTAAACCAATTCATTCAACAACTTGCTGCCCATTAGTTGACTTGAACTGCATACTCTGTTAGAAGAAGGGCATCTTTTATCTGTATCAATGTTGGTATTCATAAGCTGAAGAGCATTGATGTTTTTCACACACCCTATTCTTTGAAATATCTTAACCTTAAAATATGACTTGGATATGTACATGAACACAACAAAATCTCTAATCTCCAGCCCATGATGATTCACAAAATTTTCCCAACCCTGCCTAAATTCTAGTTTATTTATGGTACTCCTTAATTGTACATCCCTAAACCCTAAACCCTAATCCCTTAACCCTAAACTCTAATCCCTAAACCATAAACCCTAATCCCTAATTATAATTTATGGTACCCTAATCTCTAAACCCAAAATCCTAATTCCTTATCCCTAAACCATAAACCCTATCCCTAAATCCTCAACCCTCAACACTTAAACCTTAAATCCTAAACCCTGTCCCTAAACCCTCAACCCTCAACACTATACCTTAAACCCTAATCGCTCAACCCAAAACTTTCAACCCTAAAACCTATCCCTAATCCCTCTACCCTCAACACTCTACCTTAATCCTAATCCCTCGACCCTCAACCCTAAATGCTATCCCTAAAGCCTCAACCCTAAACCCTAATCCCTCAAGGTCCTAAACCCTGATCCCTTATCCCTAAACTCTAAATCCTATCCCTAAACCCTCAACCCTCAACCCTTATCCACCCCTCTCCTCCCCTATTTGCCTCACCCCCATCGCTACCCTCGACACTAAACATACATACATACATACATATAGGCATACATATATACATACATACATACATACATGCTTAATAACCTTGAACATAAAACAATCCAAGAGGGACATAACGCGAGTGCATTATATCATGCTCATGTTATGTCAAACATGACAAACATTGAGCAAACTTTTACGAAAAAGGAAAAAATGCAAAATAGAACATAACGCGCTCGCACTATATTTTGCTTTGGGAATCCCAAGCCTTAGGCTTGGGATTTGCTTTGGATTTCCAACCCAAAGGCTTGGAGTGCCTTCCCAATGTCCAGAGACATGTTTTTGCATATTCTACAGGATTTCACATGATTTCATTCGTGCTAACACTCAAATTTGCACATGATTCAAGATTGAACAAATTGAACACCTGGGTAATGTTAGGCTTTCTCTTAGCTATTTAATGATGTAATTTTTTTCACATTTTGACAATGTTAAGCCTTTCATCTTTAATTTCTTTTGTTTGTGTGTCTGTTTTTGGGCAAAAACCAGTGTTTAGTCTTTCTTTCATTGTAAATTAACCGTTCATTGAAATTTTAAAAAAATTACATTTTTAGAAACTAGACTCCATTCTACACATATTAAAAAAAAATTGATTTTCAATTAGTTTCCAAAATTTATAGGGGTAGCACGGCCAAAATTCTATTTTTCAGGATGTGCCCACTTTGAAAATTAGTAAAAAATCAAGTATTCATTAAAAAATTATCAGAAAAATTAGGCATAAACTACATGTTGTTAGCTAATTTCTCACCGAAGAGATTTTCAAAATACCAAAAAAAATTTTACCTTTTGAGGGAGCCACAAAACATGCTATGTTATGTTTTTTTGACAGAAACAACACCAATTTATGTGGCTCCCTCTTTTGAACCCCTTAATCTATACCATTTTAAAAAAAATTAGTAGTTTAGAAGGTAGACTTGGAGCACTACGAACATTATTTTGGTTGCATCTCCAAATTTTGAGTGTAACTATGCTCAATTTCTCATCCAAGACCAGCATTTCCTAATTTTAGAAAAAAAAAGTGGCCACTTAAGACCCATTTTTGGCTCCCCATCTTCTTGCACTTACCCAGATGTTGATATCCAAAGTAGATGATACAAGTGCCTACAACTAAATGAAGAAGACCCTGAATTGATTGGGATGAGTCATTGATAACTCTCCACTCTGTGACGGTTATCCTTCGACAGATGATGTAGTCTTAAATAATGAAGGAATCTTAGATCATGCTCTATGTTCTGTTTCTAGTCTTGATTATTCTTTATGGATACTAGAGAGAGAGTTATAGTAGGACTGTATCATCCATGCCACCTTCATGATAGTTTAGTTTCCTATTCCTAGTTTGCTTTGTAATAAAGTCCTCTTCCCACGTTGTTGGATAATGGACAATTATAACATTTATTGTTTAGTAGTTTTCTTCAAATAGACAATGCTAATCTCATCTATGACAGATTAGATTTTGCTACATACAAATTACATAGAGATTGTAGTATTAGATTTCATTGTTGTACCTTTTGCTCTAGCATTCAATAAAGGAATACATGTTTTGAGTTATGTCAGTGATTACAAAGATACAGTAAAGATTTAGCTAGATTTTGTGGGATCACAGTCACTCAAGCAGGCCACTTGAGGTACTATGTTTCTCCACTTTGTTTACATGTTTAGTTAATGATTGTATGTTTATATATGTATGATTAATGCATGTTGTAATGAGTTATGTTATGAGAATTAGTTAGACTTTGATAATCTGTGTTGTTAAGTTTTTGAGTCAAGGTGATCACCCAACGAACTGTTAGCTACTCTTTTATCTAGAAGTTACATAGGACCATTTAGTTACAGCTGTGTTGAATAAGCTTTAGTTATTTCTTTCCAGTCCTGCTTACTTAGAGTTTTGTCAATCCTTGCAATAGGAATTTGGTTTTCTTTAGTTAGTTTATTCCCTTACACAAACTCTAGATTAAAACTCAGAAATCCTTAACTGTACACATAGTACAGGCATCATCCAAGAAAAGTATGATTCTATGGTTTGACAATGTCAATGTAACACATTATATAGCTAGTAGGTTGCTTGATACAGGATTTGTTGGTCCATTGAGTAGTGTGCATGCCCTTTCTGCATCAATGTATTGGTTAATAATGGAGTTTGACATTTTTGGCACTATTGCCGAGGATGGTGCTAAGGTTTAGAGTTCCTAAGTCGTAATGCCCTCCCTTAAATAAACATCAAAAAAGTACATTAATAACTTAATAAAGTAGAAAGATAATGAAAGAAATATGATGATGAAAGAAAATACACTTACACTCACTCTATAATCTCCCTATAGACAAATTAACAACAATGAGAGTGAAGCTTGCCAACAACAATCTGATTCAAAAGAATACATTATAAATCATATACTTATTAATTTTAGAGAGATCTAACTTCAACTAAAAAGAAATTTCTATTAAACAATGTATTAAGTAAACCTATCAAACTAAGATTATCAATAAATAGTTAGCAATGCTCAAATCTATAGTTAAGCTAGTTTTGATATCATAATATTAATGGTTTTTGGAACACCTAAATTATATTATGAATTTAAGAGTGTAATACATGAATTCAACTACTTGCAGTTTTCACAATCTCATTTACACCAATAACATCATAACTTATTCAAAGAATTTTATTGTCTTAATTATGATTCTAATAATACAACACTTACCTGTGATAATTTCATTTACACATTATTACCTAATCTGTCACACCAAGGATAAAATTCATATACACATCGTTAAAGATATTTGAACATACCATAATTAATATATATATAGCATTCGTAATTGTTGCAAAGAATATAATTTAAAACATATGTAATAATAGTAACTGAAATAAGAGTAATGTCTAGAATTGAAAATAGTTTGAAGTCTGCCAAACATTAATATACATAGCGATGACGGTCTGTGGTGGCTTTTAGCCGCCCACAAGCGGCTGCTCTGCATATGTGGGAGCTGTGCTTGTGGGTAGTCGTGGTAGCCATGGCTACCATGGCTACTCCTAACATATTTCTATTAAAAGAAAATACACAAGCTTAATCATATCATTAAATCAAATACCATTCAAAGCAATCATTGCATTATACACAAAAAATAATATCATTAAGTGAAGCATGAAATATATGATGCGTTACACATATATTCAAAATTAAAACCTTTCTTTAGACAATGATAATAATGATATAATCTGTAATAACCCCTTTTTACTGATACATCTACAGTTATAATAACTAAATAATAACAATAACCACTATTCTTTATTGAATTTTAAATCTTAAATTTCTTCTCTAATCGAAATGACAATATCTTTTCAATCTGAATTAAATCATCCTCAATATGGTTTGATGACTATGAATTAAGTTTTTTTATAATTGATATGCATTCTCACAGGTATCAAAACTGTGTTGTATATAACAAAATATTACATCCAATATTGAAAGGAAACTGAGTAAATTACTTGAGCTGATGATGAATATTGTAATCCCTTTCTCTCAAATAGAAGCTTCTTATAATCTATAAAATTGAGTATTTGATCATACAACATGGATAATAGTACAATAAGAAATACACATACACCCAATTTTCTCAGCAGTAAACATTGATCAACAATTTCTCCATAAACCTGCATGCAACGAAATAGAGCAGCCCAGTCTTGCTCACCACCCATCCATAGGAATGAGGATTCTAGTCCACCCCCGAGCTAGAAACAAAACCCAATGCTCAATCATAAAGTAAATAAACAAGAAATCAAAACATAAACCAATGACAATGGACTCACTCACAAGGAAACCTGCACACGGATTTTCGATAAGGGGAAGAAGATGGATTCCTCTTGGGGCATAATTATAACTCCCTTTTACTCCCATTATCACAACCAACCAATCATTCTCCCAACTCCCATTCATTCTCCCAAACTCCCATTCTCCCAATCTCCCAGCACAACCAGCCACAACACCATCACCAACTCCACAAAACCCCAAAAGAGGCTCCCCACCATCCTTAACCCCACACGAGGGAATCTCTCCACTAGCTTGGAGGCAATTCCCTTTTTCACACCCAACCCACAAACATACAAACATAACAACACAAATTTTTTTACAATAACCTACACATCACATGCATACAACAATCACAAAATAATATAACATTGAAGTTTCACAAGAAAAACTTCATACCTTGGTTGTCCAAGTTAGGTTCAGCCCTCTAATTTCAACAAAAGCATTGAACAGTAGCAAGAAATCAAGTAAGATCCTCCATTTCAAGAAGCTACAACACTTCTACTTTTCAAGAATGAGGAAAATGATTCACATTTCCCTCTTTTTTAAAAAAACCTTTTTTCCAAACTCTTTGCATTCCCTTCTCACAAAATAAAACAAATACCTCTTTAATTCAAATAAACATACTAAAATAACACATACTTTTGACACAAAACCCCCCTTACAAACTAATATGAAATAATAAATAAATAATAGAGCATATGGATTTTGTCTCCAATTTCTTCAGGAACCTAGGCCACTCTACCTGCAAAAATCTCATAGAAACATCAGTATTTTTTTAATTAAAACTTATAGCTGAAGCAATTTAACTTTATCATTTCTAACATCCATTAATCACATAATCTAACATATCAAAACAATAATATTTTTTTTGCGAAAACATATAATCATTAATATTTCATAATCCATTATTTTACTAAATAAACATATTATTTCAAATAAATAAATATCTAACAGAAATATAAAGCATTTATTTTCCATAGTCAAAATAATAATAATATCCATAGTTCATAATCTCAACATCAACCAAGTCCATTACACACACACACGTCAAAATATAATAAGTCAAATATCTTGGATAATGCTAACTAGGCCTCAAATGAGTTCTCTTTGAGCTATGTGTGTACTTGCTTTACTAGGATATAGTATTTTTCAGAATTTAGGATTACTTAGATAATTAATCCATCTCCAAACTATTCACTAACATGGTGCAGGAATAGAGCCATTAGCTTATACATTATTGTATGTGGTGGCCAAGAGACCATAGAGGGAGGTTTCTTCCAACCAGTTCAATAGAAGAAGAAGAAGAAGAACACTTTGAATTATCCCTTGGTATGGAGAACGCTGAGGATTTTGAGGATATTGCAAGTTGGACCCAAGGCATCATGGCAGAAGAAGCAGTAGAAAACCCAGCTGAACCAATTACCTTTGTCTTTCCTATTTTAAACCAGAGAGAGTTGACACCTTGAAAAACATTCCTCCTTCAGCTTTACCAGACTTTCATGGGCTAATCACTGAAGACCTAGATACATTTCTCTTTAAGTTTGATGTACTCTTTAGGAGTTATGATTGCACTACAGATGCATACAAACTCAAGCTCTTCCTAGCTACCCTTAAGGATGTTGCATTACGATGGTTTATGGGTCTGGGTGAGAATTCAGTAACCACTTGGGCCACCATGAAGGAGAATTTTCTACAAAAATATCAGGATTATTATTGTGGCAGAGATATGAAGGGGGATGATATCTTTAGGATGTCACAAAAAGAAGATGAACCCTTGGAAGATTATGTTGAGAGATTGCAGTTTTGCCTCTAGAAGTCAAGACAGAATAGGTTCTCTCCAGAGTCACTCAAGCTGGTCTTCCTAAGAGGTGTGAGTGAAGAATGTATGGATGCACTCAATTTAATTAGAGTAGGCAATATCTCTCAACTTAGATTTGATGAAATCTATCAAATCTACCGAAACTATTCACACTCTACTTTAAAGAAAAATAGAGGTTTTAGAACCCTGACTTCGATTAAATCATCCACTAGAATCTCTAGAGTAGAGCTCAGCAATCTCCTATCAAACATGAAAGAGGATATCATAATCCATTTGGTAACACAACTAGACACTCTGCACATAAAGAAGAAACAAGAGGCATCAGAGGTAACTTTGAGTGAATATTGCCACATTGTTGACAGAAGAAGGCCAATTGCCAATGCAAGGGTATTGCTAGTATTTCTGAGGGAAAGAATGAGAGAGCAGATTTTTGAGCTATAGAAGATGAAGGTCAAGTGTTCTACATTGCACAATGAAGGCCATGGCAGAAAAGACAAGGCATGCCTCAGGACCCCTTGACCAATCCCATGTCATTTGCATCATCTGCTTCAAATCCTCATAATTGGAACAATATACCTTGGTATAGCTGGCCACATTAGCAATGGGCAACCATGCCACCCAACTGGACCTAGTACCAGGGATTATGGCCACAATAGGCATTCCAATCCTCAAATAATAATCCACAATGGCAAGCCAATCAAAACCCATGGCCACAACAGTGGCATGGGAACCAACCTTGGCAAAATCCAAATATGATCTACCTGCAGCCATAGCAACCCCTGCCTCAACAACCTACCTTTATGCCAAATGCATCACCTACTCTTGTCCTACCTAGAGCCACTCAATTATTAGCACATCCTACACCTAACCCTAAAAACAAGCCTGTTTAGTAGGACTATGTTAATCAGGCCATCCAATACCCAACCTATACAATTGAAGTTAGTGATGTGCACCTGCGCTCAGGAAAAATACTTGCTGGACCTCCATCACCACTCATCACAGAAAATCTTGATGAGGAACAACCCTCCATCACTGACAACCATCTGAATAACTAGCATAAGCCTTCTGAACAAATCTCCATGTAGGAAGAAACCTTTACCAAGAGCCCTCCATTTCCAGAGATATTAAAAATGCACCTTCCACCAACTCCATCTGAGCCTGATTTTGATTTCATGGGGCAACTAAAAAATGTTTGTGTTAAAATTCCCCTCATCCAAGCCATCAAGGATGTACCCATATATACCAAGGCTATAAGGGAGTTATGCCTTAAGAAGCAAGGAAGGAAGAGAAAAGATCCTCAGACAATGCATGTTATAGGACAACTTGTTGATATCATGTTAGGTAACTTGGCTATTCCAAAATATGCAGATCCTAGAAGCCCTGCGGTTGATGTAAACATCAATGGTACCCTTATCAAAAACACCTTGATTGACCTAGCTATAGCCATCAATGTAATGATAAAGGAAATAATGAATAACCTTCAGTTAGATAACCTCAGACATAATCCTACAGTACTCCAGTTGGCAAATAGGTCCACTATCAAGCCAAAAGGGGTTATTGAAGATCTTGTAATTACATTGGATTCATGGGAATATCCTATAGACTTTATGGTCTTGCAACCCAAGGCTAGCCTAGAAGGATATCCACTCATCCTAGGGAGACCCTGGTTGGCAACAAAAGATGCCTTCATAGGACGTCGGTTAGGGATTATGATAATTTCCAATGGGAATATAACAAAAAAATTGAGCCTTTACCCACCTGCTCAACCTTTTGCTAATATGGAGAAAAATATTTAGCTAGACCTAGGGGATACTGACTAATATTCTCTTCATACATTAATGACAATTGAATGAGACCCACTACTGGCTATCTAGGATGAAGATGGAGTGCTTTCCAATGTCATACAAAACAATTATGGAACAAACATACAGCAAGACCCATGTCTAATATGTCTGGCCTGCCCCCTGCACAATATTCTGCCAACAATCAACACTCCAACCTATGCTTCCACCAGAAGTATGTTTCATTAGTTGTTGCCTCATAATTGTAGTCCCAATTTATAAGGATTGGATATTGCCTCCATAATGGCCATGGCAACACAAGTTGACATTACACCAGGCAGGACACTTAACATCAATAGTGAAGTGACATTTGTCCAAAAGACTGAACTGATAAAAATGTTGCAAACCCACAAGACAACATTTGCATGGGACTATCATGATATGAAGGGCATTGACCCTAACCTTTGCATGCATAGGATATACATTAATGAAGGGTGCAGACCAGTTAGGCAGCCTTAAAGAAGGATGAACCCTGCAGTAAGAGACATAGTGAAGAATGAATTGTAGAAATTGTGGATGCAAGATTCATATATCCAATATCAGATAGCTAATGGTTATCTCCACTAGTAATAGTACCAAAGAAAAGAGGTAAGTGGCGAGTTTGTGTAGACTACAGGGAGTTAAATAATGCCACTAGGAAAGATCATTTCCCTCTTCCTTTCATTAACCAGGTCCTAGACTCCTTGGCTGGGAAAAAGTATTTTTCTTTCCTTGATGGATTCAGTGGATATAACTAGATCAAGATAGCCCATGAGGACCAGGATAAGACCACATTCACATGCCCATGGGGACATAAGCCTATTCCTTCCTTCTATTTGGACTCTGTAATGCACCTGCCACACTTCAGAGAGTTATTTTAAGCATCTTTGCTAACCTTGCCCATGACACTATAGAAGTATATATGGATGATTTCACCACTTATGGAGAGTCTTATGAAGAGGCCTTGAAAAGCCTTGAAAAAGTACTACAAAGATGTCAACATCATAACCTATCCCTTAGTCATGGGTATGTGCAGGATCATCGTTGGCCAAACAGTGGCAATGGAAAAAAAATCGCGTCTTTACTTAGCCAAATTTGTGAATTGGCTAACTTTGACTTTCATAGGCATGTTAAAAATATTCATTTGGAATGGATATCCATTTTTAAATGGATATCTATTTTCTGGTTTAAAAAACCATTTTATAGTTGCAGGAAATGGAAATCCATTTTTGAAATATTCCCAAAACAGATATCTGTTTTTGGAATATTCCCAAAATGAATATCCATTTTTTGAAACTAAAAAAATGGTTTTTTTTAATTCTTTTCATTAGTTTTTTAATTTTTTTCATTGGTGTGTGTCATGGTATGATGTCTCAAGGAATGGGAAGAAAGGATGGTGATTCATAAGATAATATGAAGAATGATGGTAGAGTGAATTGGCATTGTGGTAACTGTAGCATGTCATAGGGTGAATCATGTGTTAATACAGGTTGTGGAGTGAGAAAAGGGTGGTATGGGTATGGTTGAATGGGTGATTTAATTAGTGATGACCTAGGTGAAGTGATGGATAAGGTGTCTTATGTGGGATTGCTAGAAAGTGTGATTGGTAATGGTGGGGATAGCTAAATGTCATCTTCTAAGGGTTCAAAGGTGAGGAAAGTGTAAGATGGGGATATAGAGAGTGAGGGACATGGCCAGAGACATAGGGAGAGAGATTGATAGGTAGAGGAATAATAGAGATAGGTAGATAGAGGTTTAGTGTTGCTTGGGTTTGGGGTTTAGGATTTAGGGGTTTAGAATTTCTCAGGTTTAGGGTTTAGGGCTTAGGGCTTAGGGGAATTATTTAGGGTTTATGGTTTATGGGTTAGGGGTTAGGGTTTAGGGTTTAGGGGCATTATTTAGGGTTTAGAGGTTTAGGGTTGCTCAGGTTTAGGGTTTAGGGGCATTATTTAGGGTTTACGGTTGCATGTCAAAAGCATTCTCTCTCTCTAAATCCCTAAACCCTAAATAATGCCCCTAATCCCTAACCCCGAACTCGTAACCCCTAAACCCTAAACCTCTATCTCCCTATATCTACCTTATCTCCCTCTCTCTATCATCCCTCTACCTCCCAATCTCTCTCTGTATCTCTCTGGACATCTCACTCACTCTCTATCTCTCTATCTCTCCCTCTGTCTCTATCTCTCCCTCTGTCTCTATCTCTCCCAATCTATCTCCTTTCTCTATACCTATCTATCTCTCCCTATCTCTTGCCTCTCTCTCCCCTATCATTCCTATATCTCCCTCTCTCTGGATATCTCTCTCATTCTCTATCTCCTTATCTCTCCCCTCTATCTCCTCTATCTCTTCCTATTTGTCTCCTCTCTATCTCTCTCTACCTAGCTATCTCTCCTTATCTCTCTATCTCTTGCCTCTCTCCCCCTATCATTCCTATATCTCCCTATCTCTCCCTTCTATCTTTCCCTCTCCCTTATCGATGAAGGAAATGAAAACAAGAAAACTAGGACTCTCTTTCTATCTCTCTCCCTATCTATCTCTCTCCTCTATCTACCTCTCTATCTATCTCCCTCTCTCCATCTTTCTCTCTCTATCAACTCATCTCTCTCTCTCTCTCTCTCCCCTCCATCTAAAGAGAAATTGTCTAGAAAAGAAAAGGAAAAGTAGGAAATCAAGGAAAATGATTTAACTAGGAGAGAGAGAGAGAGAGATATAGAGAGTTAAAATTTATGTGTTGATGTATGTATGTAATAAATAAAATAGTTCTAAAGTAAAATAGAACAAATTTAAGTAAATAAAATACCTCGAAACTAATATTGACACTAGTTCATACATGTTATATTAGTGAGTTTATTATTTTGATAATAAGTTGCACCAAATAATTAGTTTGGCCTTTCTATTAATAGATTTATTAATTATTTTATAAAAATATATTAATAACAAATTTTTCTAAGCGTCCAGAAACAGATATCTATTTTTGGAACCTTGAAAATCATTTTCCCGCTCCAAAAAATGGATATCCATTATTTAAATAATGGATATCCGTTTTTCTTTGGTTTTGCCTTGTATTTAGGCTTGGGATTGTCATAGTTGACTTTCCCTAAATTCTAACATGTTTACTGGTTTCACTCTCTTCTTCGAACTTCACCCTTCGTGTTGATGACTTTTTTTATGCAAAATTGATAAAATGAAAAGGGTTTATAGAAGAATTTGTCAGCTTTCTAAAAATATAAGATTTTCTTGATTATCATTTTATTAAATAATTATTAATAATTTTCTATATAGTGTGTGTCTGAAATCCTGATGGATACACTGATTGAAAAACATCCATAACTTTCAAACCATTTCACCTTTTTCAGATCCGAAAGATGCATCACACTCTATGCTTCGTTGGCTACATGTTAAATTTTTTTTTTTTTGAATTCTAATTTTTTTATCAAGTTAGGTTGGTTGGACAATTACTTTTTAGTTTTTAAAAAAAGTCACAGTAAAAAAATCATAACTAATTATTTTATTGGAAAAAAATTTCAAAAAAATATGCGTCATATCCGGGCATGAGTCCTCTACTTATTTTGAAAGTTAAAAAAAAAATATTTTTTTTGCTCATAGTTAGGTTGGCTGGACAGACACCCAGTTTTTTTTTTTTTTTTTTTCTGAAAAATTTAATAGCTATTCATTGAAATATTCATTTTTCACTAAGTAAATTTAATTTTTTTTTTTAAATAGTAGCTCATAAACTAGATTCAATTCTCTACAAATTTTGTTCTTACATCTTTTTCAAATTGTGTAGATAATCCATTCAAATTTTCACATGAACTTGATTAAGTTTGATTTTTTATATTTTCATTGCCACTTAGAGGTATAGTTTGCCCCATCATGATCCTGCACATACCCCATGAAAAATGTTTCATGATGATGCAAGGAGAGTGCTTGGTCACTTTGTGTCCAAAGAAGGCATTCAAGTGGATCCACACAAAATTGAAATCATTTCAACATTACATGTTCCTCAAAAACAAAAGGATGTCAGAAGCTTTCTAGGTCATGTAGGGTATTATAGAATATTTATAAAGGACTTCAATAAAAATTTTGCCCCTTTGTTTGTCTTACTCTCTAAAGATGCAGAATTTAATTGGACAGCTGACTGTCAATTATCCTTTAACAATCTCAAAGAGTCATTAACAAAGACACCTGTACTCAGAGGACCTAATTGGGCATTACCTTTCCATATACATATAGATGCTTCTGATTTTGTTGTGGGAGTTGTGTTATGACAGAAAGAAGGGAATGTGGAATATGCAATTTACTACATCAGCAAGAATCTCCAAGGTGCTGAACTTAACTATATTGTCACTGAGAAAAAAATGTTAGCTGTTATTTATGCAATCAATAAGTTCAGGCATTATATCACTGGGTATTTTGTTTTCATTCACACTGACCATGCAGATATAAGATACCATTATGAATAAACTAGTGGTAAGTGGAAGATTGGTTAGATGGTTGCTGCTCCTCTAAGAATTTGATATCACCATTATTGACAAGCCTGGGAAGGCCAATGTTGTTGTTGGCTTCCTCTCCAAGCTCCCTACTTGTAATGAGGACCCAGTCATTGATGATTCTTTTCCAAATGAACACTTATTTGCACTGACTGTACAAACTCCTTGGTATGCAGATATAGCAAATTATCTAGTCTCAAGAAAAACACCTCCACACCTCTCACCAAGAGAGACGTGCCACCTTGTGGAGCACAGTTTTCCTTATTCGTGGGTATCTGGTTACCTCTTCTATGCATGACCTGATCATATTATGAGAAAGTGTATTAGAGATGATGAGGTATATGACATTCTCAAAGCATTTCATGATGAACCCTGTGGTGGACACTTTGCAGCTAAGAGTACAACAGTCAAAATCTTGAATACTAGGTATTATTGGCCAACATTACATGAAGATAAAGCTCTCTATACAAGAAGATGTGATCGCTGTCAAAGGATGGGTAGACCTACAAGAAGTGATGAAGTGCCTCTACAACCACAATTGGTGGTCACACCATTTGACAAATGGGGCATTTATTTTATTGGACCCATAGATCCACCATCTAATCACAAGAATATATACTTACATTTGCACTGATTATCTCACAAAATGGGTAGAGGTGAAAGCTTTGATAGTAGCTAGAGACAATAAGGTTGCTACATTCCTCTATGAGGAAATATTTACAAGGTATGGTGTCCCAAGGGAAATAGTCATAGATCAAAGACCACAGTTTACATCCGCACTGATTGCTAGCCTTATTCAAGAGTATGAATTCAAACATAAGAAGTCCACTCCCTATCATCCGCAGTCAAATGGTCAAGTTGAGGTCACCGACAAAGAGCTTGAGGCAATATTGACAAAGACAGTTGCATTACACAGGAAAGATTGGACAGTAAGAATCTCTGAAGCAATTTGGGCATATAGAACATGGAAGACAACAATAGGGTACACACCTTATGAGCTAGTTTATGGAAAGAAAGTTGTCCTTTCTATTGAGTTTGAATACAAAACACTGAGAACAATTGTCCAACTTGTGATGGACCTGTCAACAGCTCAAAAGGAAAGGCTGCACCAACTTAATGCCTTGGAGGAGTTAAGGATGGAAGCAGTTCATCAAACTGAATTAGTACAAAATCAAAGAATCAAATGGCATAATCAATATATCAAAACAAAGGACTTGTAGGTAGGTGATTGGGCACTCCTCTATGACTTTAGGTATAAAGATCATAAGAGCAAATTATAGACCAAGTGGTTAGGCCCTTATGAGATCAAGGAAGTTTTCCCAAATGGTGCAGTCCAATTAACCACGATTGACCAAGTTAGATTCTCACTGATGGTTAATGGATATCGATTGAAGTTGTATAAGAAGCCTTGGAGTAAAGCTACATTTCTCTAGCAATTAAATGCAGATCATGTGGATAATGAAGTTCCACAGCCTTCCTATATATATAATGTGTGTTTTGAATGGAAAATGATGCCATGGAGTCTAGAATAAACCACTCTTTGTAAAATGTTGTTAATTTTTTTAAATTGGGGATCCTCTTCTTCTTATTCCATTGACAATGATCATGGAGTCTCCCTCAATTTGTACTAGTTTCAAACCATTTTCCTTGCATATCTAAAATCCCAATAGCAATGCTTAAGCCTCTGCTTCATTACTTTTCCCATCATGTAGTTCTTTAGAAGCCGCTATTATTAAGGCTCCCATAGAATCCCATATGATGTTGTCTTCTTCGGATAGGCCTAGATTGCTCCTTGCCTCTCCATACAAATTTAGTTTCACTCGACCTTTAGTGGGGGACACTTTACTTAAACATCATCCATTTCAATGGTCAAACAACCAATAGTAATTTTATAGGTCATTCACAACAAAAAGTGGGAAATATTGGTCCCATTTCTATTGGCCAAAATTAACTTATGAGTGTTGAAGTAGGTGATGTTTAAGAATAGCTAGTGAGGGTGTCATTTTACATTATTTCTCTATATTTAAGAAGATGTAGCTCTTTCTCCCCCTTGAACAGGGGGAACACACTTATAATATTATAATGATATTTTTTATTTTGTTTATAAACTGATTTTTTAATATAAAAATACATAAACATATTTTTTTAAAATTAAATCAAACACACTTGAAATATTATAATGATATATTTATTTGAAGTTTTCTTATAAATTCATTCCATATATAAAATATTTGTTAAATTTTTCTTTAATAACATTAGTGTCACATTTAACTAATAATTCTTAATGATTTTTTTACAGTCCATGAAAATATCTAAGAGCACTTAATAAATTTTTTATAATTCTTAATGATTTTTTTTTTACAGCCCCTGAATTCAACTATTTTTTTTTTTTACAGATGTATCCAAAAAGGTTAATAACATTAAAAATATATGTAGTCGAAGAAAAAAAAAATAGTTCACGTTTAATAACAAATATAAAACTCAGCCATGAAAACCAGTTCACGTTTAATAACAAATATAAAACTCAGCCATGAGCACACGAGGGAGCTTATACTTATTTGCCTCTCTGTGACAGGCCGCTAATACATGATTCCCACTTTTTAGTCCCTGCCTTCGGCAGGGTAACTATTGTTTTCACCGTATTAGCATTTCTTTGGGCGTTGACATTTCTTTGGACATTGGACTTTGTGCAAGTGTTATAATCGAAATTAGCCTAAGCTTTTTAGTCTATCCTTGGTATTATTTTCCTGTTGATATCTGTGCAATGACCATAATCAAGGTTAAACCTAAGTCGCATTGGCAATTTGTTTGCCCATTGGCAATTTAGTTGAGATAGTTTAGCCTAAGCTTTTTAGTCTATCCTTGGTATTATTTTCCCGTGTGCAATGACAATAATCAAAGTTAAACCTATTGTGTTTGCATAGAGTTTCCTTTCGTTTTTGCTATGTCTCGGCGTGTGATCCAGCTTCAACTCGTCGCTGGTTTGAGATTTGCATGAGGGTTTCAGCATAGACGCGTGTGGCCCGTTTTCCCTTGCAGACACTATAGAAGAAGGGTTTGTGGGAAATTTCATTTTACATTCCATTTCGAATCTGTTGGCTTTCTTCAGCAAAGGAAGGTGAGTTTGTTTGTTTTTGACTTTGTCTGCAAGTTCCCGTATTGTTTTTCCCTGTATCAAATGTTTTTGCGAAAGGCATAAGAGCAGGTTTTATTACCATCTTCTTATAAGTTTTTAATCCTTTTCAACAAATTGGCTGTGTTCACAGGCTGCATTTGCATGTTGCATAGACCCCATTTTGGCACAGGTAGGGTATATGCTAGCCAGAAATCTTTCTGTTTGGGTGGCTTCAACAATCTTTTATTATGCTTTTATAGACGTCCATACCCTGTTCCAAGACACTCATAGTGGTTGTTTTGCAGAAACCCCATTTTGCTGTTATATTTTGGAAGCAACTAACTCCACTTTACCAGACCTCGTTTTCCTATTTTATTTAGTGTGAGTTCTGCTGATGTGATGGTTGTGTATCATTTTCTGTCTCACCATTATTTCTGGGTGACAAATTTGTCATCGATGAGCCCTCTATTAGTGATTTGCATGTTGCAGAAACCCCATTTTGGCGCAGGTAGGGTATATGCTAGCCAGACATCTTTCTATTTGGGTGGCTTCAACAACATTTTATTATGCTTTTATAGACGTCCATACCCTGTTCCAAGACACTCATATTGGTTGTTTTGCAGAAACCCCATTTTGCTGATATATTTTGAAAGCAACTAAGTGCACTTTACCAGACCTCGTTTTCCTATTTTATTTAGTGTGAGTTCTGCTGATGCGATGGTTGTGTATCATTTTCTATCTCACCATTATTTGTGGGTGACAAATTTGTCATCGATGAGCGAGGCGTCTATTAGCGTTCTGTCACACAAATACACACGTCTTGTTGTGCTTCCATATTCAGCACAAGTGTTGAGCAAGAGTAATTCCAACTTCAATATCTAAAACCAAAATCTCCAGGAGGCCGGAAGGATGTCTGTATTCGGCGGGGGAAGCTATTTTTGGGCACAGGCAGTGAGGAGGATGGCGAAGATTCTCCCATGGCATTTACTTAAAAGTTTCTTTTCACATACAGCAGCGTATTCTTCTGCAAGTATCATTATTCTTCAAGGTTTTGTCATTTATACGCTGTGAAGTTGGAACCATTTCATTTCTCTTTGTATTCTTGACTTATTTTGCAGCTCATAATTTGCAAAGCTCTTTACATTTTGTGAGGTTTTTTCTTTTTGTTTTTAAATTTTGCTTGAAAAATACTCAATATATTTTTTGACAAAAATTGTTTGGCAATTGTTGTGTGATGGGATTGTCTTGTGCAGTAGGAAAAAGTAGTGAGTTATTATTTGTTCATGATAATCTGATCATAAAAATTAATAAGTTGCCCTTTGTCTGAAAGAAAATTAGTGGGCTGTTATTTTTTGTTGATAATTTGATCTGTTATTGTTATTGTTATTTTAGAAATTTATTGTTTGGGATGGCAGGATGGGAATTTAGGAACCACATCATTGGACATTCCTTATACATCATTCACTATATGCCCATTTATAGCAACACATGTAGTTAGAAGGCCCAGTTCAAAGAATTCACTTGTTCTTGGGATTTCAGGCTACTGGTTATTCATTGTAGCCAATCTGTACCCAACATGATATGATTTTGAACCTACTAACTTTGTTTACAATCAATGGGCACCTTCATAAGAATTTTTGGGAACTAAAACACTAAAGTGTGCTAATGAATAATACTAATAAAAGCTTTCATTGGCTAAATTAGCACATGTTTGCCTTGTAATGTGATTTGTTTTAAAAAGTTGAATCCAGCATCCATTCTTTGGTGTGTAGTCAAGCCTATCTGTATCAGTTTATATTTGCCAGTTTTGAACCCCAAGCCTAAAAATGTAGCCCTTGTGAACCCATGGTATGTGGTCTTATTGCTTTTTTTTGTTCCATAGCCTTTCTGTTTTGAGTTGTCTGCAGCATTACAACCATTTGGCTGTCTGTATTTTTATTCTAGACCTCATTTGGGTCCATTTAGCATCTACTGTGTGTTTTGGGGGACAGAGAGTGAAGGGGAGGATAGGGGTATCCCTTTCCAAGGGGAAAGCTTTGTCAATTGTTTTGGAAGGGAAAAAGTAGTAGTGGAATAGGACAAAACTGTGTAAAACTAACTTGTTTTTGGCTTTTGGAAACAGAACTGCAATAGGTCTACATTGTGGGAAAACTGACAGTTTTGGGGTCATTTCAGTGCAGGAAATGTGTAAACAAAATTAACAAATACAGTGGGTCTTCTGAAGAGTCAGAGCAGCCATGAGTACTGCAAGATTTATTAAGTGTGTGATTGTGGAGGATGGTGCTGTGGGGAAGACACACATACTCATTTAAAATTACTAAAGTTGAGGTATTTGGTTTAACCCCTGCCAATTGCATTGCTTCAAGTCTTTTCAACAAATTCATTTTGTGCATATACTGCAATCATTGCATTCCATGAGATGACATTTCTTTGAGGCATTCTGTCAAACAATTCACATGCCTTTTATATGCTCACACATTTTGCATACATTTCTACCAGCGCACCTGCAGCATCTGACAAATTTCTATATTTTTTATGCTTTGATGGGGTTCTAGAGTTTGGCTTTACACCTGCCAACTGCATATTGATTTGGGCTTCCAATGAGCGACATTGTTTCCTTTGCATTGTGCGAGTCTTACAAGGAACAAGTCCAGCTTATATGGTGGGGTTTATTCCTAGCTTGCGCTTTAGCATCCCTTTTCACTCTACCCATCAGTTTTATAACTGCCACCGCTAATCAGGTAAAACTGAGAAATATTTAAGAAGAATGGTTAAGGGTGTTAATTTGTTGTATATTCTTTCAATGCATACAAGATCCTAATTTAAGTGTTGTACAGACACCAGGGTTGAACATCATAACAAAATACATAATGGGATACATTCTTTCTGGAAAGCCCATAGCCAATGTTTGCTTCAAGGTTTATGGGCACATGAGTATGAGTTAGGCAGTTTCATTCTTGTCAGGCTTCAAGTTGGGGTATTATATGAAAATCCCACCTCACTCCATGTTTCTTATGTAGGTATGTTTGTTTTTATCAAGCCAGGATGGCGGTTTAATAATGTAATCATATGTTGGTTGCTATATGAAATTTTGGCAATTTGATAATGATATTATGTTTTTGATTTTGTTTTGGCTATTTGTATGTGATTTTGTAAATTGAATCGCATTCCTATCCTTCAATACTTCAGTGCACTCTTGACTTGCATACATAAACAAAAACTCCACGCATTTATACCATTCAATTGTTGACTTGTGTTGCATTTTGACAAGTACTTGCTAAGTCCTTCCACCCATTAATACATTTTTACATAGTTCCAATCTCCCTCCATTGAGGCACTAGTATAGCTCATTTTCTGGAAACATACCCAGTTATTCTGCTATGGTTATTAACATAATCATTTATTGTTTTGGATGAATAATCTTGATGGAGAACTGCATTTGGCTATAGAGAGAAATGCACAAGTCTAGCTTTACAACTGTTAGTTTGCATTTGCTTGAAAGTTTCTATAGACTGTGCATATACTGGGCTGCAATCATTCTAGTCCATGAGACCACATCTGTTTGAGGCATTCTGTCAAATAATTCACGTGCCGTGTCTACTCTTTCACATTTTGCATACATGTCTACTGGGGCAGTCATAAGGACAACATCTGATAAAGTTTCTATATCCTTTATGGTTCAAAGCTCCGAATTTGTTGAATGTAGAGTACTTAATCATTGCAGCTTTGAACACCCCATATCACTATAGATATTGTTTTCGAATGGCATTTACATACTGCCACGCCCTCTGAGCTAGAAGGTATTATGTAAGTTATAGATAGGATTTTGACCTCTAGTAGTGGCAGGCATTATTTTAAAAAAGGGTATACTTGAATTTCTTGATCAAGCTATTGTGGTGGTTCAGTTTTTTTTGGGTAAGCTGGCACTTCATTTATATGAAAGCAAGATGCTCTCCACTGCACCTTTGCAAACTTGGTTTTAGAAAATTAGATTAGAGGCTAGCATCCACAACATATTGCATTATCCTCATAGAAAGGATTCTTTGGGCATTTATGAATTGTGATATGCCATCAGTATAATTTATACATGCGACTTATTGTTATTTAGCAACAACTGCTAACATTGGAAAATCATTTATCAGTTTTGGGAAAGTTTCTACATGCCAAACAATTATGCAATGCATTATGTGTGTTCTTTGCTGGGACATATGACTGTTTCATGTGATTGTTTTATGAGGCAAACAATTGCAATTGTTATTGGAAATAACTGGTTTTTGCCAGGAACTCCTGCTAAATCCCTGAGACTGGTTCAACCTTTGGGCTAGGTATGTCTGAGATGTTCCAGGGCCAAATGGCCAGCATAGTGTGGCTTTGTTGGAGTAAATGATATTTCACATTTACCATAGCTTAGGTTTTAACTTAGGCCTCCAACATTAAATGCATCGTTAGGAATAGGTGCATTGCATTTAATGAAACATAGTTTATTTGCAAATGCATTTAATATTTGTCAATGGCGATTATCAACCACCGACCATCCCTCTTGCCTTTATAAGGCCAATCATTGTAAATATTTTACTGATCTCATCTCAATATCAAATCATTTTCCTGATGGAAGAGCTATGCTTCTCTAAGGTTGATATCGCAGGTTAAGTTCCTGGGAAGGAGCCGATCACTCCTACAGGATTTACACCTGCCAATTGCATTTGCTTTAAAGTTTCTAAAGCCTTTTCAAGAAGTCCATTTTTTGCATACCCAGTCCATAAGGACATATCTCTTTGAGGCTAAAAAAGTGCTTTTATACTTGTATACATTACAAATAACTTAACAGAAGACACTGAATTGTTTATTTATACTATCTCAACAATCTTATAAACAGTAAATTGTTTTACACAGGTTTGCACAAAAAAAATCTTGCAGTGAGGCAGGGACTGCAGCTACACGGCAGCCCTTGTTATTTGTAAAACCATGTATATTTTTTAATGCATGAATCGTACAATTTCATACAGCTTTCCAATGAAAGACATATAAAACTCAAGCAATCAGTGATTTGAAAAAAGAAAAACTGTGCTATCATTAGGACGTGAATAGTTGTTTATGTCAAAGTAGGGCCTACCATATGGCAAAGGGAATATTGTTAGCTTCCCTAATAAAATTCAAAGCCTCTTTATAGCTATACAAATATCTGAAGTCACACCAAGCCATCGATGCAATGCCTAAGAAGTGATGAAGTTAGTAAATGTTCTAGAGTAGATGTTTTGAGATATGGTATTTCACAACTATCTGATACAATTTTTAATGAGAACTAATGATTTAGGATTGTCTATAAATATATAATCTTAGTCACTTAATTTGAGGTATTTGTCATGAGAATAGATGGTGTAATAGTCAAATTCTTGTCCTTGGAAATAAGAAATTTGAAGTTTGAATTTGGTATAATAGGCCATGGTAGAACCTAGTGTGAGAGACAAGACTATGTATGCAATCTAGTCCGAAAAAGTAAAAATCTTTAAAATTAGACCAGCCTTGACTAAATAAATGAATGAGTTAATTTTGAATGATAAGTTAGAATTAGTTTATACATCAAACAAATCAAATCAAACACTACAACAATATAAATATAATAGCAACTCCCAAAATATTATTAAACAAAGATATAAAAATACATAATATATATACTTTTATTTTTATAGAAATGAAACTTATTCTCAAATAATACATACCATATCAACTAATATAAACTTTAAATTAATCAAAAAACTATTAATAATAGTTATTTGAAGGTCTTGCAATTTGTCATATTTTGTTATATTATGTTTTGTCTTCCTTAATAAAGAAGCTATGACTTTAATAAAGATATTTTGTCTTTATCTTTAATGATAAAGAAGCTATCACTTTAACAAATATCTTTAAAATTAAATTAAACATATTTATGAGTGAAAGTTGATCTTGGAGCCACCCTTATTATATTTATATCTAAATGAAGATACATAACTTTTATATTCATCCACTGTATATGTGGAGACAAAGCAGTAAAAAGCTAACCATACTATTTCTATTAACAATTTCATGCCAAGAAAATGGATCACAAAATTCTGCTATCCCAACATTCCTATAGTTAGAAATATTGGTAGTTGGATATTCCATTGCCCCACCCTTATATTTTATTTTTGTAATAGTTTTTTTATGATAAAGTTTTAGTTTTGGATATTAGGAATTCCAATACTCAATCTTTTTGGAGGTTATTCTTAAATATCATCCACTGCAACAGTCAAAAGTTAATTTTGGCCAATTTTTTATTAGGACAAATATTTACTGCTTTTTGTGGATGAGGTGTAAAATTGCTCTTAAATATCATTTCAACTGTCAAAAGTCAATATCGGCCAATAAAAATAGGACAAATATTTACCCGTTTTTGTTGTGGACGAAGTGTAAAATTGCTATTGACTGTTTGACCATTAAAATAGATGATGTTTAAGTAAAATGGAATTGAACTGTGTTTATTTTTTTATAGTTGAATCAGAAAAAAAAGCTGAATCAGAAAAAAAGTTTATAACTATTAGAAAAAAGTTTATAACATTAAAAATATATATAATTGAAAGAAAAAAAAACAGTTCACGTTAACAACAATATAAAACTCAGCCATGTTTTTTTACTGCGAAGGAGATGGAGAATGTTTAAACAGAGAATGAGAAAAAAAAATCGTAAATCAGGATTTATTTATTTCCATAGGGAAGATCCGCTCGTGCTGGGAATGAGAAAGGAGGTTGGCATGTACCAAAAAAATAAATGAAATGAAGTCACCAAGTGATTTGTTCCGTCATCATATTTCTAAATGATCGGTATTTGTCAATTCCCAAATCATTCCTGCTACATGACCACAGATTATCCTAAATTATTGACAAGTACGTTTTGGGGAGGTCTTCATGGGGGAATGATTTGAAAAATTGACCAGCAGACTCCCAATCTATTATGCTACTACTTATTGTGAATGTAGATTTGCTCTTAATTCCCTGATTAGGTCAGGAGTCAGCCTCCATATTTGCTCTTTTATATATATAAAATGTGTTTGAATGGAAAATGATGTCATGGAGTCTACAATTTGCAAAATGTTTGTTAATTTTTTAAATGGGTCCCTCTTCTTATTGCATCATGGAGTCTCCTTTGATTTGTACTAGGTTTAAATCATTTTTTTTACATATCTGATGTCTCAAGAGTAATGTTTAAGCCTGTTTCATTATTTGTTCCAACTTGTAGTTCTTTAGAAACCACTATTATTAAAGTTCCCTTAGAATCCGAGATGATGTTGTTTGCTTTGGATAGGCCTAGATTGTTCATTGCCACTCCATCGAAATTCAGTTTTACTAAGCCTTTAGTGGGGGACACTCTATTTAAACATCATCCACTTCAATGGTCAAACAACCAATAGTAATTTTATAGGTTATTCACAACAAAAAGTGGTAAATATTTGTGGCCAAAATTAATTTTGACTGTGGAAATAGATGATGTTTAAGAATAACTAGTGGAGGATACCATTTTGCATTATTTCTCTAGATTTAAGAAGACGTAGCTCTTCCTCCCCCTTGAATGGGGGGAACACACTTATAATATTATAAAGACATTTTTTTAAATTTATAAATGTATTTTTTAATATAAAAAATACATAAATATACATTTTTTTTTAAATTAAATCAAACATACTTATATATTTATTTGAAGTTATCTTATAAATTCATTGCCACATTTAACTAATAATTCTTAATGGGATTTTCTACAGCCCACCAAAATATCTAAGAGCACTTAATAAAATTCAATCAGACACACTTAAATATTATAATGATATATTTATTTGAAGTTATCTTATAAATTCATTCCCTACTTATAACTATTTGTACAAAAATTAAGAGAGGTATGGCTGGCTGAGGGGATAGGAATACCAAATTTTTCCATAATAGCACTAAACTTAGAAGGTCTATTAACAAAATTTCTAGCATTAAAGACTCTAATGGCATTGTACAAATAGATCCTAGTATTGTTTCCTCAAAGATAGTTATTTTGAAAATCTACTAAATGGTTATGAGGGATCATACCTTCATTCACAGCAAGACTTGCTGAGCTATAATCCCAAAATCATAACTAATGAACATAATAAAAAATTAAACTAGAAATTTACCCTGTCAGAAGTTGAAGTGGCACTAAATCAAATTCATCGGGACAAAGCTCCGGGCCCAGATGGCTTCACTGCAGTCTTCTTTCAAAAATGCTGGCCTTTTTTAGGAGTTGAGTTAACAAGTGCTTTAGAAAGTATGAGAAATTCTGGCAACATCTTAAGTGAAATAAATAACACATAGCTTTGATACCTAAAACATAAAATGTTGAAAGCCCGGAGGACTTCAGACCAATATCTCTGTGCAATACAATTTATAAGATATTCTCCAAACTATGGGTCAACAGAATTAAACCACTTCTCCCCTTATTTATATCGGAAGAACAGACTGGGTTTGTTTTGGAAAGATCAATTTATGATGGGTTAATTATCATTCAAGAAGCAATACACTCTATCTAGAATAATTTAGACCCTAGTATGTTAATAAAATTAGATATCATAAAAGCTTATGACAAGGTCAACTGGAGGCACCTATGTAAGGCTTTGGAAGCATTTGGCTTCTCTAGACATTAGATCAAATTGATTTTCACATGTATATCTACCCCAAAATTCTCTTTTTTAGTAAATGGCTCGCCTGAAGGATACTTTAGCCCCTCTAGAGGCCTTAGGCAAGGTGATCCATTATCACTTTTCCTCCATATCATTATGGCTGAGACATTAGGAAGAGATATAACAAAAGCATAGAATATGAACTCAATCACTAGGATAAAGATCACAAATGGTATCACTAATACAATTCATCAGCAATTTGCTGATGACACATTTCTAGCCGGTAAGGGGTCTAGGAAGGAAGCTAGGAAGTTCAATGAGATATTGACCAATTATGCCAAAGCTTCTGGGCAAGCAGTCAATAAGGATAAATCAGAAATCTTCTTCTTCCATATGGACAGCAGGGGAGAGGTAGCAATTTGCAACATCCTAGGTTACAAAAAAGGTTCGCTTCCCAGTAAATATCTAGGAATTCCATTAGATAAAGGGATAAGGTCCAACAGACTATGGAAACCTCTCGAGGAAAAGATGGAGAAAAGAATTAATGGTTGAAAAGGCAAATGGCTTACATCAGCAAGGAAAATAACCATGCTGAAATCTGTCCTTGAAGCCCTACCAATCTATCAAATGGCATGCCTCTGCCTTTCTCAAGAAACTAAAACTAATATGGAAAAGAAGCTGCGTAATTTCTTTTGGCAAGGTACCTCTGATAAGAAAAAGTTGGCACTTATTAGTTGGGACAAGCCCTGTAGACCTAAAGACTTTGGAGGCATAGGCTTCAAGAATCTAAAAGATCATAATAGGGCTCTGGGTGCCAAACTAGTGTGGAGGCTATAGAAAGAATCCAATAATAAATGGACCAGAATATTAAAGAGGAAATATCTCAGTAATGAATCTCCTGATTGCCTCTTTAGGACAACAACTCCTCCAAGAGGCTCAAGGATCTAGAATTTTATCATTGAATGCCAATACATAATTAAGGATCAACTAACTTGGGATATCCACGTTGGTGATAAGGCTCACTTTTGGACTGACTCTTGGGGGGATATCCCACCATTTGTAACAATCCAAACCTTGCAAACATTAAAGACTTCCTTGGAAATAACTAGGGTCGTCAAGTGAAGGATTATATGGTGTTCCCAAAAACCACCCCCTCTCTAGGATGGTCTTGGAAACCCTTTGAGAATCTACCTGTTCCAAAGAGTGAGATAAAATAATTACAAAAGATCTTAAAGGAAAGGGATATTACTCCAAAACTAAGAACTGATAGACTGATTTGGATGGGAGCCAAATCTGGGGATTATAATACTAAAGATGGGTATGTACAGTTAGTCAAAAAGCTAAACTAGTCAAAGTCTAAAATACCCAACCATCTATGCTGGGATAAGGTTTGCCTCCCAAAAGTGGGTTTGTTTCTTTGGGCAGCCATGCAAGGCAGAATCCTTATGGTTGATTGGTTTAAAAGGATTGGGTTTGAAGGACCCTCCAAATGTGTATTATGTGAACAAAATGAGGAATCTGTGGATCACTTACTTCTCGAATGCCCCTTCTTTTATTCATGTTGGCAATGGTTATGTAATAAGTTGGCCTAGTCATTAGCATTGCCTAATAATCTGTTGGATACTCTAAAGTGTTGGCCTGATCTATGCCACAAGAGTCTTTTTAGGTGCATGTGGAAGATTGCTCCATCCATACTAACCTAGGAAATATGGAATGAATGAAACAGACGTATATTTCAAGGAAAAAGTATGGATCTCAAGAACTTGCTTAACAAAATTGAAGCATCCATAGTTGAGACAATGAATAATAAACTAAGAAATGGAAATTTAAATAATGTTGAGTTTAGGTTTTGGGACAATAAAATGAGGAAGAATTGGTTTGGATTGTCCATTCCTCCTCATTATTACAATAAATCTGATGACAAGCAAACTAAGAGGGATCTATGCCAATGGTCTAGGCCTGATGTAGGATGGCACAAACTCAACTTTGATGGAGCATCTAGAGGAAATCTGGGGGTAGCTAGAATAGGGGGTATCATCTAGGATTCTAATGGAGAAATTTGTGGAAAATATGCCAAGCCCATCACCATGGCAACAAATAACATAGCATAAATTACTGCTCTTATGGAAGGACTTTCTATGTCAAAAGTTACATCTTAAAAAGGTAGCAATTGAAGGTGACTCCTTATTAATAGTAAATGCCCTTAGGACAGGAAAAACTCCTAACTGGAAGTTGCACTCTAAGTTGGAAAGAGCAATAGAGCTCCTTGATTTATTTGAGGAAGTTACCATCAATCACATCTACCGAGAGGGCAACAAACTAGCTGATGAATTGGCAAACCAAGGTGCTGATGGGGTAAAAATAGAAAGTATATTCACACCTCCATGAAAAGTCTAGTTTATCTCCAAATATTACACTCCAGGTTTAGTCTTTGATATAGACTTTCCTATACATATATGCATGAATGTTTATATTTGCATAGATGAATGTATATACATATATACGTTTACATATTTATTGATATAAATGTATACACATACAGATTTAGATATCCCTATATATATCTATAAATATTTATACGTATGTATGGTTGTACATATATACCTCCTTATGCAAATATTAGCATTAGCATATTTGCTAACCCCTTTATCATATATGCTGATATGTTTATACTTACAATGGCTTCTGTATATGCAAGCATATATACATGAACATATTTATGGATATTGGTATATATATCCATAAGTATTTTTACGAGTGTATGTTTGTATATAAAAACCCTAGGTAAATAAAAACATAAAACTCTATAGTAGGAAGGATTAGATATGCTCTATCAAAATCTATATATACTTAGACCTTTCATATCCACGTGAGCCTTACAACACTTTATTGTTTCCACCTTAAGGATCATGGCATCCATACATGCTTTCTTATCATTATTTGATGATTACAATCATCTTTACTTAGTAGAGGGTAAAGGAAAGGTCTAGAATAGTCTAGCACTTGCCAGCAACCTCCTCTATCTTTAAATACAAAACATTCTTTGGGACTAGATATGGATGGTATTTCAAGTAGAGGAATGGAAACCAACATTAAGTTGTTTCATATTTTTGGAAGCAGACAATTATACTCTGAATATGTTTTAATGATTGCTCACCTATGATCATGGATGATTCATTAAGAGCTTTTCAAGTGATGAAGCTCGGGTCATTTGATTAAATGAATTTGATTTGAGTATTCATACATATGCAAGGATTAAATGGGCTAAATATCTAAATAGTCAAGGGACAATTTAATTTAGAAAGTTCATACATACATCTGTATCCATATATATGTGTGTATATATACTTATACAGGTACAAACAATGCAAATCAAACTATAAATATGCATATACACGTAAGTATGCATAGGCATGTATGTATGCACTTATATGGTGATGCAGCACAATGTTGCATAATGATGTTATGACAAGATTGAGTATATCTGTTTCTTTTTATGTACCCTGGCTAAATAATGTAGGAAATTATGAAATAGAGTTTAAAATGGAAGTTAAATGTTAGCATTAAGCTCAAATTTTGACTCATTTAGTGTGGCGTGTCATTTGATAAATGTTGTAGTAGATTGATATGAATTATGGTTTGCTATAGTATACGCAAATGTTCTAATTATAGAATTGATAGGGTCAACTTAAAGAATACCAAAGGAATTTTATGACGTTTATGCTAACACTTTAACAAGTTGTCTTGTGTGGAAGTGTATATTGTAGTGATATGTGTGGTATAGGTCAAGAGGGAATGGTGTCGATGAAGGCAATAAAGAACAGAATCATATATATGAAGATAATCCAATGGCAGCAGAACAATAAGTGGGAGTAGGCACTTCAGAAAGAGATAAATGATATCTCCAATGCAGCAGATCCCTGGGTGGATAAGTTTTAGTTAAAGGTCCATGCAGATAACTTGAATTTGAACAAGGAGCACACTGGCAAATCCATATGATCCTCACTTAGCATTATATGTAATGTATATGAAACTCCCCCATTATCTTCAAACTGGGGTGATTGTAATATTATATCTATTTATTTTTAATTTTGGAACAATATCGGGAGGTTTTCTTCGGTCGACTCTTTCCTCCCGGTGCTCCTAGTGAGTTGGTCTGTAATTAGGTTTAAAAATTAATAAAATTATATGGCTAAGGCCTTTTACGGAGCAAAAAAAAAAAAGAAACATAAATATAGGAAAAAAATAATGGTAAATATAGGAAAAAATTGAATGAATAACTAATTTAGTTTATTTTATGTCCTTTTTAATGGTTCATAAGGAAAATACTAAAATTAAATCTAGGTGGTCAACATGTATTTTGTTTTCATTTAGTATGGTTTAAATTATTTTAAAATAGCTTTTAGTTAATTTATTATTATAAATAATTATGTAAAATTAAATTATAATGTTAGTTAAAAATATATTATTATAATGTTATATTTTATAAATTTAAATACTAATATTAATATTAATATTAGGTCCTTTTAAAAAACTCCTTAATCAAAAAAATATTATTAATTTAAAATAATTTAATAAAAAGTAAGATATAAAGAAAATGGTATGTTTATATGTTAAATATTTATAGATTGCATTACTAAGTTAAAAAAAAATATGTAGCTAATGTGAATGAATTTAATAAAAATATTTTTTAAGTTATATAAATATTTTCAAAGAATATATCAATTTAAAATACATTTAATTGATGATTAGTCAAATGGTAATTGTATATAAAAGCTAAAACATAATGATATCTTTTTTAAATGATACTATAAAATAGTTCATAATAAATACTAGAATTTGTATCTTTAAGAGGTGCAAGGGTTTCAAAGATAGGAAAATAATGATATTAGTAACTTAAGATTTGATTTTTCACAATAATGATATTAGTAACTTGATTTGTCCCAATAATGATATTTGTAATTTAGATGTATTAATATGATTCATATATTTAGATGGCAAAGATCTGATTTGTGGGAAGATTTGATTTTATATTATTGATTTGATTTGTTGGAAGATGACAAATTTTTGGCCCCAAAAGCCTATCAAAGTTCTTTGAATTTTTTGATCATATTTTTATTTCATATTTTTGACACTGGTGTGAGAATACTTAATATGTAAAACACCGAGAAAATTATAAAACAGTTATTGAAACAATTTTTAATTGAGAAATCAATCCAATGCAAATGTTGTAGATTGTAATCAATCATCATATGGCTTAGTAATGAATTGGTAATTCCAAACAAAGATAGGGTTTGAAGCTTTTAAATGCAATAAGTATTAAGAATGTAATAGGATAGTAAGCTTCCAAATAGTTTTTGAAATTACTTTTTCAATTTTAAAGTGAAAAATACCAATTTATTTATGGATTCTTCTAATTTCTACAAATTTGTAAATTTTAGTAAATTAGATGAAATTTTACTTTAAATAAATGTGATCATTGTAAAAAACCATATATTTTCATAACATTATCATAAATGGTTATCTCATAAGCATAATATCGCAAAAAAAATTCAATAACAATAATATAAAAACTATAAGTTAATGATTATTACAACTAAAATTGTAAATATAGTTGTAGCTTTAATCCCTATATAAACCTTAAATAAGAATTAACAATCTTTTAAGCTTAACTAAGTGTCTGATCATCCACCTCATACGAAAGGCCTGTAACACAACCAAAATCAAACTATCACAAACTTATTAAAACTTTAGTATTACAAAAAAAATAAAAACCCTAGTTTTTCTGAGGGAAAAACTCCTAAGCTACCAAAACAAAACCAGTAATTCAAATAGCAACCAAATCAAAGCAAAATATCACTCAGAAAACACTATCAAATAAACATAAGGATTGAAGTGTCTTGTTCATTATTATATGAATTACATCATCGGAACTCAAAATTAGACTCAATATCCACCATTGGCATTGCTATCACCAGAATCAAATCTACACCATAACCCCCTCCTCCACCATAACTCCCTCCACCAAATCTGCCACCACCACCACCAAAAGTTCATTCTTGTGCCAAGTTAACTCTTATCATACACCCATGAAGCTCCTAGAAACCAGAAAGAGCATTAACATTTTAGAAGTTTTGGCAGAGCATATCAAACAATTAAAATTCTTTTAACCACATTTCGAATTTAATGTCAGATTGAGATTGAGTCAGCGAAGATTTAGATGAGGCACAATAAAATAGGCACAAGCCATTTCAAAGGATTAGTCTCTGAGATTTAAAGGTGAGGCATAGATGAAGGTGTCAGCCACTTCAAGCAAAGCTCAGGCATACACATAGATAATGAAGGCACAACTTAAAATCTCATCGACAACACTTTTAATTATCACAACCATCCATATATAAATAAAATTGCCACATTTCAAAGAAAGGCACGGGGCCTATATGGTCCAAAGAAGCATAGTCAACATGAAGTACACTGCATATCCAAATATAGGCACAGTCCAAAAGATCAATGCTTAGCATATGAAAATGATGGAGCAGCCTCTATATGGAGTCTCAGCCACTACAAATAGATTCACAACATCAACGATGAAAATGAGGCGCTATCTGAAATAGAGAAGCTCACAGGCCACTTCAATAATGGCACACTCTAGGAAAGGGAAATAGAGTATGGTATAGATATGAAACTTCAACACAACATAAGTATTATGAAAGCTCAGCCTCTGTGACACAGTACAAGCCCATAAAGGCAACGCACGGCTTGAGTCATAGGTGCAACCATTTAGAATGGAGGCACACTATAAAAGAAAGCACACTGCCTACTGAACATGGCACAAGCTAGATAACAAGTTACTCCCATTAAAAATTCAAGGCATCAGCCTATGTTAGATGTGGTGCAAATAATATGAGTGGAGTGCAAGTGTTAAAAGGTTGTGCAGAACTTAAGACCAAAGGTGAAGAATACAATAGAGGTTCAACTCAAAGAACAAGTCACAACAAATTCCACACAAGGCGCAGTCTCATATATAAATGAGGACAGCCTAGGTATCCAAAGTATGGTATGGTATATCAAATGAAGGCCCTGCTATTCCAAATGGTATGCACATTATATCAAATGAAGGCATGTCTTCAACACTGCCAATATCAAAACAAAGCGCCACCTCCAAATATGGCACATCCTTTGAAACAAGATGCGCACGCCATGAGAAGTGATTAGTATCTAAACATAGCATGCAACATTAGTCAAGGAAATCCATACAAATAGAGGCACAAACATCCAATGAAAGTTACAAACCAAGCATTAAACATAACTCTCAGATGCCACATCCTCTTCACAAATAAATGAAGGCACAAAAGAAAGTATACCTTTCCATCCATTATCTTTATAGTGGCATTGGCCTCCTCCTCGAAACTAAAGCTGACAAAGCCAAAGCCTCTTGGCCTCCCAGTCTCTCGGTCATTGATGATCCTTGCTCCAAACATCATTATCTCATAAAATAATATGTAATGCAACCAATAACCCACACTCAAAAGCACAGCTCAGACGTTGAATAGAAGAATAATAGGCTAAACACACATACCTACCATCTATAACTTCCCTAAAAGTAGAAAAGGAATCTCTGAGTGTCTGATCATCCACCCCATACAAAAGAACTGTAACACAACCAAAATCAAACTATCACAAACTTTTTAAGTTATGATCTCTTAAAACCCACCTACTCAACAACCATGAAAGAATGTAAGACCAAAAGCCATAAAACATAAACATAACCATCGATGTTGATCTTGATTAGAGACACCATTAAATCCACACATTGAACCATGAACCCCAAGCCACTTAAATCCCTAAATGGGAATCCACTTCAGAGTTCACCCATAAACTTCCTTGCATCAAACCTAATGTTTCAATTTGTAGCCCCAAATTGCAAATGAATATCATATTTATGAGAGGAAAAAAGAAACTGAAGAGTCTACCAAAATAGAATATTAATCCTTAATTTCAGAAAGATAACTAACTTTAAACGGATAGTTGTTCTTACTTTTCAAAAATAAAATAATCATATTAATTTAAATATTACACAATACAATATATTAATATTTACATCTAAAATATATTAATATTTAATACTTATATACAAAATATATATCAATATTTTTTTTTAGTATAATATAACATAAATATAAATACAATAATCATAATTCTATTTATATGTATAATCAATAATTCCATAATAATATTATCGTTAATATTAATATATTATTATTCTTATTCTTATTATTAACTATAATGTTCTATTCAATACAAATTAAACAATTATATTAATATGAATATAAATATAATCCAATATTACACAATAGAATAATAATAACATATTCATATTAACCATGTACAATATAGGTTAGAATCTCTGCTCTGTAACCTCCCGTCTGTTGTGTTTTCCCACTTGCTTTTGAATTTGAATTTGATGGCAGACGGTGACCCGGGTGGGCCTCCAAACCCGCTGGTGCAGGGTCCCTCAGGGATGCTTCAGAGAGTGGGTCTGTTCCCTGTGATTCAGATGGTTCAGAGGACCCTGGGGGTCACATGTTTTGTGAGGGGGATGAAGATTCCTCTGTTCACATGCTTCA
Source organism: Cunninghamia lanceolata (assembly GCA_027924645.1). Classification (NCBI taxonomy): domain Eukaryota; kingdom Viridiplantae; phylum Streptophyta; class Pinopsida; order Cupressales; family Cupressaceae; genus Cunninghamia; species Cunninghamia lanceolata. Next base: position 1,347,713 of record BSBN01000124.1, read on the forward strand.
CAATGAGGTTTTGGGCCCTAATGCCTTGAAAAAGGCCCTGGCCGGGGAGAAAGTGACGGCTTGGGGGGTTTCCCCAACCTTGAGTGAGGTGGACGGTGATCTTGAGCTTGAGCTTCCGGGTGTCCTGATGGATAGGGTTGTCTCCTCGATGGAAAACACCCTAGTCAAAATTTTTTTTCCTTCAGACCTAACATTGACATAGTCAGAAAATGGGTGAACACTAAGTGAAGGGTTAAAGGAAGTGTGAGTGTTTATGCTATGAACAGTGGGATGTTTCTGTTTAAATTCATGTCTAGAGAATATCTTACAATAGTCCTGGCAGGAGGACCCTGGATGCTTGGGAAACATAGCCTATCCCTATGTAAGTGGAAACTTGGATTTGATAGTGCTGTTGATTTGAATAAAGCTGCTCTAGTTTGGATTAGACTCCCGGGACTTCCTCTGGAGTTCTAGGATGAAGAAATCTTCATGTGGATTGCTAACTCGCTCGGTCACTTCATCACCCTGGATGGTACAACTAGAAACAAATTGAGGTTAGTATTTGCCAGAATTTGTGTAAGCATTGATGTTAACAAAATTCTCCCTAATAACATCACTCTTAAGTCCAAGTATGGTCAATGGATTCAACCTATATTTTATGAAAATTCCATGATCTATTGTCAAAACTGTAACAAAAAAGGTCACTTAGCTCCACAATGTAAAGTTAAACCCTCCCACTCGAAGGAAGCTCAGTCTGCGGAGGATGTGGAGGACTACCCTTTCAAGGAAGACCTACTGAATATGATCAAATCTCCTACCAAAGATAAATTTGCTATTGTTATGGAAGATAAGACTCAGTCTCTCAATGTGGAATCTAATGGGCAGTCCTCTGATGATACCCTGAGATCCTCCTCTATTTTGGGTATCGTCAGTGGAATGGCCTCCCTACCTTTAAGTCTTGAAGATGGGGAAATCCCTCTAGATGACCCCCCAAAAAAATAAGCTACTTTCGAGGTCGTGCTTCCCTCGGAGGCCCCTCCCCCTATGCCGGCTAGGTCAGACACTAGTATGGTAGTGAAGATTGGAAAGAGTTCCCCCTCCAATAAAACTATGACACTTACTCCTGGTGCTGAGTCTAGCGCTACTGGCTCGGAGGGGTGGAGTACGATCAAAAAGAAGGGTGGAGGCCCAGGAAAGAAAGTGATGGATGTGGGTGCTGACACTAAACAAGGTCGCCCGTCTTTTAGAGAAACAAGACAAAAAACAGTTAATAAGGACATTGCTATGGGCAGACAGAAGACATTGGAGTTAGGCTCCAAGAAAATCCTGATTAAATGAAAATCTTGTCATGGAATATTAGGGGGCTTAATAACCCTCATAAGTAGTTTTTGGTTAAGAACTATATTTTTGAAAATAGAACTGACATTTTGCTGCTCCAAGAAGTCAAAATGAAAAATGAGGGTTTCTAGTCGATTGCCAGAAGCCTTTGGATGAATTCTAAATATTTTGGTAGTGATGCTTGTGGGGTGTTGGGAGGTATTATCACCATGTGGAATAGTAGTACTGTCAAAGGAAGGATGATTGAGAAAAACAAAAACTTTTTGGCTACCAAGATGGAGACTGACAACTTTTCTTGTAACCTGATTAACATCTATGCTCCGAATAAGAGAGGACAAAGATGAGAGCTATGGGATACCCTATCTACACTCATATCTAGAGATCTGGATAGTTGTTGGATGCTGATGGGATATTTTAATACCCCTCTCTTCCCTTCAAAAAAGAGGGGAGGGACTATGGATTTTACTGACAGTATGCTGGACTTGAATGATTTCTTAAACAAAGAAGGACTAATGGATTTGGAACCACAAGGCAGCAAGTTTACATGGTCAAATCAGAGAAAAGACAAGAACTTGATTCAAGTTAGATTGGATAGGGTTGGGATTTCAGCTAGATGGAAATTTTTAAGCTCATATACCCTTGATGTTCTACCTCAAACTACTTTTGATCATAATCCACTACTCTTATCCTGGAATGATGGAAACAATAAGGGCCCCTTCCCTTTCAGGTTTGAATTAATGTCGACAAAACTTCTGGAATTCAAAGATTGCTGACAAAATGGTGGAATATTGACATTCAGGGTATGCTTATGTTTCGCCTAGCTCAGAAGCTAATAATGGTTAAGAAGAAGGTCAGAGGCTGGAATAAATTCAACTTCAGAAACATATTTGAGGAAACGAGAAGGATCAATCTGAGGTTAAAAGACCTACAAAACAGTTTAGAAGAGGGAGATATTACTGAAGCCACAGCTAGGGAAGAAGAGATGGCAAGAAACGAATGGAAAGACCTACTAGGAAAAGAGGAAATATTTTGGAAGCAAAAGTCAAGGATACAATGGCTGAAAGAAGGAGACAGGAATCCATCAGTCCACGAGGAGGCATAGGAATATTGCTAAGCTGCTGGATGGTAGAGGTGTTTTGGTTGAAAATGATCTGCAGATTGGGGAAGTGGCAGTGGCCTATTTCCAAAATTTCCTTGAAGCACAAAATAGTAGCATTAATCAGCAACTTGATATCATTCCTACCCTCATGAATGAGGATGACAATGCTCAACTGGGAAAAGGTATAACTGAGGAAGAGGTCTGGGCCAACCTCTTCTCTATGGGTGCTTTCAAAGCCCCGAGACCTGATGGTTTCCCTCTTTCTTTCTTTCAGGAATACTGGGAAATTGTTGGGAAAGATGTTACCGAAGCTGCTAGAGATTTCTTTAAATCAGGTAAGCTGCTAAAACAACTAAAGCACACCTTCATTGCTCTTATCTTGAAAAAGCAAGAGGTTATGTGTATGGCAGATTTTAGACCCATAAGTCTCTATAATACAGTGTACAACATCTTCTCCAAAATTATGGTCTTGAGACTCCAACCTATTCTTGAGAAGCTGATCAGTAGCTATCAAAAAGGCTTTGTTCCAGGAAAACAGATCACTGATGCTGCAATCACTACTCATGAAATCATACATTCCATGGAAAAATGCAAAGGACCGGGCATGGATTTCAAACTTGATATATCTAAAGCCTACGACAGAGTGAGCTGGGAGTTCCTCTTCACAATTTTGAGGAAACTGGGATTCCAAGATAAATTTCTTCAACTAATCAGAACCTGTGTTACTTATGTTAGTTACTTTGTTCTGGTTAATGGCATACCGAGAGGTTTTTTCAATGCAAGTAGAGGTCTAAGGTAGGGTGATCCCCTATCCCCATACCTCTTCATTCTTGTGGCTGAATCTTTGTGTAGGGGGTTTACTTCTCTGCTCCACTCCAAAATCATCAAAGGGGTTAAACCTGCTTCAACAGTTGATCTGGTGGTCATCCAACAATTTGTTGATGACACTATCCTTTTCGGTGCCGCTTCTGTGGTGGAATCCAGGAATTGGAAAAAAGTTCTACAAGAGTATGCCATTTCGGCTGGCCAATGCATCAACTTCGACAAGAGCCATATCTACTTCTTCAACACCCTGATGGATTTACAACAAAAAATCATGAGTATCTTAGGTTGTGCAGCAGGTTCTTTCCCCAAAATTTATCTTGGTTTACCTTTCACTGTCAGAGATGCCTCCCCAAAATATTGGAACTCCATTATGGAAAGTACACAGAGAAAACTCGTGAGATGGAAAGGCAAACTGCTGAGCCGAGCTGATAAGTATCAACTTCTCAAAGCCTCTTTACAAGGAATTCCAGTGTACTTCCTAACTCTTTTCAAAATGCCTAAATACCTAACTGAGAGACTCGAAAAGATACAAAGAACTTTTCTTTCGACTGGAATGGAAGACAAAAAGAGACTTGCTCTGGTTGCTTGGGATAAAGTCTGTAAACCTAAAACGTAGGGAGGTTTAGGCCTAAGAAAATTAAATCTTCTCAATAAAGCGCTCATAACTAAAGTTGGATGGAATCTTATTGCCAGGGGAAAGGACTAGGGAAAATTTATGAAAGCTAAGTATATGGGGAATTCAACCCCGGAAGACATCCTTCTTTCCCCTGAATTCCCAAGAGGCTCAATCATCTGGAATAATGTTATGAAATGTAAGAACTTGCTCCTGAAAGGCAACAGATGGAAATTGGGGGATGGGGAAACTATAAGATTTTGGGAGGATAGTTGGATTGAGGGTGGACCCCTAAACAAATGCCAAAACATTCAGGAATTGATGAACCTAGCTGTTAACCACTTTGGTACCAAAGTGAAGGATTACTTCCAGCCAGGCTATGTTTGGGTTAGGCTGTCAGAGTGTTGTCAAGTAAAGGTGAACTGTGTAATGTTGCTGAAGAGATTCAACTACTCCTAAAAAGTTGCAGAATCCCCCTCTTTCCACAAAATGATAGATTGGTTTGGCAGGAAGACAAGACAGGAAGGTTCATGGTGAAATCTACTTATAAATTGACTATCCCTCATGACAGTGACAACTTATGGAAGAATGTTTGGAAACATAACCTTGTGCCAAAAATGAATCACTTTTGGTGGGTGGCTATCCAAAATAGAACCCTTACCATTGATAATCTCCAATTAAGGGGATTCCAAATCCCAAATAGATGTATTCTTTACATGAAAGAGGAGTCTGCTTCTCATATTTTCTTACATTGTGAGTTTGCTTGGGAGGTCTGGAGTATGGCTCTGAATCTCCTTGACATCCCTTGGTGCAATAATAGTAACCTTGAGGACCTGGTTAGAGGATGGATCCCCCCTTTGCTAATCCGGTGTGCCGTGAAGTATGGAAGTAGACCCCCCCAATTTGATCCTGGTGCATATGGAAGGAAAGAAATAATAGACTTTTTAGAGAAAAATTTAGAAGTCCTAAAGATGTGTTCGAGTCGACTATTAGACTGCTGCAAGACAATGCTAGTAATAGCTCTATAAAAGCTGCTGAAAACCCCCCCAATGCTAGAGAAATCAACATTATCAAACGATGGAACATACCTGCAAGCATTTGCAGAGTGGATGACAAAAAGAGAAAGGCTAGAGCCAACACCTTTTGGAATCCTCCTCCTAGTGACTGGTCAAAACTCAACTTTGATGGTGCTGCCAAGGGCAACCCAAGGTTGGCTAGTAGTGGTGGGGTTATAAGATCGGAGAAAGGCTTTCTGAATGTTGCTTTCACTGGGAACATTGGAGAAAACACTAACAATATTGCTGAAGCTTTGGCCTTCCTATGGGGGATAAAGATTGCCATGGCTATAGGTGTTAAAAAATTAATTGTGGAGGGAGACTCAATGATGATTTTGGAAGCTGTCAAAGGGAAAGGAAGTGCTGGTTGGCAATTAGAGGATGTCATTAAGGATATAAAGAGCCTTCTTCTAAAGTTTGAAAACAAAGTCCTAATGCACACCTACAGGGAAGGAAATAAAGCTACAGATATTATGGCTAACTTAGGGATCAATATTCATCCCCTAAGATGCTAGAGGAGATTAAGTAACTTGTCGAATAACATTATCGATTGTATACAAAGAGAGACCCCAATTTCTCATGATAGGCAAAATGATGATTTTGGATGACGGAGGTAGTGTTGTGGCGGGCTTCTGCATCATTTTGGGGGGACGTGGCACGAAGGATAGAGGTGGAGAGCCAACGCACTCTTCAAATATGATGTGGCATAATGATTTTTTTGTGTTCATTGAAACAATCAATGCAAATTGTGGGTGGCGGACGAATATGTCTTGTCATCCTGCCTGGAAGGGACAGAAGTGGAGTGGCTTGCACAAACTAAGACCTGACTGCATTTATGATTCAAACGCCATCAAAACTTGGAAAGATGTGCATTTGTGGTTAAAGAAACTTAAGTTTCTTTTTTTCAACACTTCTAGATTTTTCTTGAGCTTCCGCCATATCCTTTGCAACTCTTTTCATAGAAAGTGTATTGTGTTTGTCGGTGGTGAGCTTCTTTGCTTGGTGACCATGAGAGTGAAAATTATGGGGGGTGACAAGGTGAGGATGGAACCCATGAACTGCAACGAGTTCAGGGAAGATTAGCAAGTGTGGAGCATTACCTTTGAAGGAGGTATCACGACGTTCATGGAGTCTCTGAATGGATATGATGAGAATTTGTCGACCCAGTTTGCTGAGTCATGGGATAGAAAGTGCACGGTGGAAATTGGTGGTGTTAGTTTTGTTGTGTTGGAGGCCTCAATTGCGGCTACTACTGGATTGATATGTTCAGGTAATAGGCTCAAAAAATAAACCTACGTCCTGGACATGGAAGGCCTAAAGTTGTTCTACAAGGAGGGGGAGAAACAAGTCAAGTTGCAAGGTGGTTTCGAGAGAGAGAGCTTTGTTGCGCCCTGGAACTGGGTATGTTTCCTAATCATGAAGTATTTCACCCTTGAGGGGAGGTATAGGGTGTTTTATTATTACCACTACTTTTTTAAACCACTTTTGACACAAACCCTGGTGAATTTCCCTTCTTTTTGGTTGTCAAGCCTTGAAACCTCTGTCCTGCATTTCAAGAAAGTCCATGAGGAAGACCCTATGGCCCTTCCCCTTCATCAAGGTCTTATCTTTCGCCTATACCATTATCACCTTGCTCTGAATTCTGCTAAAACCTCTACTTCCAAACCTGTGGAGGAAAGCTCAAATGATGATTCCATGGACAGAGTTCCTTTAAGCACTAGACTGGCTAAGAAGGCTTCCCCGAAGGTTTCCCAGCTCGCTTCCCCGTCCAACCAACCCTTAAGTGGACCCTCAAGACCTCTATCTAGCCCGCCTATTTCTAAAACCACTTCCTTAGCCATGTTGGGTGGTCACAGTTGAACCCAACCCCTTGAAACCCCCCATGATAAGTCTCAAGCTGGTGCTATTGAAGGCCTTTATAATCTGAAAGGCAAATTCCTGGTGTAGGAAAGTAAGAAGTGTAAAGGTGGTAACCCTACTAAAACCTCAACTACTAAAAAGAGACGCAGTATGGAAGATGATAAGAAATATGTTGAAGAGCTAGGTAAAAATTAGGGGACCTTGGGGAAAGATGATGTTGTAATTGTCAAAGGGGTGGCTTTGGGCAAGGATGGTATGCCCAGAAGACCTTCATTGCAGAGTCATTGTGGTTGGCTGTCGGTCCTCATCAGGGAATAAAATTAGTGGAGTACTCTACAATGTCTGAAGGGGAAGAAACTGGGCAGCAGGGGGAAATGAAAGAGAAGGTCACCCCTGAGAAAGAGCAGGAGGGTGCGAGTCATTTCACATCTATGACACTAACAAAGGGGACACTGAAGTGTAAGAGACTCCAGACAAAGAAGTTATGAGTGCCAGGAGAGACATGGATTGTAGGAAGTTGGAAGCAGAGTTGGTTGATGTTAAGTCCCGATTGACTATCATGGAAGACAGGGTGAAGAAGATGATCCAGTTGATGCTGAAAACCTCTCTGAATGTTGCTGATGCCTTCACTGCTCTACAGGTGGACAGGACCAGTAACGTGGATGTGCTGATCAAGGACCAGAAAAACCTCTTTATCTTGTTAACTGATGATTGAAAATCCTTGTTTAGTTAGTTGGTTTTTTGTTTATGCTTTATACCTTCAGACTTGTTTAAAAAGACTTGATATATGTTTTGTTAATTGTCTATTAGTCGGCTATTGCTGGCCCTGTGCCTTTATTTCCACCTCTTGGCTTTGTTATTAGGTTCTACTCTTGGGTTAGCAACTTTTCTTAATAAAAAACATTTTCATATTTAGATCACTACAATATTTTATCTTAGTCACTTGCATAATTTAATTAAATATATTAATTTGTTAGTATGACGGAGGTGGTTGTTTCTATTATTTATACATAAAAGAATAAAATAACTACTAAAAGTAAATTATATCGATATAAATATGACAATATCACATAATATAATATATTAATATTTTCATGAGAAATAAAACTATCATATTAATATGAAAATGATAATATAATTTTACACAATATTATAATAATATTAATAACATAGAAATATTTATATCACAACAATTTTTTTAATTTAGTCACTCATTATTTAATGAAACATATTAATTTGTTAGTAATTTTTAATATTTAGCAAGCATGAGAGAATAAAATAATAATATTAATATTAATAAAAAAACAAATTAATTTGTTAGTTATTTTTAATATTTTTATACGCAAAACAATAAAATAACTATATAAAACTGACAAATACATTAAATCATTATATATTATAATAATATAAATATTACAATAATTTTATAATTATAATAAAGATAATAATCATATAACGTTTTAATAAGCAATAAGCAAAAATGAATTGTTTCATAACTAAATTCCCACAAATATTGACTCACTCATAAAAATATTTAAAAAATTATTTGGATATTAATAATAATCATAGAACTCCTCATTTTTTAGGTGTTTGTTTCCCTAAAAAAATTAAATTGTTAGCTTTGCCACCTCCTCCCTTCTAACCAGAATTACCTCCTCAATTTTAGGTGTTTGTTGCACTAAAAATAGTATCTCCGACAATTCGCGAGAAGAGGTCTTTTTTTAGCCAATCACAATAGAGATAAATAATTTCTCCAATTTTAGTTGGTTTACTCTTGCTAGATTAATTATTTTTTTAAAAAACTACTATAGAATCTTAAATACATCTATCTAAAAAGCCTAAGAGATTTTAATCTTGAGTTATTTTATTTTATTTTTTAAATATGCACCTGGTAAACTTTTTAAGGTGACCGGTGACGCTGGTGCGCACGCCCTCCAGCTCCGCGCAATGCTTTTTGCCTGGAGCTATGAACTGGTGAGGCCACAACATGGGGGACACACCCTCCGGAGCTATGAACCGATGAGGCCACAACACAGGGGACCTCATCCCCAAGAAAGAACACTTCAAACCCGTGAGCTCGTTGGCCAACAAGGCGTAATGCCTGCGAGCTCATTGGCCCAGTGAGGGTTTAAATTCTGGTGGCCGCCACAACTGAGCGACTTAACCACCGAACCACGCCCTTATCGACAAGTTATTTTATTTACTTAGAGTTATTTTATAGTAATTTTATTTAATGTTAGAATTATTTTATTTACTTGAGAGTTTTTTAAATTTATTTAAGAGTTATTTTATTTTATTTTATTTACTTAAGACTTATTTTATAATTTTAATTATTTTTTATTACATAAGCTGGGAAAGGGGTCCCAGACCCTTACATATAAGAGTTCAAAACCATAGAAAACATCAAAAGACTAAACAACATGAAACTACAAACAAAAAACATTGGTTGGTAAAATCTAGACCAGGCAATACAACAAAAACCTAATAGAGACAACCAAAGGATAGCAAAAAATAGCACCAGAAATAGCAACAGAACAACAAGAAATCACTCCCATTTAGTAACCAAGGTCTCTCAATCCTTTCAAATAACCTTGAGTTTCTCCTCCCACTTGGGTTGCACCCAAATCCTTCGGCAATATAGTGTTTTAAAAGTTAGAGGCCTAGATAAGAGGGCCTTTGCACATGAAATGTTATTATTATTTCAAAAAATTATTATTTCAAAAAAGGGTCTTTATGAGGGAATAAAGTGAATTATTATATTTTTTAAGTTATAAAATGAGGTTGAGGGCTCATTGATGAATTGATGTTGTTATGCTAAGTGATTGAACCTTGTGTGTTTTCCTTTGATTTTGAAGAATCATTAGATTTCTAGTTTTGGATTTGAAAGACAATCTCTAGCTAGTTTGAAGTGGTTCTACTCAGGAATTACCATTGTTATCCACAGATTTCCAGTTTTGATGAAGATTTTCTAAATATTTTGCCCGCTCCAGTGGAGGTCACAAGGGGGACCTCCTCCCCATCCACATATTCAACTTAGAGATAAGAAGCCACTTGATCAACTCAATTCAATTTAAGAGCCACATGTTACTTGGGGGATTCAAACTTGGATCTCCATCTTGAGAACCTTATGGCCTTGCCATTTAAGCACAACCCCTTTCACATTGAGCAGAAATATATATCACTAGTTGTTGCACATAGTTTTCGCGCAACAGATTTGTCGATAGGCTATTAGTAATGGAAGAAATAAATTGTGAAATGAAATATAGAAATAAAATTTCATACCTATATTGTAATATGAGACAATGACAATGGTGTTTTGCTTTTTGCAATGTATAAAAAGTATTTTTAATTTACATTTAAAATATATAGTTTTTACAATAAATGTTCCTTGTGTGAATAGGAGTAATACAAGGTTTATAGAATTTGGGTTTTCATCACTAACATAAGCTTTCTCTTGTATTATATTATTTAGGGTAGCTTCAAATGCACATGTATGAAGGATAAAACATTAGTATGATGTTGTAGATGATTACATAAGGTAGAGATATTTTCATATTTTTAATGCAATAAAATCCATTTGAAGTTGTAGTGAGTTCTCCATGGTGGTGTGACAAAGTATGCAGACTATATCAGTAAAGAAACACAATGCTTGGTGTTAGTAACCACATCAAGCATAGGAGGATGCAAAAAATATGGATCATTTAGTTTTTTTCCTCAAAAAGACATTTTTAATATTACCAATTGCTTAACCGCTAACATTACATATTGGCCATCTTACAATACTAAATGCTATAGCCAATACAATCTCCTAGAGCTCATCTTAAGCCAAGCAAATGTAATTGCATAAATAATTATAAATAAGAGACGGATCGACAACACAATCACTCAAAAATATACTATACAAGTATAAATACAATTATATTAGAGACTATATATTATATATAAAATAAACACATTTAAGTTATAAATACTAAATATTAGCAATATCAATTACGTCAAAAATTAACCAAATTTTGGCATAATTGTTGGTTTTCATTATGGTTTATTAGTATTTATGTGTTTTTTTTTTGTTACTATTATTCTTTTGTACCTCTAACTTTAAGAGGAGGGTATTTGTACGCTTCCTTTGGATTCATGTCTTGGAGTAGATTCTTAGCCCCATGTTTGTCAAAGAGTGGAAAACATTCTTGAAACTTTTTTTTTAAAAGATAATGCACTTGGTAAACTTTTTAACGTGACCGGTGACGCTGGCGCGACACGCCCTCCGGCTCCACACTAACGCTTTTGCCAACATTTTTGCCCGGAGCGATGAACCGGTGAGGCCACAACACGGGGGACCTCATCCCCAAGAAGGAACACTTCAAACATGCGAGCTCGTTGGCCCAACGAAGGCGTAAAGCCTGCGAGCTCGTTGGCCCAGTGGGGGTTTGAACTCTGGTGGCCACCACTACAACCGAGCGACTTAACCACCAAACCACGCCGTCATCGGCAACATTCTTAAAACTTTAACTGTATAGTGAAATCACTATTCTTCAGAGGTTTAATACTATAGATCTAATTCAAGTTTGAAGAAATCAATTTAACAACAAGAAAGCTTAAGAAAAAAAATGTAAGTACAAATGGGAAGTAGTGACAACTGGTTTTAAAAAAAAAAATCATGCCTTTATAGTTGATCAAAGAAGAATGTCTTCTATAGAAAGTGTGTTCGTATATGAAAATAATATTCACTTGGCCAGCGAATCAAGCATTTTCCTATAGTTTAAAATATAAGAAAAATTAAATTTAAAAAACTCTAAAACAAAAAAAAATAGAACATTTTGATTGACTACACAACTGAAATAAATCATACACTTCCAATAGCTTTCCATTTAGTAAACTTCCAATTATACATGACTAAAATAAATTATACACTTCCAATAGAGTTTTCTTGTCAATGAACTATTTGGAGACTTAATACTATAGAGCTAATCCAACTTTGAAGAGACCAGTTTAACAATGAGAAAGCTAAGTAAAAAACAAGTGCAAGTACAAATGGGAAGTAGCATCAGCTGGTTCCCAGTTGTCGCTGCTCTTAAAAAAAATAAGAATATTCTCCATATAATTTGTAAGAAAAGTAGGTGTTTGAGTTTGTATTTTAAAATTTAAGAAAAATAAAATTTAAAAACTCTAAAACAAAAGAATTAGAACATTTTGAATGGCTATACAACTGAAATAAATTACACACTTCTAATAGCTTTCCATTCAATAGATTATTTTATATAGTAAACTTAACCAAGTCAATAAATTTAAACATAATCAAAATAACATTTACATTTAAAAAATTTATTATCAAGGTTTCCTCAATGTGAATGTGTGCAATACATCGTAGCTTAGTTATATCCTAAAACACAACCAATACAAAAAATGTAAAATAATTAAAGAAAACATGAAGGTGAAAATGAATTGGGAAAAACAAAAAGAAATAATGTTCTTGCCCCAAAATGATGCATGTCAAACTAATAGCATATCCCTTTGTGATCTGATATAATAAAAAACTATGAGTAGAACTAAAAAAAATTCAACTTATATAGTATTTCTACATATTTTAAGCCCATTGAAAGTCCATTTGGAATCAATTATAGCCGAATCCATAAATCTAGACCTAACATCAATGGACACTTTTATGAGTTTTCTCAATACAAATCTATGCAATCATTTGGCATCAAGTTCACTTCCCCAATTAAAAACTACATCTTCCACCTTTTGTGCATCTGCCTCCTTTTGGGCCACATTATAATGAAATGGGTATGCTTTAATAGAAATAAATAGATTAATTATTGTGTGAAAATCCTTTCCTTCCTTGCTCAGTGCCTCCTAGAAAATGCACTCCCCAGGTAAGTCTGTATTTTACTATGGTTTTTTCCCTATATGTACAAAGTTGTTCTTTGGTCCAGGTAAATCTATATTTTGCCGTGGTTAATCACAATGTTTGAATTGCTTTGATTTGTTAACTTCAGTTTTGGAGACCATCAAGTTCTTTTAGTATCACTGTGGTTGTTTAAAATTCCACACTGTCCTAGTTTATTGCAGCTTAATCAATGGTATGTTTTGGTGCATCAAGACATGACTGGACCCACATGTTTAGTCTCTTATGAGTTTTGTAAGCTTCTTGAGGCATTTTTACTTATGAATTCAAACAAGCACAATACTATTATTGTTTGAATGAATCTTCCAGGCCTTCCTTTCTTACTTCATTTGTGCTTGTTTGTATTTAAACTATAGTATTCAACCCAACACTTCTCTAGAGTAAAATTTTGAAGTGAAGAGGAAATAAAGAATTCAATGGTAGGTTATAAGACTAGATGATAGAATAAATGCTTTTGTGTGGAGCTCAAGTAGAACATATTAAATGGGATAATGTGTAGAAGATATGATCTCAAAAGTAATCTAAATGGATCATTTTAGAGTGTTCACTAATGTTGTGCAAATTTCTAAACGTGTGATGTGCAGATTCAATCGAGAGGGTTTGTACTGCATTCCATAGAGCTACGAGTGCATGTACACCATCCCATACAATATCTTTGACATGAAATTTGTGCAACTTTAGAGCAATTGTCTTTTTTAGTGTGGTTAGCTAAGTGAGAGTATTATGGTTACTTTGCATTCAATAAAGTCTTATGTTTTTTTAGAAACTTATGACTATGCTTAGGAGGGAAGCCCCTTGACTATGCTAGTATCAACTAAGATATTATAAGTACATATGTAAAAAAATGATGTGTTTTTTTCCAATTTGATTATTTTATGAGGGTACAGTATACCTTCATACTTGCAACTAGTGTAAAATTATTTACAACAAGCTTGAAACAAGCCCTCAAAAATCTTTATTGAAGCATATATTATAAGATGTTCTATTAAAGACCAATTTGTGGCATTGGATTTCTCTACTTAAACTATGATGTCAAGAGAATCTAGGGCTCCAAGGCGATTCATTGTTTTTTTATAAATATAAACTTAATAGGTAGATATTATAAGTACATATTTAAAAAAATGATGTGTTTTTTTCCCAATTTGATTATTTTTAGAGGGTAGACATTTTCATATTTAAAAAAGAAAAGAAACCCCTATATCAATGAAAAGAAACCCCTATATCAATGACAATTTTTTGTAGAAGTATACCTTCATAAATTTGCATACATATATGTGCCTAAACATATACACTATAGCTTATATATACTTATATATCCTTGACATGATATTTGTATAAACATATACACAAATCAATAACAAATAGTCGTTGTTATATAGTTGAAATGGTTGTTATTGTATAGTTGAGTTTTGATGATAGTTTGGATATATTTTTAGGTTCAATAAAATAATTTCCTCTCATGGTTTTTTAATAAATAATTTTTCTTTTTATATTTAAATTAGAAGTCCTATTTAGTTAAATTATTATAAATAAAGAATAAAGAATTAAAATAAAATAATTAAATTAGAAGTCATTTTGGTTAAATTATTTTAAATAAAAAATAAAGAATTAAAATAAAATAATTCAAATGAAAAAATTGACATTAATATATATTTATTATATTATTTTGTATATTTATTGGTGTTTTATTTTTAAGTAAAATATAATATTAAAATTGAGTTTTGAAAAAATATTATTATTTTAGAATTTAATATAAAATAATTTATATATTGGGCAGGGGACCTAGCTTGATTGGCGAGAGCTTCTTGTGGTAGGCACCCCTGCCCATCTGTATATTGTACCTGGTTCATAGTATAATAGCTATATTATATTATATATATTAATATTATATATTGATATTATGTAAATTATAATAATGTTATAAACTATTATATATTAATATATTATATAAATTATAATAATAATATTATACCAGGTTAAATAAAAAAATACAATTTATAATTACTTGAGAAATACAACTACTCATGCAATACATATAAAGGAAAAAAAAATATTCCTATAGATCTGTAATTTATAGTTTTTATAAAATTTATTTTTTATTCTCTATTCAAAAATATATTGTCTTGGATACATTAAAACATATAAACCTTTATCTTTTAGTGTTTTGTACTTATCTTTCTTAATACTTTTTTATAGTTCCAATCTTTGAGAAAAAAATTCACAAAATATATTAGACTTATATAAATATGTTTTGTTAATATAACTAATATATTGGTTATCCTTCCAATAAAATCTTTTAATGTAAAAGATTTATCATTAAAAAAATTAAAATACTCTTTAATAATAAGTTAACTTTAAGAATACATTTATTGTAGTGCCCCTCTAGTTTCACCTAGGATGCGCAGGTGGTCGTATTAAGGAGCAGGAGGATGAATGGAAATACTCAGAATATTTAGGGTGAGATAGACATGATGATGGTAGGTTTAATATGATGATACTGTTATGATTGGTACATTATGCTTTTGATATATTTAGTTACAGGTTAATTGATTATATAGATAGGTTTTATGCGACTATTTGACACCTGAGTAATTAGCTATTGATGAACTATTTAATATGGATCTTGTGATGTAGATTCCAGATTATGTTCCAAATTGATGAGGCAGCTATTTATTCTCATGTGCTAGTTTTGTGTATCAGCTTTATCATATTGTAAGTATTCCAATGTAATTCAGAAAGTGATAGTGTGAATGATGTAATGATGTACCCTTATGTTTGGAAAATTGTATATGTACTTGTAGTTCAAATTGTATCATCTTGTTGATTACTTATCTAATGTTATATCATGGAAATGTGGGTGTTCATTCATGTGATCCAATAGATTAGAATGGAACTTTTGATGTTAGTTAATTCTTGACCCTGTAAATAGTTTAGTAAGTAATGAAGCCATGGAACCTTAGAGGACAATTAGTTTAATGATATGTATTGATGTGTTTGACATTACCTTGTTATTTCTATCTTTAAAAAAAAATTATCCTATTTGTTTAGCATAGTTGTGTTGTCCTCTGGGGTTTCCTAGTGGGGCGTTACACTTGGTATCAGAGCACTAGGTTCTAACACTAGGAACTCTGGTTTTACATGAGTTCATTATGTTATCCTAGTTGTGTAAAAATGTGAATGTAGATAACTTAACTGCCTGTGTGTTTGGTACGTTCTCTAATGCATTCTGGACCTTGTGTCCTTGGGTGTAGTGTAGTGGATACTCCCTTTTTGTGACTAGAATTAGTCAAATCGTTTTGTGAGTTTGTTTGTAATTTGGTTGTTCTGGAAATTTTTGATTTCTATGTCATGTGTTGTTGGGGGGACTGACAATGAAATTGTTTTCTTTAAACTTTCTTATGGTAGGGGTGGTCACCAAAACTCGTTTCTTTATACTTGATTTAATTGCTGGCATTTTGTGACTTAAGACTTAATTTGATTATTTTCCCACTTGGGTTTGCATTTATTTTTAAAATTTCTATGGTGGCTATTCCAAAAGTTTGTTTCTGTTAGCCCCAATTCATGTTAAGTGTTGGTTCTATCATGTTCATTTTGAGCCTCTGATAGTATGTACAAGGGAGGACTCCACAGAGAATTGTACTTGCATGTTTGGTAATTAAGATGTGAGATGTATTGTTCCTTGTTAATATGTGAAAGCCATTCTCTAAATTGTATGAAATTCTCAAAATATGAGTGATTGGTTATAAGTAGATCGCATGATGCATCTTAATTGTGAGGAATTGATGCCCTTCTTGTCTTTATTGAACAATTGTGCCTGTCTTATGAACAATTGCTTAATACGAATGCATATGTTGGCAATAGAAATTTGCAATATTAATGTGTTATGTTTCCATCCTAGTTTGTGACTTCTAGGAGTAAGTCAAGTTTTAGGGGGGAGGATGTAGTGCCCCTCCAGTTTCACCTAGGATGTGCAGGTGATCGTATTAAGGAGAAGGAGGATGAATGGAAATACTCAGAATATTTAGGGTAAGATAGACACGATGATGGTAAGTTTAATATGATGATACTGTTATGATTGGTACATTATGCTTTTGATATATTCAGTTACAGGTTAATTGATTATATAGATTGGTTTTATGCGACTATTTGACCCCTGAGTAATTAGTTATTGATGAACTATTTAATATGGATCTTGTGATGCAAATTCTAGATTATTGTCATGTGCTAGTTTTGTGTATCAGCTTTATCATATTGTAAGTATTCCAATGTAATTCAGAAAGTGATAGTGTGAATGATGTAATGATGTACCCTTATGTTTGGGAAATTGTATATGTACTTGTAGTTCAAACTATATCATCTTGTTGATTACTTATCTAATGTTATATCATGGAAATGTGGGTGTTCATTCATGTGATCGAATAGATTAGAATGGAACTTTTAATGTTAGTTAATTCTTGACCCTGTAAATAGTTTAGTAAGTAATGCAGCTGTGGAACTTTAAAGGACAATTAGTTTAATGATATGTATTGATGTGTTTGACATTACCTTATTATTTCTATCCTTTAAAAAAAAAAATTATCCTGTTTGTTTAGCATAGTTGTGTTGTCCTCTTGGGTTTCCTAGCAGGGCGTTACACTTGGTATCAGAGCACTAGGTTCTAACACTGGGAACTTTGATTTTATATGAGTCCATTATGTTATCCTAGTTGCGTAAAAATGTGAATGTAGATAACTTAATTGTTTGTGTGTTTGGTGTACGTTCTCTAACGCATTTTGGACCTTGTGTCCTTGGGTGCAGTGTAGCAGATACTCCCTTTTTGTGACTAGAATTAGTCAAATTATGTTGTGAGTTTGTTTGTAATTTGGTTGTTCTGGAAATTTTTGATTTCTGTGTCATGTGTTGTTGGGGGGACTAACAATGAAATTGTTTTCTTTAAACTTTCTTATGGTAGGAGTGGTCACCAAAACTCTTTTCTTTATACTTGATTTAATTGCTGGCATTTTGTGACTTAAGACTTAATTTGATTATTTTCCCACTTGGGTTTGCATTTATTTTTAAAATTTCTATGGTGGCTATTCCAAAAGTTTGTTTCCGTTAACCCCGATTCGTGTTAAGTGTTGGTTCTGTCATGTTCATTTTGAGCCTCTGATAGTATGTACAAGGGAGGACTCCGCAGAGAATTGTACTTGCATGTTTGGTAATTAAGACATGAGATGTATTGTTCCTTGTTAATATGTGAAAGCCATTCTCTAAATTGTATGAAATTCTCAAAGTATGAGTATTGGTTATAAGTAGATCACATGATGCGTCTTAATGGTGAGGAATTGATGCCCCTTCTTGTCTTTATTGAATGACTGTGCCTGTCTTATGAACAACTGCTTAATACGAATGCATATGTTGGCAATAGAAAATTGCAATACTAATGTGTTATGTTTCCACCCTAGTTTGTGACTTCTAGGAGTAAGTCAAGTTTTAGGGGGGGAGGATGTAGTGCCCCTCTAGTTTCACCTAAGATGTGCAGGTGGTCATATTAAGGAGTAGGAGGATGAATGGAAATACTCAGAATATTTAGGGTAAGATAGACATGATGGTGGTAAGTTTAATATGATGACACTGTTATGATTGATCCATTATGCTTTTGATATATTCAGTTACAGGTTAATTGATTATATAGATTGGTTTTATGCGACTATTTGACACCTGAGTAATTAGCTATTGATGAACTATTTAATATGGATCTTGTGATGCAGATTCCAGATTATGTTCCAGATTGATGAGGCAACTATTTATTCTCATGTGCTAGTTTTGTGTATCAGCTTTATCATATTGTAAGTATTCCAATGTAATTCGAAAAGTGATAGTGTGAATAATGTAATGATGTACCCTTATGTTTGGGAAATTGTATATGTACTTGTAGTTCAAATTGTATGATCTTGTTGATTACTTATCTAATGTTATATCATGGAAATGTGGGTGTTCATTCATGTGATCCAATAGATTAGAATGGAACTTTTGATGTTAGTTAATTCTTGACCTTGTAAATAGTTTAGTAAGTAATGCAACTATGGAACCTTAGAGGACAATTAGTTTAATGATATGTATTGATGTGTTTGACATTACCTTGTTATTTCTATCTTTAAAAAAAGTAAAAATTATCTTGTTTGTTTAGCATAGTTGTGTTGTCCTCTGGGGTTTCCTAGTGGGGCGTTACATTTATATATGATATACACGTTAATGACTATCTTAATTAAAACTCTAAATTTAAATCAAGATTAGAAATATTATTTCTAAGAGGAAAATACATAGCATCTCCTATTGCACTGTAGAAATAATGTGCAGAAATTTTAAGGTGTTTATTATTCTATAAATATCCTTACCTCTTGGAATTGACATTAGTGGAAGTATAATCTAGATGTTTGTTCTGCATTTAAAGTAACACATTCCATTGGTTGAGGATTTGGTTCTGCTATAATATCTAGCATAAGTAATGCACCTCTCTATACCACTTTCACTTTAAGAGTTAAAATGTAAATTGCAAACATGTTGACATGCAAAATGAAATATACACAATATGTAATTAAATTAAAATTGAGTTCAAATTTTATGAATAATCTTATGACTGTGAGGAATAAGTAGTATTATTTAGTATAAAGTAATGTAATTATATATTTTTATTTGTAAATGTTTATAATACTTATTTTATTTTTAATTTAGAATAATATTCCATTAAAATTCTCTCAGATTTTAAATTATATACTTTTATTGTTTTCATTATAATTTTTTTGTATTGAGAAAGAGCAATTACAAATAATGAAGGTGAAAGGAGCATACAAAACAACAGCTAATCCTTTTCATTATAATTGAAATAACATTGTGCATTCCTATAGAATATTTTTTTGGTGCTTGAGATACAGACAATTTACATAGTATATTTGATCTACCTTATGCAACAATCTTTTGTAGTTAAGTATTAAATTGACATATATGCCTTATCCAAAATCCAACCCTACCATACATAGATCTAACTATTGAATTAACGATTTCCTTATCAATTCTATTTTATTGAAAAATAAAACTTATTAAATTTGTTAGGTTCCCAAAAAACAATTAAAGACTTCAGTATTCCTTTAGCTCTACATATGTTTAAAAAAACCAAACAAACTAAACATTAAAGATTTAAATAAAAACATGCGCAAGACCCCACCTTAGATTGACAATAATAACTAAACAATATCGGACCAATGCCAAATTTGTACATTGAATATTACTTAGATTTTAGATTAATAATTATATTTAAAATAATTATTTACTTTTTAAAAGAGAATACTTGTTAACCCACCAAAAATATATGTAATCACCATGTTTTAAAATAGAAAAAATTAACATTAATTATTTTTTAACAATAAGTTGGTAATTATCTTGAGTTAATTATATATTTTGTGTTTAAATGGAACATTAAATATACTAAAAAATATGTATTCAAAAATATGTTTAATAAATTTATAAATTTTGCTTAATTGATTAATTAATCAAAGTCTTAAAAGTTAATAATATTTTATTTTTAACATTGAACTCAAGTGTATTAAACTAAATCATTTATATAAAACATTTAAAGCGTTTTATTTTTCATTTTTAATAAAAACATTTACAATTTAATAATAAATGATTAAGGTTAATCATTAATTCCCATTTGAAAAATAATATAAACCTATTGGCTAATTAATTATATTGAATTGTTTACATTTAATTATTAGGCTAAATCATTTATATAAAACATTTAAAATATTTTATTTTTCATTTTTAATAAAAAAAATTACAATTTAATAATAAATGATTAAGATTAATCATTAACTCCCATTTCAAAAATAACATAAACCTACTGGCTAATTAATTATATTGAATTGTTTACATTTATTTATTAGGCTAGATCATTTCTATAAAACATTTAAAACGTCTTATTTTTCATTTTTAATAAAAACATTTACAATTTAATAATAAATGATTAAAGTTAATTTTATGTTTAGTTTAATTATTAATTTATTTTATATATAAATCTATAATATTAAATATTTAATAATTAATAAAAAATATTTACAATTTAATAATAAATGATTAAGGTTAATTTAATGTTTAGTTTAATTATTAATTTATTTTATATATACACTATATAATATTAAATATTTAATAAATAATATTTAAAAATGACTATAAATTATTTACCTTTGTATTGACTATCATTCCAGCTGCTTTCCGCTCTGCCCATTTCCGGCAATAATACAAAATAATAATTATACTTCAAAAAGATATGGGTGTATTAATTGATGCTGGCCGTACGATTTATTTGAGATTTCTGTTTATTGTTGCAGTCTGCTTATGATCTTACAGTTTGATATGACTGTTGATTAAACTTTCAATGAAAAATTTTACAAAATAAACGGTAAAATAGAGAAGATGAAATGCTGAACATAATCTCTAGGTGTGATGTTAATTTAGACTAAGAATTTGTAGGGTTTAATAAAGGTGTTTGTCTAAATTTTTAGTAAGGAATTAAAAAAAAAATCAGCCAAACATAAAACATAAAATACAATATGAGGATTTGACGTTATGTAAATACGTTTTCGTTGAAAATTAAGCAATACAAACATGTGTCAAAAAATTCACAGGAAAGACATTAAAAATTTGGGTTTACCTTAGATCTAGATCTGCCATAAGACACAGAAAATATCGATATCTTTGAAGGCTGTCTAACGCCTGCATCTCTGACAACTCCGACGACAAAGTTCACGTCAGTTGACGGAAGAGCGAGCAGAGGCCTAATTTCGTCGTGAGGCAAAGGATCTGTGTCCATTTTGTCGTGCATTATTTTGTCCCGATAAAGGTGTATTAATTAACCGATTATGGGGCGGGGAACATTTAAAGGACAGACTTTTTTTCTGACACGATTTTGGTCCCGGCGACAGAACAACCGACGAGTTTTGAGACGGCGAAAGAAAACGAAAATCCGTACTGTAATTAGCTGCCTGCTTTTTTTCCGTTACGAATTTTTGCCGTGGAAACAAGAAATCCGGACCGGCGAAAATGACCGTAAATCCCGAAAACAAAAGAACGAACGGCGAAGGTTTTCCGGGCCGGAGGCTGACAACTTTCCGGCGTGAGACAGTTTTCCGGGACAAAAATGTCCCACATATAAGCCTATCGGCTAATTATACAAATTTGTGAGATATTATTGTAGTTTTTGGAGTTTTATTGTTATGGTTGAGAGTGCTGGTTTAAGCCATAGCTGTTCCTAGTTTGGCCGCAGCTTTCATAGGAGTTAGCCTCTCCTTTATGAAAGTCACAACCTCTAAATATTAGCCGCAGCCATTCTTATTAGCCGCAGCACATTCTTAATGGTCGCAGCTTATATAAGAAGACACAACAGAAATAAAAGAGTCAGCCGCTTAATACAAGAAGTCGCCACCTTTAATCAAGGGTATCACAACTTTGGCGCAAGGAAATAGAGTTTGAAGTGTGTCTGGCGCAGCATTGCATTGGCGATTCATTTCACTTATTTGTGACTGGATATCAGAAGGGAATGTTTCATTAGAAGGAGCGCCTATCCCAGACTTGGTGTTGACTAAATCGTGGCATATCAGCAGACTAGTGAAGCCACCCCTCATATTGAAGACATCATACTTTGACGCAGCCATTTCTGGACATATTTAATATATATTGCTGGTGTTGATTGCTCAATCATGGTATGTATAAGATACAATCTTGAGTATTCAATTATTTCTGTAATGCCTGACTAAAAACAACCATTGGCGTATGTTATATTCAATTTGAACTATATATATACACATGCTGCAATCTGTTTGACAAATTGACTCCTTACCGTTATTATATTTTATTATGAAATATTGAATGATCTATGATTCAAACTCCTTGATAAGTGATTCAACCACAAAACATCTTGAAAATATTGTTGGATGAGTCAAATGTCAAATGCTTGATGAAATGCCTATAAAGCAAAATCAGAGAAAAATTGTGGATTTTTGGATAAAAATTTGAGGGTGGTTATTACACATTTTCCTTAAAGGATAACAAGATTTGTTCAAGTGTATCAGCCGTTATCATCTTACCTTTATTACCCTTAGAAAGGGTAATTTTAGGGTTATCATTCAGGGTTTCTAAAACATCAGCAATGGGGGGAGTAACCCCAGCTGAGAGCTTTTTCTTCCCCTTAGCACTGGTCTCATTCCAATCACAAATGATCTATAATCTACAAAAACTTGCCAAAACAATCAAATCATATCTCCTCAGCATGTTGATCAATGTAAGCAATTCCCTCAAATCCTCTCTCAAGCACTCTCAACTAAGGCTGCTACTACCTTTTGCAAACTATGAAGAAAAGTTTGAGCCTTCTTTCCAACCAAATGTTTGGGGTCAACAATAGGGACTGTTCACTCACAATGATACTTAACTCTATTAAAAACACAACCCTACCCCTACCAATGAATGTTAAAAACATATTACTGTTTCCAAACTATGGAAGAAAAGCTCAAACCTTCTTTCCACCCAAATGGTTGGGGTCAACAATAGGGATTGTTCCCTCACAATGATACTAAACTCAATTAAAAACACAACCCTACCCCTACAATAGGCAATGGATATGTGTAATGAATGGATATGACTTGTGGCTCTCAACATATTATTGTTAAATTAAGTACAATGGCACTTGATCAATGTTTGGGTGCACATCATGAGCAACTACAAAACTAGTTCAAATGAGGGGTTATATAAGGGTATATATGCATTTGATCATGATATATTCAAAGAACTTTACTCTTAACCACCTCAAAAGGAAAACACCTTCTTAACCATAACTTTACAGACATGTTGCTATACATAATCCTGCCCAACCCTTCATTGTAATTTCTTGTAAAAGTAACTTCAATCAGTCAATGCCAAGGTTTTTGAAAACATAATTGGTTCTTAAGTTCATGTGAATTCTCTTAATGTTAAGTTATGTTTTCTTGTCATGTTCTCAAATATGGCCAATTATTTGAGAGTTTTGCCTAAAAAAATCAATTTTGGCTTGTAGGTTGATTGTTATGACAAAGAAACTAAAAAATAGATTACTCTAACTCACAATTTAAAAAACAATGAAAAATTAAAAAAAAAAACTATTTATCTCAAGTGAAAAGGCAAATAAATGACACATACCTCCTCAAGACAATGAAAAAACTATGCAAAGCATTGACAATGAGGTGGCAAGTTGGTGGTGAAAGTGATGGTTTGTTGGCTTCTTGCAAGTGATAATTTCACATAGGTTTAAATAAAGGGAGTCTATGAAAGGGTGTCAAAATCATTAAATGGATTTGCGTGTTTTTATATTTGGGGAGTTCAATCAAATCCCACTCTAATCAAACCTATTGACATGTCAAAAGGAAAGTTATTGATTGAAGGGGGTCTAATCAAATAAGTGATATATTGCCCCGCATGTATCATGTGATTAGAGCCTTGTGAGAGAGTGGAACACACTATTGTATTTCCACCCACATTGCTCTACTATCACCACTCCCCACAGTGCCTTAGTCCATATCCATCACCCTCAATCACAATTTCAAAGTACCGCTAAAACTCTACAAACCCACCACCCAAGTGTTGCCACTACACTACAATATATTCTACAAAAGACTCCATGGATTTTAAATTCAAATAGAATAGTGAAAAAATCAACATAGGATTTCATGGGTGAAATAGAAAATCTAAGAGAGAAACTACAAATCCAAAAAAAAAAATTTGCACATGCCCCAAAGAATGCAGACAGCTCGAAAAATCCACCCCTAACCTTCAATATTAAGGTTTTGTAAAAATAATGTCAAATTCAATATCTTGCACACTACAGAAAATCAAGGCCTAATATTCGAACCGAGACTTCTTCAACCTCACACATTCACACTCCAAATATATTTCACAAATGTTACATAGATCAAGGGAAATTTGAATTTTCTCCTAACATTTATTCCAAACCTAACAACAAACACCAACAAAGAGCAATTTGAATTTTCTCCTAGCCTTTGTTCCAAACAAATCTAAGAGCAAGCCCCAACAAAGAGCAATTTGAATTTTCAAGAGCAAGCACCCCAACAATGCTTTGATCTTCTCCACACTTTTGAGTACTTCAACCCTTGCACCCCCATGAATCAACCTTAGGGAATTATCCTTTTGAATCCAGCACAATTCTATAAGAAGTTATGATATCCTTAAAGATGTACTTAAATCCACAAGCAATAGGAAACTCCAAAACTTTGAATGTAAAGGGAGACAAAGTATATAATGTGGATGTCATGCACAATGCTTGAAATAATACTTTAGTCCTACATATTGATTGATAGATAGATGAAAATTTGCCTATTAAATGTCTGTATTTGGAGTGATTGTATTTGAGACTAAGCTCCAAGCATTCACAGATAGGACATTTTCAATACATTACATAGAGGTAAGCCCTAAAATTATAGAACCAATGTACATAAAGGGTGTATCCAAAGTGGGCCCAATATAATCCAATAGCCAATCACCCTAATATAAATTGTCCTGTATAAAAGTACCCAAACCCCAAACATCATAGGAAGACACATCACATAAATTAGTCTAGCCTGAGAATACCAAACGCCACACATCATAGGAAAACCCATTAGGTGTGATTTAAAGGCCCTACAAGGTGAGACTACAAGATTTGCAAACATGCACCATGTTTGATAGTTGATGGTTGATACAGCACCAAACATGACCAATGTGACGATCTTGGTTATAAAATGCCATAATTCAGGTATTCTGACTGTTAAAACGTGTTTAATACGGGTGCCTGAAAAAAATGTCTTAGAATTGCCTCTGCAACTAAAGACTCTTCATATTATATCTATAATACACTACATATTTAGTATTTCCAGTGCTAATAACCTATTGCATACTGATTTCCAGTGCTAATAACCTGTTGCATACTGACACAAGACAAATTTTATATAGACAATTTTCAATTTCTGTGTTTTTCACCATGATTGGACACTTTTTCCTTTCATTCACAGGTGTTGTGGTTCACTGCAAACTAACTTCTTGTTGATTATGGTTTATTTGTAATGTTAAAAAGGTCTCTTATCAAACGAAATGAATACAAGACTTGATCCTATTAGATAAATAAAATAAAAATGTATCTTTTCTGAGCTGCTAACACATCAAGCAACTTGATTATTAAGATGTAGGCAATAATAAACCCATCTCTGTGCCATTTGAAATATGGTTCTCTCATAGCTAACTCCACCATAACAGAATTGGCAACCTCAGCCCAAACATGTTTTCCAATCACCCAACAAGCCCAATCTGCATCAATATGCTGCTCAAAAATCTCTAATAACAATTTTTCGCATCAGCTCTGTAGGTGCTGCAACCAATCCAAAATCATTTATTTAGAGAAGACAAAATTGTAAACCTGAAACAAAGATTACAACTGCTCAAATTTGATCTTTATAACCAGTAATTTTTGCTTGGGCAAGTCCAAAAAGTGATGTGTATTTCCTCCTTACCTGGGTTACCAGTGAAAAGTTCATATTGGCCAATAGCCTGCCTTATGAACATTTCCAATCCACTTACAACAATTTTCCCTGCCTCTTTGGCTTCTCTCAACAGTCTTGTTTCTCGTGGTGTGTACACCGCATCAAAAACAAGACTGTATGGCTCCAAGGCTTCCTGAACAAACAGTCAAAATAGCAAAAACATCATGTCATTGAAGACTGAAGTTTATATCATGCACGTCCTTAATAGATATTGCAGTCATAAAGAAATAAACTATTTGTGCCAAGTGGCTAGATCCATTGCTGTCTTGAGCAGGCCTTAATTGAATAAGTTCAGATTGCTTTCACTCAAATACCTAATTTGTTTCCATGAAAGCAAGAGTTTTCAATTACCAACTGCTATAAAGGTATGGGATGGAAGCAAAGCAAACCTTAGGCAAAGGTGTCGCATTTACATTTGGCTGCATTCCTACAGCAGAAGTGTTTGCAAGGACCATTCCAGTTTCTGGACAGAAGCTTTCCAAATCCTCCATGAGAATAGCTTCTCCTCCAACTGCATTTGCCAGGGCCTTTGCTCTTTCTTTCAAACCCAATGTAAAATGTTAGAACATACTGGAACTATTTAGTATATTATACATTCATGATATGTTCTAGAAACTTGAAAGGCAGACTAGTACAAGAATTGCTGAATTTTCCCTCTTCTTTGGCCTTAAGTTCAAAGTAAGATAAAAGGATAAATGTGTACCAAAATTACGATTTGTGATTACAACACGCGCTCCTCTTTGTTTTGCTCCAAATGCAAGTGCTCTTCCAGCTCCTCCAGCTCCAACAAGTACAAACAATTTTCCAGCAAGGGGAGAGCTACTTCCCAAGCTTTTATAACCACTTTCTCCTGCAGTGTGCATGAATATTTGCAAGTGATTAGAAGAATAAATCAGTTTCAAGTGTTTTTCTCCATCACATTATTCCCTCTTGGGTCGAACTTGAATCAAAAGAAATAACTATTAAGTAGAGCACATGTGCCATCTGAAGAATAAATTGAAAAGATTCTAGACCTCGTAAGCCATCCTCTATTGCAGAAATAGCACCCTCACAGTCAGTATTATAGCCAATCAATTTTCCATCACTTTTTCTTCTTACTATAGTATTCACTGCTCCAATAGACTGAATGAAGCATCAAAACAAGATTGAATTAGAGCACAACAATGCTGACACAAGTAATCTGCAGGTCAATCTTCATATGTTTGGAATTGCATGGAATTCAAAGCATGTATTTCCATTCACACAATATGATTTCCAAAAGAAAATTTATATCCCTCCAGGGAAAATTCCATAGGTCTTGAAAACGATAAACAACTTATATGTTTTTCGAAAGACTAAAAATCTATTGCATGGGGATTAAAACCTTTGCAAGTGGCTGCACTTCATCACAGCACTTGACAGCAGCTTCCTTATGAGGAATTCCAACACTGTAATGACAAGAGCACATATTTAGAAAAGAAGCAAATAATATCATTTTTTCATGTCTTTTGAGAGAGTTATAATCTCAATCAATAGCATCAATGCACATACAAATGGATGTAATTCTAAAATATATAAAGTTGTAAAAAATTGTGTAGACGGACCATAAAAAAATCTTCTCTCTATTATATAAATAGCTCTCAAGATGCATTTAACAACAGAGTTATGCCTGGGAGAGCTAGGTACAACTTAAGTCACATCCTACATACTAGCATTTATATATTAATTGACAAATGAGCATGTAAACGTTTCAACACTAGATGCCTTCTTTAATTCCTACAGTTGCCATGACCCAACTAAAAAGCTCAAATGCCATTTAGAAGCCATTCAAGTCCAGAACCACGAAGGTTCAGCACTCCCTCAGCCAATCCCTTTTCGTTTCTACATATTTTCCTGTGTTAATGGAAACATAGATTGAATTTTAAGGCATTATGATGGCAATTACAACAAGAACTGGGCAGAAAATAGAAAACATACCTTACAAGAGGCCTACCAATTAAAAAAAGGAGAAAGCAACTAATGAAGGAGGTGAGATTGGAGACTGGGATCAAATTTTAGTTGGGATAATATGACTTACTTACCAAAGAAAACTGGAGCAGAAGAGACCCAACCACTTGGCAAAGAATGAATCGACAGACTGCTAGCTGCTCTCAAAGGTAAAGCCCCAACTTTGGTGAAATTCAAGATAGACTGCAGCTATGATGCCTTCCCAAATTGAGTTATTAAATCTAAAATGTTGGAATTGGGGATCGTCATAGAAAAATGGCAAAAGAGTGCTCTTTTCTTCCACAAAAAAGCTACCTGGTAAAGATATCTCAGTCATATGCAGATAATTGGAATAATAACAGAGGTGTAATCTTCTTGAGGGCTCGATAAGGGTTATATTGTTTTATATTTGAAAATGAGGAAACTACATAAGTAGTCCTCCTAACGTACCTGAATGAACACAGGTGTTATTGCATCTAGAATTTTGGAATAACTTTTACATTGACTGTGCACTCCAACACAGGTACCCATTTTTGCTGAGTTCCCTAACATGTTTGAGCATAATCAGGTATGTGGTGAAAAGATTGTTTCTATGACTCTTGGTGGGAGACCAGCAGTTTGGTTGATGAGGCAAAATGAAAGAAAGAAAGAAATTATACTAATGTCCACAAATGGCAAAAACTAGATCAATGGGACTGGAAAGTACACTCAGATACAATAGAAATTACTAGGATAAAAAGAATCCTTGTCTGAGAAGTAAGTAAAAACTTGAACACTAAAACAATTAAAGTTTAAACATAACCAGATAAAAAAGACTCAAGGTAGTTAAACTGCATACCATATGATCCAAGTATAAGAACAAATAGCCATATGAGGTTAAGATTTGCAATGAAACAAGGAGCTGATGAACATCAAATTTGAAGACCAAGACTGGGAACTATCATTCACACGTGTGGAGATGAGCTTACCCAACAACTTCAGACTTAGATGTGACTCCACCATTGTAAGTGGTTCCATAAGACCAAGACTGGGAACTATTGTTCAAACGTGTGGAGATGAGCTTACCCAACAACTTCAGATGTAGATGTGACTCCACCATTGTAAGTGGTTCCATACCCAAAAGCTGTTATTATCTTAACTTTTCTGACTGTTGTCTTAAAGCTCTTCTCCAAATATCCTCATTTACAACTAGCCTTCAAAATGGAGGACTAAAGATGCTCCTGAACTGAGAGGAATAACTCAAAAAACCAGTACTAACATAGCAAGCAACTCTGAGGCAGGTGTCAGAACAAACCTTGTACAGATCCAAAAGGATGGACAGCTAAAGTAGGTAAGAGAAGGGTATAAGAAAAGCTAGAAACTGAAGTATCTATCAAGCAAGAATGAGATGGAGATTTTGAGAATGGATAGGATTTGGGTATCCACCCAAGGTTCTTCAAAAGGTGATATGTCACACAACATCTCACTGGATACCTGCACACAATGATGAAATACAAGACAACTATTCTTTCACTTCAATGGAGCTTGAACAAACACTCAAGTCAGTAATCAAACCCAATAGATCTAGACTGGAGGAAGGTCATTCCAGACTGTTTCTCAAGATGAGAATCATTTAACATACATTCTGCAAGAAATCATTAATTTGGAAATCAAACCAACTTTATCTTCTTTATCTATCTCAAAGCAAATGAAATAATCCAACTTAAATTCAATTCAACAATTCCATAGCAGATTTTAGTTCATCATAGATTTCAAACTACATAACACATTCAGGAATTATGGGGCTTAGAACTTTGTGATATAACTAAGAATTCCAAGGTACTTTTGTTTTTTAGGATCAGCCTTGCTTAAAGCAAATTTGGATCATTTGTCAAGGGGCATCTGACTAGCTTCATTTGTATTATGATGAACCACAATGTGTTTGGGATCTTGCATTGAAGCCTATATGGGCATTTCACTTCCCGGATGGGCATCTTGGCATTCTACCTTTGTTTGCTGGAAAAAGATTGGTAAGAAAAGGGTTGTTTTGGTGGGAAGATCTTTGGAAACATGAGTTGCATTAATCATACACTCGGCAAATTTTCTGTTCTGGATATTGATAAAGAACGTATATATTGATAATAAGAGATAATACAAAACTCCAGACCCATGGTTATCAAACCAGGCTTACTGAAATTAGCAGATTTAAAAGTATTCTTACATACATCACTGCTTTCTGATAACAAAGAACCATTGAAATCTAGGATCTTAAGAGTGTAATCCCATACGAAACCAGCAGATCAAAACATGTGTACTGACCTATCATCTGATGTCTAACATCCCTAAGACACTCTCCTAATTCTTTGCGCCTTTGAAATATAGCCCTTAAGTGCTCCACATGTTGATACTTTTGCTTGGAAAAGACAATCATGTCATTTAGATATAATAAGACAATTTTATTCATAAGTCCCTAAAATGCAACAGCCATGGGTCTTTGAAATGTTGCTCTTCCATTTGATAATCCAAATGGCATCCTTTAATTGGCAGATGTTTCCCATTTAATAGTAAATGCAGTCTTACATTGATCTTCATCTTTGACCCATACCTAATTGAAGCTAGAATATCTGTTGAACAAGAACATTTTAGAAGATGATATAGCTTGCAATTTTTGATCCATAGATGGAAGGGGATAGTGATCCTTTAATGATGCCTTGTTCAAATCCCTGAAGTCTACACATAGATGGATGTCTCCAGTGTTTCTTATTAGACAAGGTTTGCAACGCAAGTGGAGTGCCAAATGGTAATTAATTTTATCAATTCTTCCCTCACGAGAGGTTCAATTCTTGGATTTAAAGGCCTTTGTTTCCGCATAATGGGTCTAGCATTAGGTTCAAGCTCAAAAGTATGTTCAATGATGTCTCAATTGTACATTTTTAGTTCTTCATAGCTCCAAGCTATTACATGATCAAACTATTTACAAGATCTTATTTTTGTTGACCAGTACAAACCACTCCAAGCTTAAGCTTCTTTCCTTCTAATAGCTCCACTTATGAATAGTCTTTAGGTGGAACTACCATAGATCTATCTTTCTTTGTTGATCATCCATATTAAAGATTTTTTCTGAAGTGATGAGTCCTTTGGGAATTTTAATCCCTTTCAACTGAATGATCTAGTCTCTTTAAGAACTTTAAGCATGTTCTTTTAAATCTGGCAAATTCAACTTCATATTGAAGGAAGTTGCAGATCTGTTCATCAATTTCAAATACTTGCCAATGAGGAGAGTTATTTGGTACTGATGGTCTAATCATGACCTTGACCTGGATTTGATTTGTCAAGAGGTCTTTGGGAGCCAAAATTGTAGACCAACAATCATCATTTTATCAACTTCGTTGCTCATTTCCCTTGCAATAGTCTAAATGTTAAATGCATCAAAGGATTCCAATGAATCCTTAACTCTGTGCTTGTAAGCTTTTAGCAATGGATTCTAGGCAAAAAGAGATCTAACTTGCTTAATAACAATGTCAGTGTCTTCAAACACTTGAAGATTCTTAATACCTTTATTTTCAGCACATTGGAGACATAGTGCCAATGCTTCATACTTTGCCACATTGCTAATGCATTTGAATTGCACTCTGAGTACAAGGATTTCTCTTCTTTAGGAGAATAAAAAGCAATGCCTATCCAGGCACCATCAAAAAAGAATCTCCAAATTGCACATGAAGGATCTTCCTTTTTTAAGTCAATGACAGGAATAGGACACCCCTCATCAGAGGTACAATAAGTTCCAACCACAGTTCCTCAAAGAGTGAGTCAACAACCCACTCTTCAACATCAACATCAATGAAATTTCTAACTCCTTCATCCAGCTCTTGGCTAGAATAGTCCCTTTATTCCTTTTAAGTCACTATACAATTAACATCAAGGTGCTCAAAGGGCTCAACATGGTAGGAAGCTCTAGGTTCAACAGCAATTTTTAGCTTTGCTTCATAATTGGTCTTAACATATATATGATTCCAATCTAAAGATAGATATCCTCCAATTCTAGATGTAAAGTCCCTAGATAAGAAAATACCAAACATGGCAAGGAGATCCATGATGTGAACTTTTGGGGGAACACTGACGTGTGGGCATGAATGAAGTATCGAAAGGAGGTTTCTAATAATGTGTACAATTTTCATTGGGGCTCCATCCAATTGGGTGACTCCTTTCTCTAAAGGCTCAAATGAGATGCCTAAGGCTTCAGCTATCTTTTTAGGCAGTATTTTAGTACTAGTTCCATAATCAATCATACAATTATGTATTAAGAAATTACCAGTTATACATGAGGCATAGAATGGAGGAGGTTTTGATTTACCAATAGGAGACATATCGACATGTAATACCCTATCTAAACTCTCCTTCACTTGTCTTGAAGTGTTGCCTGCTACCTTTTTTGATGGGTTCTTTCCATGATACACTTGAAGGGCTTCTTGTAAGAAATTGGCTTGACCTAGGATCATAAGTGCATTCCTAAATAGTCAAGTTAGCAAGCTTTTGTTCATGACTTCTACCACATTCAATGACTCAAAGATAGGGGACTTTGATTGTTGTGATTTTTAGACCATTACGTCATATATTTCTCCACTAGTGGGACAGGAATTTTGTCTTGCCTTGATGGAATAGGAATTTCCTTTCTGCATCTGAATTTCCTTTGTCCATAGGAGGAAGGGTTATTTTCATGGGCCCAAGCAGTTTCATCATCAATTGTCCTCAAAGTATGTGCTGCAGTCACCTTTTCTCCTATTTCTTGTGAGTTGATTGCCCTCTTTTTAACTCGTCAAATAATCCGAATTGACTTGTAGTTGAACACGAGCCTGAAGATTATCATTCATTGCACAAAAGGCTGCATCCTCTCAACATGCCAATGCATTGCTAGACTTGTATAATTAGAAGATTGCTTTGGAACCTAACTTAGGGTCATTTTGGCCATAGAGACTTCTTGTAGGTATCCTGCACAATTATTTGAATGATGAGCCTAATTACAAGCCAAACACCAAAAGACTTGAGCTTCTACAAACTTGTTTTGCAATGATGGGGTAGGCACAATTGCTTTAGAATTATTGTTATTTGCTTGATCTTGGATTCTTGGGAAAGGAGGATTCAGTTGGGGGAGTTCTGATCTAGGCTGATATATGGTTTGATGCCCTTGACTCTAACTATAGCCTTGATTTTGCCGGTTGTTGCCATAGAATGGCTTTTGATAGTTTGGTGCATTTTTCTCTTTCAAGACTTCCAGCTCATTGGAAATTTTTTTCATGAGGTTTTGCATTTCATCCTTGTCATTATTGTGAGAGAAGTGTTGCTAAGCATATAGAGGCTAAGATGAACTTGGGAACCATGACCTAATGAAGAGGACACTTCAAATGGAATTGTAGGAAGGGAGAGTGGAGTAGTAATAGTTTATGTGGGTTGGGGATAAGAAGAGACCTAGTGCAAGCAAGATATTTGTTAACATTTTAATTCACACCTTCCAATGTAACACATAGTAGAACAAATGTGCGGTAGAATGAAATATCCCAACTAGGGTTTCCACCAAAATTTCTGAATTTTCAATTTTCAAACTTGCAACCCTAGATCTGAATTCTGATTTTTATTATCTCAGATCTGATCATTCACTTATCATATCCATTTATCATGCCAAATACATCATAATCAAAATGCCAAAAGATGCAATCAAACCCTAGTTGAATTACACATAAAACCACATTAAGTAGATAGCAATTTTGATGAGCAAATCAAATCAGAATACTGCTGTCAGGAAAGCAGTTTATTCCATTATGCAATTATATCAAATTCATGGCTCTAATGTGGCCAACAATCATCCTCAAAGCTGCTGCTACAAAGTCAGATATAATGCATACCAATTTTGATGTCAAAATGTTCTTCAAAGATGAGCAAACCTTTCCCAATCAGATCTGCAATCATCAATGGATGTCTTCAATGAATCCTCAAGCTCCTCAATGCTGTTTGCCTTCTCCAATTTGGCTCCTAAGCTGATCGGCCTCTTCACTAGGTGTTATGAGCAGCTCCAAGATGTCAAAATACTGCCCAAACTTGGGCGACCTTCTCCAAAGACCAGCACACCTTAGAAGGATATTATAATGCAAGGTTTGGCGGCTGTTAGGGTTCTTATCAGATCTGCAAACCAGCATGAAACCCTCACAAGATCAGCGCACAAGTGATGAATATCTCCATTCCAAAATCGGCGCTCAATGCATGAAGATGTTCTTCTCAAAATTGGCGCTCCAAGTGATGCAATGGATCTTCAATATCTTCAACAAATGTCTTCAACAAATGGCGTCACAACTCTACTATGAACATATGTCATGAAAGCTCAAGAATCCTTCAAAATCTTTAATGAAGTGCAAGTGTGAACTCCGTATGAATCCACCTCTGTGATGCAATTGGGTTTTCGTCCAATTCCACCTTCCTCCATAAGGGTTTTTGTCCTTGGAAAGACCTGCAATAAAATTGCAAAAGCAAAATGCCAAAAGATACCAAAAGTTTCCAATGATGAATGAAGCTCCAATGACCATCTTTTATACTTAGAGTTTCCTTTTTCCTCCAAGGCTGGCCGACCAAGTCTAGGCGCCCAAAAATCAAATTCAAATTAAAGATTTGAATTATTTTCTTCCAAGTCGGCCACCAAACAATATTTTATTTATTTATTTTCTTTTTCCCAAGAGGCTGCCCAAAATTAGAATATTTATTTTTCCTCTATTTCAGCGCTCCAAAAATATTATTATTTTATTTTCTTTTTTGCCGACCTTAACCTCCAAGTGGGTCGCACTTCTCAAGGGAAAATAATATATTTTATTTATTTTCAAATATCAATGAATGGGTCATCCCACTCCAAAATCAATTATTTTATTATTTTTGGCCTTTCAATAATTAATGTAAAAATACATTAATCCATCTTCCTCATTCGTCTAGTCTAAGAAAATTAGTTGAGTCTCATAAAAACATCTTTTCAAATTCCATAGCTCAACCATTGCATTCCCTTAATTCATGAATTAGCCTACAAGAATGAGGATTGGCTAACCCAAACTCCTGTTAGGTGATCATGTCGGAAACAAGGACATTACATAGAACTGTTGATGTGTTTTTTATGCACATGCAAACGCAGAATAAAATACTAAGTATTCTATCCTCTCTTGAATAAAGTCTCTCAAAGGCTAAACAATGTGATCCAATGAAATAACTCCAAGGTTCCTAATTCGTGATTTGCAATGGATAGACTCAGTAGTTGATGTGATTTGCTGATAATCACAAAGGGACTTACGCTGAATTGACTCCTTACTCCATTCAAATATGTTACTCTCTCTTGTGAAGTGGAACTTACTCTAACCGGCTATGAAAAAAAAAGGCAAAAGAAAAAGGGTTAAGAGAGTCTAATCTAAGGACAATGGTATAATAAAACATGCTAGGATAGACAAACTCCTCACGAAACTTGACTCCGCTTCACCATGAGAACCGACAACTACACGAAGCAGGTGCAATCTTCTAAGGTAACTCAATGATTTTCATATTGCAAACACACATCCAAACACCCACAGCTGGCACAGCTTGAACAAGTATTCACAATCGAACTAAAGCAAATGGAGGTTCAGGCTAACTTTGCAAAGTGAATTGCCTTCGACAATCCGCAAAAAATATGAACCATTAAGGAGTTCATCAAATATCCTTGCATATACTCATTACATCAATGAACTTCTAATCTACTATTTAAGCTACTTGGAAACATCTCTCAATCATCTTCGAAAAATAAGAAATCATGTTAACATCCCATAACCACACAAAATCACCATGAGAACAACAATGAGCTTGTATTGATTTTGGAAGTGTTTGATTACAACAATTTCATAAGTCTTTTCAATGACTTCGAAGAGTCCCCTCTAATCTACTCCTACTCTACTTCTACTCTTGCGCGAGCTAATAACTCCTAACCTTACAAATGAGAGAAATAGGCCTTATACAGGCTCCAAAATTACATGAACGACTAGGATTGATTTGCAAACCAATGGCCCAGATGAAGACAACAAAGCATAATCGCCCCAAAGAGAGACAATGAAGGCATGCTTTCCAATGTGATAAGAATGAAATGGAATCTTTGAAGCATCTTCCACTTGGGCGTCCTCTTTGACCTCTTGTCATCTTGCAGGTACATTGAACTTGGACGGGTGATGTGGCGAATTGTAATCGGATTGATGATGTGCCAAGGCCACCTCAGTCATTGAGCAACCTGGTTTGATTTTCTCTATGTTCACACTGTTATGGGTAAAATGGGATAATAACATGAATTACAAAAACCCAATAACATCAATGAAATGTGCGAATAACAAAAGCTTTAAAATAAGAACGATACTTACAACCTTTGTTACCTCGCATGTAATGTCCCCTTTTTAGCATGATCTTGTTTTATGATGGTTTAGCCTATCACTGGCCCTCGTAGGCTAACTCAAATGGTTAGAGGGTCCCTTTTGGCAGAGATTAGTGTGTTTTCTCCATCAGAGCTCAGTATGGGTTTAGGTTTGGCCTTTGTTGGACTCAGTTCTACACACTTACTATTTATAGTAAGTCATCTTTCCTGAGTTTCTATTTATAGCAGGGTATCTGGTCATGTGGTGATTTCAGTGTTGTTCCCCAGTTTCAGCTGGTGATAAGGTTGTTTAGAGGTCTCTGGTCTTGTATTGGAGGCTCTTGCTATTTTTAGCCGATTGAGGTTGATAGAGATGGACCCCTGCTTTTTTTGGTAAGATGGTTGGATGCATAGAGGGTGTCATGGTGAAACCCCAGGTTCAGAAAGGACTGAGAAATGATGTCTAATTATGGAGATAAGTGACCTTTAATTATTATTAAAGGTAATCTTTAATAATAATTAATTATTATTATAAGGTGGGGGTCATATAATGATATTAAAGTCGTGGATTAAAGTGCTAAGTGAAGTTATATTATAAAGTTTTTGAAGTCACTTTATATTCAATGGGGCCATGACCCATCATTAAAATCACTTAAAGTACATTTAAATTTCATGGATTGGAGCACCCATTTATGAGACTTATAATAAAGTTTTATTAAAAACCTAAAGTGGATTTGAAAGTGGATTTAAAAGCTATTAAGGAGATTGAGGTTATAAAAGGACTCAAAAAGCAAATCAACCTCATTATTATTGAATGATCATTTGACTTTTGCTTTGGAGGATTTCTTGAAGTCTGTGCATGAGACAAAGGGTTTCAGCAGATTGTCTTCATATCAGCATTGGAGAACGAAAACTCTTCATTGTTTGTGCAATCTTGAGGCTGTGAAAGATCAGCTGAATCATTGCCCGAGGAGAACTTCATTCTGGAGTTCTATTTGTGCTTAAAGGTGAAAGATATCATTAAAGGTTTGAAGATTAATGAAGAATAATTAATTGCAGACTTGTAGCTTCATTCTTGGCAGCCATTTATATCAGATTTCAAGCTTTTACTGCTGCTATTGCACTCATATCAGGCCTGTACTTTTCATAACAGCAAACTGAGTATGTAAAAAATCTTAATATTTTGCCAATACGATTTTCTGGGTATTCGTGATTTAAATATTAGAGTATATTTTCTCAACTGGGTCTTTGTTATTTTATCAAACCATTGAATATTTTAGAAGATATTAAAATCTGGAAATTTCAGAAGTTTATGCATATTTCGTATTTTCTATTATTGGCAAAATATATCCATGCATGTGTGCTAGTAAATGCAAAAAACATAAAACTCAGAAAAAGCAGAAAAAACATAATAGATTTAAGGCAGAAAATTTGTTTGGCTATATACCACCTGGGTGGGATGTTACAGTGGTATCAGAGCGGTTTCCTGCCATCCTGTTGGGAAATCGGAAATTTGAACAGTTGCATGTCAGTATTTGCAGTTGCATGTTAGTACCCAGTACTTGCATGTCCGTTTGGAGAACACCCATATGCTTGCATGTCAAGTTTTGAGGTTGCATGTTAGTGATCAGCACTTGCATGTTAGTCTTAATGGTTGCATGTTTGTGGGTTAAAACAAATATTCAGTGAATTAACATCTAGCATCATTTGAGTGACCAGCACTCATCAGTTCAGTTATGGGTTACTACAGTATTGTAGGGAAATCTAGAGAAGAAATTGAACAAGACGACATTAAGTTCAGGGAAAGCTATGAACTGGAAGCCCCTCGACTCTTTGAAGACTATCAGAGTATGCGAGAGGATTTTAAAGCACGGTACTCTTTTAATGATTTTCTGAACTTTGTTGTCACCTTGAGTCCCAAAAAGATTGGATTGGTTAAGTATATTAGGAGGGTGTATAAGGAGGAAATTTCATCTAAAGGGGCAAAATTCAGTCATGGTCACAATGTGAGCAGGTATGATGGCACCTTCAATTCATATAATAATGATGGTTCTACATCTAAACTCAATGAACAGGTTACAGGACCTCCTAATATGAGCAGGAACCAAATGAGAAGACAAAATCTATGCTTCTCATGCAAAGGATTTTGGGAGTCTCACCAATGCACAGATAATAAGGTAAAGAAGCTTGAGGAAGACCTCGTTGTGACACATAGATGCATTGAAGAAGAAGCCACGAAGAAGGCAGATTTGGAGATGCACATGTTGCATGAGGATGTTGGTGTTCATGAGTCACATCATTTGGAAGGACCAAGAGGATCCCATAATGAAGCCATTGAGATTAAGGAGACTTATACACATGTAGATTTACTTTGCAGCCATGGGGCTGAAATTATGGCACATGATACACTCAATTTTCCTATGAAGACACCTTTTGAACCAGCACTTGGCAATGGACAGTTAGCAAAGGATGAAGTTCTGGTTGAGTCTCTTGAAGACACTACAGATAAGTATGATGCAGCTCTTAGTTTTCTGTTTTATGACAGCAGTCATAATGTCGAGCTTACTCATGAGATAGCAGCCATTTCTCGTGAAGATGATGGATGTGTGGAGTCCCCTAACATTGACACTCAAGATTTGGGTGTTAAAAATGAAATATGTGATGAGAATTCAAGCCACAACAAGTCTGATTTTGCAAATCAGACCTTGGAAAATGAATCAGAAAATCCACTTATTGGTGATGAGTCCCAGGATCGCTCTACGGATGGATATGCAGATGCTTTGGCAGAAGAAGTGTGCGAAGATATTGTCAAAACAACAGCTTCTACAATGTCTTTTGAGCCATCCTATGAGGTACATAGCAGCAGTACCTTTGATGATATTGTGTGCACAGTCGATAGTACACATAATGCTACTTCTCGTATAGTGAGCAATGATGATTCAGCCTCACACCATAGTGTAGATTACAAATCGGAAGATTTGTGTGGAGATGATTCGTCACATGGGTATCATCATTTAGCTGGGCAATTGAAGGTTAATGATAATATGATTGCTACAGCCTTGGAACATTTTGATGTTGCTCGACAGATGTTGGCAACCTATGGTTGGAGTACTCCTGAGATGGATGAGCATGATGGTAGTGGACTTTCTCTTACAAAGTTTTATACACTTAGAGAAGCGATTGGGATAATGAAGAATAATTATTTACTGTTACTATTTGATCGAGATTACCTTCTCAAGTGGGACGGGATCTGTTTTGGTGCATTGAAGGGAAAGGAGGAGGAGATCGATGAGCTCACCTATGAGCTTGAGATTGCCATGGACTCATTGAAGAGCACTCAAGAGGCCCTTCAAGAGGCACAGTTGCGGATAGATGAGCTTATTATGGCACTAAGATTGACACAGTCTTCACCACCTACAGATACAGTTCAGGTTTCTATGGCAGTAGTTGGTGAGGAGCATATACCCACGGATAGTGGTGAGGGGCACATTGAGGATGTGGCTACTTCCATTACTCTTACTGGTGCAAGTGACATCGATGGGTTTAGTGCATTGGGTGAGAGTAGCAGAGAACCATATGTTACTTCAGGTGTTACTGAGGATAGTCCCATTACAGATGATGCAGAGCAGGTTATTGATAGCTTGTGTGATGAGGTGGTTGATTTTGTAGAGAGGGTTGCCAGAGTGCCTACCCAATTAGCCATTTGGGATCAGGGACATGAGCCATCTTCTGATTCTAGTGTCGTGAGTGATGAGACTGACGAGGAGGGTGTTCCCCATGATTATGATGATCAACCATTGACAGAGGTGGGGGCATTTTATCTTGGTTGCATAGTGAGGAGTGCTCATCACTTCTCCTTTAGTCCACACATGGAGGATTTGTTGATGCATCAGTGTGGATTGGCTCAGGGGTTGTACCATCTATTGAAGGATGGAGAGTTGCCATCTTCCGAAGGTGGGACTAGAGGCTGCAAATACCCGACTCAGTTGTTTGCGGGAGATTACTTGCGCGATCAGAGGTTGGATTACCATCATGCGGATGAGTACCTTACAGAGTTTGCTACTTCTGGGTTTCAGGGAGATTATGGTGTTAGTGGGCATGATGGCTTGGTTAGTTATCATATCAATGGGAGTTTCGCAGAGGTTGTAGAGATATATTGTGTTGCGGAGGCTTCTAGATATTTTTGGCTTTTCATGGTTGATGGATGTGAGTTTCAGTTGCATTGGGATCCAGGTGGTGACGGAGTTGGCACTGCAGTTTGGATGGGTCCTGATGGTTTGCTTCACCTTTTTCAACATGGTGAGGTTGGGATCAGATTAGAACAGCAGAAGTCAGAGGTTGATTCGTATAGCGGACTTCCAATCTGGTTGTGGGATCTAGGAATCCTTCTGTTTAGTAGATTGCTCTATGTGGTGGTAGTTGTTCACCGCAGTACTGAGCATGGTACAGTCTTTACCCAGTGGGTGCAGTGGACACGTAGTTGGGCATTCTGCAGAGTGATTTGGGATCCCAACATTCAGCTGAGTAGTGACCGCAAAGTTTGGGATCCTTCGTGTGCATCAGGGTTCCAGCCGGAGTTCATTGTTTCAGTGCGCATGGTTTGGACAGTTGGTCTGTTGTCTATGTTTGCACGGTTGAGTTTATGCTGGTGCTGCAACAATTGTGTTTCCACGAGGGACATTTCATAGTTTTCTTTTGGACCTCTGGTGGAATGGTGTTTCTTAGCAGTAGAGATTGCTTGGGGACAAGCAATTTCAGGGAGGGCGGACTGTAATGTCCCCTTTTTAGCATGATCCTATTTTATGATGGTTTAGCCTATCACTGGCCCTCGTAGGCTAACTCAAATGGTTAGGGGTCCCTTTTGGCAGAGATCAGTGTGTTTTCTCCATCAGAGCTCAGTATGGGTTTAGGTTTGGCCTTTGTTGGACTCAGTTCTACACACTTACTATTTATAGTAAGTCATCTTTCCTGAGTTTCTATTTATAGCAGGGTATCTGGTCATGTGGTGATTTCAGTGTTGTTCGCCAGTTTCAGCTGGTGATAAGGTTGTTTAGAGGTCTCTGGTCTTGTATTGGAGGCTCTTGCTATTTTTAGCCGACTGAGGTTGATAGAGATGGACCCCTGCTTTTTTTGGTAAGATGGTTGGATGCATAGAGGGTGTCATGGTGAAACCCCAGGTTCAAACAGGACTGAGAAATGATGTCTAATTATGGAGATAAGTGACCTTTAATTATTATTAAAGGTAATCTTTAATAATAATTAATTATTATTATAAGGTGGGGGTCATATAATGATATTAAAGTTGTAGATTAAAGTGCTAAGTGAAGTTATATTATAAAGTTTTTGAAGTCACTTTATATTCAATGGGGCCATGACCCATCATTAAAATCACTTAAAGTACATATAAATTTCATGGATTGGAGCACCCATTTATGAGACTTATAATAAAGTTTTATTAAAAACCTAAAGTGGATTTGAAAGTGGATTTAAAAGCTATTAAGGAGATTGAGGTTATAAAAGGACTCAAAAAGCAAATCAACCTCATTATTATTGAATGATCATTTGACTTTTGCTTTGGAGGATTTCTTGAAGTCTGTGCATGAGACAAAGGGTTTCAGCAGATTGTCTTCATATCAGCATTGGAGAACGAAAACTCCTCATTGTTTGTGCAATCTTGAGGCTGTGAAAGATCAGCTGAATCATTGCCCGAGGAGAGCTTCATTCTGGAGTTCTATTTGTGCTTAAAGGTGAAAGATATCATTAAAGGTTTGAAGATTAATGAAGAATAATTAATTGCAGACTTGTAGCTTCATTCTTGGCAGCCATTTATATCAGATTTCAAGCTTTTATTGCTGCTGTTGTATTCATATCAGGCCTGTACTTTTCATAACAGCAAACTGAGTATGTAAAAAATCTTCATATTTTGCCAATACGATTTTCTGGGTATTTGTGATTTAAATATTAGAGTATATTTTCTCAACTGGGTCTTTGTTATTTTATCAAACCATTGAATATTTTAGAAGATATTAAAATCTGGAAATTTCAGCAGTTTATGCATATTTCGTATTTTCTATTATTGGCAAAATATATCCATGCATGTGTGCTAGTAAATGCAAAAAACATAAAACTCAGAAAAAGCATAATAGATTTAAGGCAGAAAATTTGTTTGGCCATATACCACCTGGGTGGGCTATTACATCGCGATTTCCATTG
Source organism: Cunninghamia lanceolata (assembly GCA_027924645.1). Lineage (NCBI taxonomy): Eukaryota > Viridiplantae > Streptophyta > Pinopsida > Cupressales > Cupressaceae > Cunninghamia > Cunninghamia lanceolata. The sequence goes on from BSBN01000124.1 coordinate 1,390,537, forward strand.
TTCGCCAATTCTCTTTTGATCTTTTGGGGACGAATCTAGCCCTCAGGAAGCTTGCTTCCTCGCTTTGATTCCTCAAGATGACAAGGAGAAATGGCTTGGATACTTGTGTTGAAGGTGAGCTTCAACATAATATGGAATGGATAATGAATGATGTGAGAGTGGGGATGCCAATGGCGTGCTATGGATTTTGCAGCATAAGTTTATTTGAAAGCATGTGATGTAGAAATGGAAGAAGAGGGTTGTATTTATAGACTCATGAGAGAGGATCAACGGTGTAGAAGAAATAAAAAGATCAATGGTAGAGGATGTTTGAGGGAACGTGCGCGAATAGAAGGACGTGTCATTCAAAAAGATGCTTTGTTGAGTTAACTGCTTTCTTGATGAGGATGAGCTTTTATTTCTTAAATTAGAATATATTTTTCTAATTTAAGAGTTTTGTTGATTAAAACAAAGTTGTTTTAAATCAGTTAACTCAGCTTTTGCTTTTGCATGACAAGGAAGATTTATTTTTGGAAGATTTGGAAGATAAGAAAGCAAGATTAAATAAATAAATTTATTTAATTGTTTATGCAAGATTTAGAGGAATAAATAAAATATTTAATTATATTTTATTTTTGGAGATTTAAGATTTAATTTAAATAAATTTGCATTTTATTTAAATTTGGAAGAATGAATGACTTAATTAAATAATTAAAATTATTTAATTGTTTAGAAGAATAAAGTTGATATTGATGGAATTAATTAAATAAATGTAATTTATTCAATTAATGGGAGAAAATGAATCAAATAAATAAATTGATTTATTTATTTATTGATAGAGGAATATTAAGATGAAATAAATATTTAAAATATTTATTTAGGTAGAGTCATGTCATTTTTAGGTGTATACACACACTGCTCGGAATATTTTCCCAAATTTTTGGATTTTCACTTGTGGAACTTTGCTTCTTTTGAACTTGCAATTTTGGGAAATTTGAAACTCCTTGTTGTCTTGATGTAATTCATGGACTTTTGATGATATGACTCATTTCTCTTTTGGTTCTTATGTTCTTGTTCTTGTGTAAGATGCAGGATTTCTTGGAGTAGACTTGCGTATGGTGGATGTTCTCTCTGCTTGGCGCATGAAATGAGTGACCTCCATAACTTGAATGTGGAACTGGTCCTTCTCCCTTCAAGTGATGACCTTGATGTATGACTTCTGGCATTGGATCATGATCGGCTGGAATGGGTCTCCTTCATGTGGCGATGATGTCCTCCTTCCTCAAGCAACGCTCCTTCATCCTTTGAACTTTCTTTGTACAAACTCTTGTCATTCTCCTTCCCTGATCCTTCATCACCTACAAAAGAGAAACATTTATCAAAACATTTTACTATGAATCTTCTAACATTTCATCCTCATTTGTCAACCTGAACAACTTGCAATGATCTTAGGCGGGATTTTACTTAGCTTATGCACTAAAAAGGATTTGTTTTCATGTTTTAATCCCTCTTAGCCAACCTGGCAGTTTGACAAGGTTTGAGTGCATTTGAGACATGTTGATGAAATTGCCTAAGGCTGAGCGCATTTCAAGAGGCGTGAAGAAATTTCCTTCTGGCTGGCGGATTTCATGAGGTTTGGAGAAATTTTCTAAGACTGAGCGCATATGATGAGGCTTGAAGAAATTTTCTATGAGGCGCCTATGACAAGTGTTGGAGAAATTCCTTCTAAAGGGGCGCATATCCTAGGTGATAAAGAAATCCCCCTCATGATGAGTGCACTAGACAATGGGTGAAGAAACTTCTCAAGGCAGAGCGCATTTGGTGAGGTGAGGAGAAATTTCTTGTTTGAAGCGCAAATAATGAGGCGAGAAGAAATTTTCTCTAAGGAGGATGTCTTGAAACCTTTGCACCAAGTCCTAAAGGATAGAGCGCATGTGCATGATGATGGAGAAATCCTCTTGAACTGGAGCGCATATGATGAAAGTTGAAGAAATTCCCTATGGGGGCACATTTGATGAATGTTAAGGAAATTTCTTAATGGAGAGCGCATATGTGAGTTAAAGAAATTTCACCAATTGAAGCGCATATGTCGAATGTTAAGGAAATTTCACCAATTGAGGGCGCATTTGAAGCATGTTAAGGAAATTTCCTCCCACTGGAGAGCGCACTTGATGAAGGATGAAGAAAGTCTCTCAAGCTGGAGCACATATGCAGTGGAGTAGAATGAAAAAAATTTCTTTAAGTGGGAGCACATTCAGGAGTTGTTGGAGCAATTCATCAAAGGGGCGCATATGCCAGATGACAAAGAAATTTCCCCTTGACTGAGCGCATATGATGAAAGATGAAGAAATTTCTTGAGGCAGGGCGCATTTGGCAATGGTTGAAGAAAGTTTCCTGAGGCAGGGCACATTTGGCAATGGTTGAAGAAAGTTTCCTAAGGCAGGGTGCATTTGGCAATGGTTGAAGAAAGTTTTCTGAGGCAGGGCGCATTTGGCAAAGGTTGGAGAAAGTTTCCTGAGGCAGGGTGCATTCCTCTCATGGGGAAGAAATTTCCTTAATGAGGGCGGGTTCCTTGAGAGTCAAAGAAATTTTCTTCAAGTAGGGCGCATTCTGCTCATGGAGAGGAAATTTCCCATACTTAGCCATTTTTTAGTGCCTCAAATCAAGTAGATTTCAAAATATATTTAAGTATATGTTTAGAATATTTTGAAATATATTTTCAGGATGGTTGAGATAGGTCTCGGATCCATGAGATTTAACATGCAGATTCTAGATTTTTGAGGATCCACCAGATTTCAGACTTGGTCATTTTTTAGGATTTCAGGACATCAGACTTCAGGACATCAGACTTAGTCAATTTTCAATATCTCAGGGACATGCTTAAGTATTCTCAATTGCACCTTGTTAATCTCACTTGATTCATTTCATGTTGCTTTGGAGAGGCTCATTCTTCATTTCATGGAAGAGACTAGGTCTGACAACACTTCCTAAGGATCCTACAAGCTCAAAATTGCAAAAAAAAGGTGGGTCCCCATTTGCAACGGGGCAATGTGTGAAGACGTCACAACAAGAACCACTCTTTGAATTAGAAGGAGAAGCTCCCTATAACAAAAACTAACCTAAAACCCTAATTTGAACAATATGCACTTGCTATTTACAATTTGTGTAAGTGTGTTTTCTGAGTGATTATGCATAGCAAACAAAACTAAAAGTGTGTTTTTAAGTATGCAATACAAACAAACTTGAAATAAAAACCTATTTTTTTGTTCTCAGGCTAGGGCAAAAGGCTAACACACTTCTACTTAAAGAAAGACCTTTTTATGCTTTTTGGATTACTAGCATTTTAATTTGCACCTTTCAATGCAACACAAAACAGAATAGATGTGCAGAAGAATTGCTCTTCAAACCAAAAGGGATGCTCCTTGTAAAATAAAAAACAACCTATTATGAACAATATGTACTTGCTATTCGCAATTTTTATAGTGGTTTTTTGGATGGTTCATGTTTATGTTGAATAAAATTAAAAGTGTCTTTTTGTATTCACTTAGGGCAAAAGGCTAAAACGCTCTTCAACTCAAGGCAAATGATTTTTATGTTTTTTGACTAAAAATAAATCCTACAACTGCATGTTTGCACTATCCAGCTAAAAAGAGAAGCTGAATATAGCAAGTACACATAAATGATTGGATAGGTTAAACATATACATCAAATGTTATAAGTTAAACACGGTAGTTGTATTTAAAACTACAAGAAACTGACCTAACACCTACTGCAATACAAAGCTTTCAGTAATTGTTAACTTTCAACTCATAAAATGTAATGTCCCCTTTTTGGATTTTCCTGATTTCTTAACCTGCAACAATAATAATCACTAAAAAAGGACATTAGAAATATTAAAGGTCAATAAATTATAATAATATCCAACTCATAGTATTATTCATATATGGGATTCCTTTAAGATTATATCCAATCAATCTATTGTCATTATGGAGCACCAATTGAAAGATCATACAAGGTGCCTCGAGCCGTTCCATCCAGCCCAGGAGCATGGAATGACATCCATCATTCGGCCTCCTAGCCCCACTCGGGGTGTCTCTACCGGAATGGCTTCCTAGCTACTTGCATTCCTTATATGCACTTTTCTTCCCACCATAATGGGACGTCAGATTGGATAAAGACTTTTAAAAGAATCAGTATATTTCTATTCTATTATGCACAGTCATCATAGCAGCAAGAATAAAGCATAAATTTATATGCCATATGTTTTTGTATGGTATTCTTATTTCTATCAAAGGAAAGACCATTAATAATTTAGCTAATTCAGAATGTAATGTGTTATACTTCATACCAGAATATTTGCATAGTATATATATATATAGAGAGCCTACTGTTTAATTTGCTATCAGTGAGGCTGTAAGTGTCTTTTACTGATTGCTGTTGTTTCTCTGCAGATTTATTTCTCAGTTATATATTTCTTTTTTCGTTGATCGCTTGATGCCCTTTTACTTTTTGGCGATTCCCTTTAGTATCTCTGGGACAGACGTGACTTCACGAATAGGTGTGTCTTTTGACTAATAAGACTCTTCATAATAAATCGTATCACTAATTCTCTACTCCTTAAAAGGTGATCAACTTTGATTTAGGTCGGCCGTATTTTACTAAGGAAGTAGGCCTCCAATCAACGATTTACTATCCGTCCGGGCGTATCACATAAAAGCACAATAACACATAAGGTAGATCACTTTCAATAGTAATTTAGAAGCAAAATAGGCATACTAAATTCTATTGAATAAATAATGAATTTTGGAATAACAATCATGAATACTCAATGAACAACAATTTCAACAAGTAGGCATGAGAATTGTGATTCCAAATCTAAGTGTAAATGGCACTTATTTATACTATTTACAAAGCATTGCATGAAAATAAATTAAGGAAATTAATCAAACCACTACTTCAAGAATAGCTTGATTGCATGAAAGCAAGCTTTATTACAAATTATCCCATCCACTAGTAATAAAACTAAAGCATGCAACTACCAATTAGACTGACGTTACAAATTATTACAAACTATCACTTAATGCTCACCTCTCTCACATGACAAAAGATCGAAATGTAGATGATCTAAAAATAGCTAACTCCTCAAAAAGTTCCTCACGCTAAAAATAAAGACCACTAAAAATAGTATGGGCTATAAATAGCTCTGACTAAAAATTGCAAATCCCAAAATATGCTCTTTTCTTTGAAGGGTTTTAAACCAATTGTTTCTTTTGAAAAATCCACCTGGGAAAGAAGGAAGGGTTTTAAAGGAAGAAGCACATGATTTGGATTCAGCTAAAGCTTCATCAGTGTTGGGGCTTTGATTCTCTATTGCATAAGCAAGTCAGGTCCTGCTCTTTTGAATTAATGTTTTGGATCTATTGTTGTTAGGTTAGGGGTGGAGGTCATGATGAATGGCGTTTGTGGGAGGCATGACTACCCCATGAGACCACTAGATGAAGAGTTTTGAAGGCCCCTACCATGCATCTATGATCCACAGGATCACCTTACTTTCTAATGGATGCTCATCTACGTACAATCCCTAGCCAGTGTGACTTGTTGCTCTTTAGAAACAGAATTGTTTTTCATTCCCTGGGTTGCATGATATCAAAGAATGATGTAAAGATAATCCTGACTTGCTTTGATCATTTGTAGCTTGGGTATTACTATAATGTGTTGTAGTCTTAAGTGTTGACTTGTGTTATGACATTGCTATGAGCATACTCATTAAGGGTTTCACCAATCCCCTAGTAGTTTCATTACAAAACTGTGAAATGTTTAGAGATCTTGTGATGAGGTTGATTGGGTTTACCTTGTATTGTCTTTGTGGCATTTGTGTGAAGGATATTAAGCACTAGTCGTGAATCAATACTTGACCAAGTGTTGTTAACATTGTAATCCCTTGAGCTAATTTATAATTATGGCTATTGGAGTATGAATGATGCTGTATTCATGATATGTTGTACACCCTACCAAGATGGAAAAACTATAACACATCCAATTTACAATACGCCTTACCAAGACAGAAAATGCATCGTTTTTTAGGACTAAAGAAGATGATTAGTTGGTAAGTGGGATTTCCACTGATCACTTAGAACTCTCTGCTTACAAAAGAATAAATTATGTAATATTGTAGTCCACTAGCAAGATCAACTCCACAACATAGATCTAAAACTCAACAGGAGCTTGGTAGTTTTTTTGCAGATGAATTACTTGCCTGCAACCCATGAGTTGAACTTGTCAAAAAATCTCACGAGTAACTCTGCGAGTTTTAGCCAAATCTTGCTCAAAATCAGTGATTTCTTGCAAGAAACTCAACCGATGAAAAAAGAAAAGAGCAAAAAACTTGTCAACAGCCTCATCTTTTTATTTTTGTCTTCAACGATTTGGGTCTCACAAGTGTGAATTGATTGTCGAGTGATTGAAAGGATTTATTGATAGTTGGTTAAAAGCGCTAAAATTATAAGAAATGGCATCCACCATGAAGGTCCCTATGGCCTCAAAGGCCTTAATTTGGGCTTGGTGGAGAGGGCTCTGCCCGTTGACTCCGCCCCATGTCACAAGAAGGAATGCACCCACTATCCCTCAATCCCGTTGGGGGCTGCCACCCCCAAACTCTCACTTGGGTTTTAAAAGCAAAAAATAATAATCATTTTGGACCATGCCAAATGGAAAAGCAAAGTTTTTTTTTCCCTTTATTTGGCTTGAAATAACAAAACAACATTTTTCCCCTATTTATATGAAATTTTCAGCTGTTTTTAGTTTCCCAATTAAATTCTAAGTAATTGCATTCCATTTATGATTTTGTTGGTTGAGTCAATCCCAATCCTAAATAATGCTACTATGATCAAAACAGACCTGTGTTCCACGGGGACGTGTCCCCAACCCTCAAACCATCGTCCCCATCCCCAATGGCGTTTCGGGTATGGTGGGACGGCAAGGGTCATCCACAAAAATTTGAAAATGGAAAAACATTTCAAAAACATAGTATATGGATAGGAAATGCCATGGGGTCATTTGGTCATCCCCTGGGTGGTTGAGGATGTCTGAGACATCCCTTGACTGTCCCAAGGGCGGCCAATCATCCCGATGGCAATCATACTTTTTATAATGTTTAAAAAAAATCCACCATGATATTTACTATAGTGAAGATAGGCAAGACATAAAATATGGATGTTCTTATATGAGCTTGCCATCCTTTCCAATTTTAAACTCTAGAAGATCTATGTGTGTGTGTTAGAGTCAGAAAATGGAATCTTGCCATACAAAATTACCATTTGTTGCAATTCATAAGATCCCAAATATCTGAAATTAGACTTGACGCTAGAGCTAATGAAATGTAAAAGTGCATAATGTCAAGATCTTGCAAGTTACAAAGCACTTATAAGAGTACTCAAAGCTTGTGTTACACTTCTGAGAATTGTTTAGAATGCAAGCATACACCTTGAATATATTCAGCAAACAAATTAATCTATTACTCATCTGTCCACCTTCCAAAGACCGTGGGATATGTATACTTACTGCATATAGTAAATTATCTAAGTCACCCTACTAATATGACAGTGGCAAACATTTTCCATAATTATATATCGATGCTGAACAATATTGCATGAAAAAGTAACAAGTACTGACATAGTTTTTCTGCCAAATGTTTCAATATGCAAATGTACATCTTCTTTTGCAACTAAGTTTCATAACCCTATAACAGCATCTAATGCAGGTTCAATGAATCAGCTGCCAAAAACAACGCGTTGATTGGGACTGATTAAAAATTTGATTTTGTCTATAGCTCAATCAATAATGAGTTTCAAATTACACTTCTGCAATTAAGCATGAAGGCAAGTAAACCCTATTGCGACATTCTTAGGCAAGTAAACCCTATTGCGACATTCTTTAGATCCATGGTACCCTTCATTGCAAGACAACAATGCACCCAAGTGAACTGTATCAAATATGGCAAAAACATCCAAAACAAAGTCCCTATTGTTTCAAAGTAGGTTGGTTTGGGTGTTGAGGAGCCACTAAGAACCCTGTTTAAGTTCTCAACCACCGGGACATGGAGCTTTGAAGGTGAATTTAGCACTACATTGTCCACCTTGTGTTCATAGATTTAATATGTATTGCTGTTATACTACTGTTGCTGCTGTCACTGCTGTCATGATTAATTTTATTGCTGTTACATTGATGTTATACTGCTGTCATGATATATTTATTGCTGCTATACTCCTGTCACAGTCTTAATTTTGCTGTCATGTGACTCAATATTAGTTAAACTTGTAGAAATTTGCCTCTCTCTATATATATACACACACGCACACACATATAGATATACATATATATATATATAGTGCCGTCCTCCCCACCATCCCCAAAAAAAGGCCCCTGGGTTGCCATCCCTGAAACCCGTCCCCTGCCGTCCCACCATTCCTATCCCCAAAACGCCATGGAACATAGAAATAGACTTATGTGTTCTCTAAATTCATTCTTTATGTGTCTAATGCATTATTTAAATTTATTTATATTTTGTGTATTATGTAATTTTTTTATTTGCCAAGTTTTTGACAAGTCCTGATTCCAAGTTAAAATTTTGGGCTGCTAAGTTTTTGGCGAGTCCAAGTTTTCGAACTATGCTCCACAATACGCTTGATTTGGATGAGATTTGTTGTTGCTTCTTGTATAGATTATGTAACTCAAAACTGCTTAGCACAACCTTATATCTACACCTTATCAAATTGTGGTTAGGCTCAAAGAAGCAAAAGAGGCGAAAATATCGCAACTAATTGCAATTAATTGTGAAGCATCACGGGTCATGATTTTTTCCCTCTAAAAATCATCGATTTTTTTCAGAAATTGCAGTCCACGATATTTTGATTGTTTTTTTGTCATCTAATCACGTTTAAATCATGATAAGAACATGAAAAAACATCTGAAATGCATCAAGTCACAGGTAATGCAATTTTGACTAATTTTCAATGATTTTTTTGACTGCTTGCTATTTTTTTTATGCTAAGGTTTTACACACCTAATATTTGTTTTGAGGGATTTTTCTTTGTTTATTTCACGTTTCGAGGCATATTTCATGCGGCTAGGGCATATTACTCTTTCAGTTTCTTCTTCCTGCGCCAAATGACAAGAGCAACACATATTTTTATGGCAATATTTACTTTTTGTTTGGAGCAATGTCGTTCTTATGCCTCAAATTTTGATGAAGTAATACAAACACGGATAGTTAGTTGCTTCCAAGATGAGAAATGAATTTAAAACCCTTTTTGGCTTATATAAATCAGACATCCAACATTTCATACAAGCTGGACAAACTTCTGGATTTTTTTTTAAAAGACCGGCTTAAGCTAGTCTCTCTTTTACTTTTAGAATCATAAACAAAGCAATTCAAAAGAGCAACACTTTGAATTAAAGACACAGCTTATTTTAGTTTTATATTATTATTTTTTGTTCGCATAGCCCAACTAAAACATTTCTAGATGCAACAAACATAACATTCTATATATTTCAAAAGCAAAATCAACTAATCAATTTGCACATAGAAGAATTTTACATAGCATTCTATTGGTGTTGTTTATCCCTGTTGCATGACTTTTGAGAATCAATGGGCTTTTTGAGAATCAATGGGCTCTGCCACCCAAACTCTGAACCACTATCTTCCTCATAGCACCCCTTCTACCTTCACAGACTTCATCAATTTTTTCCTATAGAGGGTGCTAATATATTCTAGCCTTATACAAAGGTTTTCCCAGTCCTAAAAGGCATCCTTTTCTTCCCACAAAGAATTATTTTCTGTTGCAAAAGATCATGCACCTCTCCCATAGCAATCCATAGTTTGTTAAGTATGAGAATCTTGAACCTTGAATCCATAGTTTTGAAATTGTTCTTCTCAAAAGGGAAATTGTTCTTCTCAAAAGGACTAGTCTCTCCTTGTGTTAGCTTCATTATTTATTTCTCTTGCCATGAAGCTGCCAGTCTTCATTGTTTATGCCCCTAACCGGTGAGGTGCAACGATGATCATGCTCCATACTCTTCCCATGAGTCCCACCTCCAAGTAGGGACTGGTAAGATTAAGTGGAATTTGTGCCCCTTGCCAATGATTTGCAGCAGTGATTATGCCCCTCATCAATCCATACTTTGGCCAAAGTAAAGATTTTTTAATCTATTATTAAATATTAGTTGTTGCATAGCTGCTTGTTGCATTTCATCTTTTCACAGCAGTATAATATCTCTCCCCCTTACAGCACCTTTTTATGTTTCCTTTTGCGAAGGGAAAGGTCCCATCCTTCAGGACTGTGTATGGGGGAGCCCATCAAAGCTATGCTGTTGGGTGGTAAAACACTTGTATGATGTCCTTTCTACTCACTTAGGTGAATCATCCTCATATGACATTCAGATGGGTTTCAAGATCTTATGGTCCTTATGTAATATTCCATGAAGTTGTTCTATTGTGCTATTCAGCAGTACACCCTAGTATTAGTCACCTGTAAAATTATTAAACATGCTGTGATTACTTTATTTGACATTGATGGATGGTCTTAATCATGACTACATATATACTTGAAGCCATTGCGGCAGAATGAGAATGTGTACTAAGCTTGGCAAGGTTTACAACAAGCACTTGCAGTATGTATTGAATTGGAATCACTGTTCTTATTCTTTACTTGTGAAGTATTACTTGGAGGAATATTACTTAACACTCATGCTTTCATTCAAGATGAAATGGCATTTAAAGATTGATTTGGTGGAGTTACCACCTGTTAATTGGGTGCTGATTTATCAGTCATCTGGGATAATCTTGAGTCTTGACTGTAGTTTTCTTATCAAATGGACACTTCAGATAAGCTTGACAGCTGAGGAAATTTCAAACTGCAATCTGTGAAAGCTGTGAAAACATATAACACATCTGTAATACCTTGACTGTTATGGAAACTTGGATTAACAATGTCTTATGCACAGTAGCAAACAATGCACATAGACTGTTGGATTAAATTGAATAAAGAATTTTGGTAGGGTTTCCACCTGCCGTATATCTGTTTATACTTGATTGAATTTGCTAAGTATTATTGATGGGATATGGAAGATGATTGATTACAGTTTAACCATGTAAGGTGTTGACTATAATGATATTATGTGGAATAGAGAGCTTTTCCTATGCTTGATGTATTGATTTTTCATGTATTTTACTGAATATTAACACTGTAACCATCTGTGATCCCTGCATACCCTCCTGCTCTTCATTAAAGTTTAAACTATAGTGAATGAGGAGTAATGCTGCTAGTATAGCAAAGACATGTTTAGGACTGTGATGGCATGAATAGGAGAAATGGATTGAAATCCTATGAATCTGTCTAAGCAGCAGTTGAGAAATTAAGATTGAATTGTTACTAACTTACCATGATAAAACACACCAATGATTGATTGACATGATTAAATCTTACTAGATTGACCTTTGGGTCATTTGTTCTTTAAGGACTGTCATGCAATATTATTAGTACCCAGAATGCACAAAGCATATTAATGTTTAACTGATCAAGGATGAAAAAGTATGAAAAGCGTAGAATTTATCACATTATTGAACACAGATACTATTGATTTAATATCATAAATATACCTTTGATTTTTATAGGTGAATTGGAAGTACATGCACTAAAAGTATTTATGGCATTTGTCAATCCTTGCTGACATTAGTTTATAGGTTAGAAGATATGCAATGTTATATGTCTTCTTATTAGTTATTTCATGTCGGTATTTTGGTTGATCTAAGAAATCCTTGGGAGAGATCCCTAAGCATGTTTAACCAGTCATCTACTGAACTTAATCAATGTTGACATGGAACATTATGCAACTTGCAGTCGATTAAGACTCAAGTCATCCTTCTGGTAGTTAATTATGATTATGATCTATCATCTAACTAATATTTTGATTTGGCAACCAAAAATACAATAGACTTAGGAATGTTGTAATATAAATAAAGACAATCCTGCAAACATATCGATATATTAATTATCAAAAAGAAAAATTAGAACATATTTTGTTAGGTCCTGACAGATAATGACTGCTAGCACAAACTTTGTACTGTTTTATGACCACACCAAATGTAATTCTCCGTGGTGATTGACTGATTCTGTTGTTTGTTAGTCTAGTAGGCTTAAGTTGATCTCTTCTAGTTGTCTTGAACCTAAGAAGTCCTTTAGATGGTTGTTAGTTTATCAGAACTTAGCAATTGGTTCTAATTGTAAGTTTTCTCATGATAGCATTTGTCTGGTTTGTGGTGTTGTGGAGTCAGTTCTTCATCTGTTTTTTGATTGTCCTTATGCCAAATTGGTTTGGAGATGTTTCCTTCCCACTTGGATTGGTTATTCAAATAAAGGCATTATTAGTTGGTGGGATATATCATATTTTATTTGGCTCAGTTTCTTGTGATGTCAGTTTTTCAATTTTTTATTCTAAACTTTGGTTGATTTTCTCCTCTGAAATTCTTCATACATTCGGCTTGCAAGAAATAAAGAGGTTTTCCAAATAACCAAAAGGATCTCAGTGGCTTCTAGTCACTATTCAATTGGTTTCACTGCAGGTTAGCTTCCAGATTGGTAAGAGTCATGATGAGGTTAAAAAGTTTGCAGCTGAAGGTTCCCCCTTTACTTTTGAGCTGAAGGGTAAGGATGTTGAGATTCCAGATTGGGCTGATGACCCCTTTACTTTTGAGCTGAAGGGTAAGGATGTTGAGATTCCGGATTGGGCTGATGACCCTGAGTATCCTGATGTGCAGTATGAATCATGATGCTGATGGCTAGCCTATTCAGAACGGTATTGAAGTTGATGGCCCTCATGATATTTCTAAAGATACTCCAGATAAAGATGACGAGGAGGTGTTTTCTCCTTATCCTCCTTTTCCTATCAGAGTTTATCCAGATTGGTTTTTTACAGGAGTGTGTGGACTTCAGGCTCAATCAAAATTACTGAGGATAAGGTTCAACACTTTTTGGCTGCCTTCGAGAAGCGTGAAGCTGCCAAGGGGAAAGGGAAAGGAAAACAGCCCTGATTCTGTTGTGATGGGATATTTTTTATATTGGGCGTTTGTTTAGTATGGATGTACATATTGCTTGTTTTCTATACTCTCTGGAGCTGATTTTGTTAAACTTCTGTTATATCACCTTGCTCCCTGGGAGCTATTAGTACTGCTCATCAGCTGCTCAGTTGAGCTATATTTGTACACTTTTACCCAGTACAAAGAATTTAAATTAAAAAAACACCAAACATCTTATTTTTTGATAAAGTTTACAACTTCTGTCATTGTCAGTGTTCCAACTCAGAGAGTTGTTCAGGATGCATAAGAATCATCTAAGTAGCAGTAAATCCTATTGATGAAATAATATTAGACTAGGATCACTTGTATGGCAATTGAAGTTGAAATGAAAAAAATATTCTTAGGAGTCTTGGCAGTGAAATGTAGGACTTTGTAGTAGCATGAGCATCAGAAGTAAGGTTGTTTATTGAGATCCTCTTCTTGCAAAAGATGATATCAGCTTTGCAAGTTGTTGGTTTCTTCATTGTGTATTTTCTCTCTTAAGCTTATTGAGAACAACTGAGAAGTATTCTTCTTCTCTACAATAAAATGCAGAACCTAATCTCCACTGTAGTGTTTATGTTACCACTATGTGGATATCTGTTATTGCATGATAGGAAAACTCTTTCTAGTATTGAGAGACTGTTATCAGCATGTGTGCATGCATGATCCTTAAAGGTCATGCAATACTTAAAAACTGCTACAAGCAATAACAGAGTTCTGCAATCCACATTTTGACTGTCTATTTTATTCATGGTCTCTGTGAAGATGAAAACCAATAGTGTATGCAAATGCACTCACTGGCAATCAGTGATGTGATAGTAAGAAGATATCAGTTTATGTTGTTAATTGTGAATGTAAGATTTGAATGACTGTTGAAGAACTAGCACTACCTTCCAACCATAAAATGAAGTTGAATTATACAGGGTACCTGGATTTGTTAGATTCATTCAGTATCTTGGTAATGGAAGACATACACTTTTGTTGGTTGATGTGAATCTTGTATTGGATGGTATTTTCCATTCTTGGGATGGGAGCTCCTTTTGGCAACTCCTTAGTCTTAGCAATCATATTAGCTTTTGTATAATAGTTTTATACGATTCTGTCTCAGCCATGAAGGACTTGATTTATGCGTTCAAAACTTCAAATATTAAAGCAAACTAAGACGTTTTCTGCTAGAAGTTTGACAGTTGTACATGACTGTGTAGGCATTGTTCTGCTATTTCTTATTATATTTCTGAGTGTCAGTTTAGCTTCTGCATGTACTGAACAGTATATGAATTTCTTACCATACCTAGATTACTGATGACTGAAAAAACTGGACCAATACTACATTGATATAGTACAGGATATCTGTGTCTATGAACTTTAAATGTTGACAATTGTACAGGATATAGTTTCTTGGTCAGAATTATGGGCTTATTGGTGACAAAAAAAACACTAGTATGCTCTTGAGATGGCAGCACTTAAGCTGGCCACTTTGTTGAACTCTGTCAGTAAATCTATTGGACCTTTAGTATACACAGAACAGATCTTATAAAGAAACAAACTGAGACCTTGAGCATTTAAGTCTATAACGTCATTTAACTAAGAAAACATATATTGGGGGAATAGTGGATGATCTGTGATCCATTAGATTGTACATGCATGCTGTAAAGGCATTCGAGTTTGAGAATTAAGTAATTTGGACAAACACTAACTCGTGTAAGATATAGCTGGGCATCCCATTAGGCATAAAGTACATGCAAAGAATAAAACCCTTGATACCTGGTTTTTATACATGTAAAATCAGATAGACCCTATAAGGGTAATGATATTAGGAATTCTCTACTAATCACATAAGGAGAATATAAGTGACTAAACTTAAAGCTATATTAGGATAACTTTTATTTAGGAGATGTACGTTTTTCCCCAGGATGCATAGAGGCAGTGTTAAATTGTGTGCATCAAGTCCTTTATATGTTAACGTTGTAAAATCAAATTTACAACTAACCAATTTATCAGTAGAAGAAATATGATATTTATATTAACTATTTTTGAACAAAGAAACCGGCCCTAATTTGGGAAATTTACATACACTGAACAGAAATGTATGGTAAGATAATCCCCATTGATTCTGTTATGTTATCGATATTACGTCATTTATGCTTAAGGCAAGTGCAATGAAGAATTCTAATATATTTTTTGTTGGCATCATTTGATAATCCGATTAGAGTAAACTTATGGAAACAAATATTGAAGGAATGGACACGAATGTAATTCAAATCAAAGAGACCTACAATTAACTCTTAACATAGAGACAAGGACTCTACAATTAACTCTTAACATAGAGACAAGGACACGTTCTCAACACAATTTTATGCACTCTTCCAAGGAAAAAAATGATTACCTGAAACCAGCAAAATCTGGTGCAGAATAAACTTTCAAAAAGTCTGAAAGATCATCAACAAGAAGTGGTATATATACACCATTGAATCCTGTTTCTCTGAATGCCTGATTATGTAAAATTGGACCTTTACTATGGCCTACTGGATTTGCAATAACTCCAAATACTTTGGTGTCTCTACTCAGACGCCCAATTTTGTAAATGTTTGTTAGATCTGCTAGTTTTGGTTGTCCAGGTGTCAAATCCTTCCCAGACCCAATTGACCCATATATGAGGTATCCACCAAACTTGGGACCTAGAAGTTGACTTATTAGTCCTCTATCACCCGCTACACATGCAACTATTGGAACCTGTGCATGCAAAATGGAAGTCAGTACTAAAAATACAGTATGAAAAGGGTATATTTAAGAATGTCCCCAATTCGCAGTGGAAAGGAAGCAAAGAGTCACCATCATGAAGAGCATTTAATAATCATTTCTTTTGAAATATTACCGAATACATGCATATTCCAAAAAACTTTACACACTGCACAGGTAGTCTACTTTCGCAGATATAGAATATCAAACCAATTACCTAATATGGCTAACAAGAAAGTGACTTTATGACCAATACAATGTGGATTTCCAAATTTCTACTAATAAATTTTGTAAATAACTACACATAAAAAACCAAACTTGTGAAGATAGAGTCTAGACGCCAACATTTTCTGCTAGGGGAAAAAGCAAAAAAGTTAAAAACAAATTTATAGTGAGGCAATATAAGGAGTTTTCTGTATGCATTTGTGTGTGTCTGTGTCTGTGTGTGTGCATGCACGCATAGTAGTTTGTATAGTGTACACATGTATTTTTTTAATATGTCTGAAAGTCATCAATCTTCATTTATTATTAACATGCAACTTGGACTCGAGAAGAAATCAACAAACAAAAAGATTAAAAGTAAACTTGGCACTTGGTGAAAAATCAACAATATCACAAAAAAGAGGTGACTCTGCTCATTTTCTTGGAGAGTGTTATGGCTCACACTAAGCATTCATTCCGAAACCATTAACTACATTTTCAAGATATTAAAGGACACCTCAAGACATAAACCAGGAATGATATTTAAGTTAGAATAAATTAGGAAGCACAATATTGTCTGACATCACAAACTTGTTTATGACATCAGAATTACACCTATTTTAAAAATTATTAATTTTGATGACATCAACCTGTCAAAGCAAGTCAAACATAGAAAAACACTACTCAATTTTCCTCTGATAGCCATTTTGCATAAGTTGTCTGCCCTATGTGCTTAAATTATGTGACCTGTTTCTTAATATGCATGGCGTACTTGCCCAAGTTTCCTTGGCAGCCTACAGTAACCTTCCAGCTAGTGCATATAATCAGGGGTTACTGGGGCAACCTAAATGACATCAACCAATTTGACTTACATTTAATTTATATCAATAGGTTAATTCAAGACACATTAAGAGCCCTTGCAATCAAAACTAGTGCATCCACTACTCTTTGGCATCGAAGATTTGGCCATCTCAATTTTGGCTATCTTCTTGCATTGAGTAAGAGAGATATGGTGCAAGAATTTCTTCCCATGCAAAAAACAAAAGTTCTTTGCTCAAATTGACTTGTTGGGAAGCAACATCGGGCTCCTTTTCCTGTTGCCAAAACTTGAGCATCTGGTCCCCTAGAGTTAGTCGATGCTAATCTATGCGGACCTATGCCATCAAGTCATAATAACGCCCGGTATTTTCTACTTGTTGTGGATGATTATTCTTGCAAAATGTGGGTCTATTGCTTGACTAATCTTTTGAAAAATTCAGAGCATGTAGAGCCCTTGCAAAAAGGTCTTTAGGTCACTCTCTCAAAGCCCCCACTCAGATCGAGGGGGTTAATTCACTAGTAAGGAGTTTTCATACTACCTACAAGAACATGGGATCAAAAGATAGTTGACCACTGCTTACATGCCTCAACAAAATGGTGTTGCAAAGAGGCATAATCATACTATTGTGGAAAGGGTGCGATGTATGTTAAAGGATGCAAATCTTGCTCCTACATTCAAGGCTGAAGCAGTTCATACAGCTGTGTACTTGTTGAATCGGGCACCCACCAAAGTGCTTGAAAATATCACACCTGAAGAAGCATGGATTGGGAAGAAGCCCTCCATTTCACATCTCTGAGTGTTTGGGTGTACAACTTTCATGCATGTTCCCAAGGTACAAAGACAAAGTTGGATAGAAAGTCTTTGAAATGTATTTTTCTTGGGTACAATTCAAAGTTGAAAGGATATCGGCTTATGGACGCAGTAAAAAAGGTGTACATTAGTAGGGATGTTGTTTTTGATGAGGAAATAGGATGCAACACCTCTTCCTCATCAAAAACAACATCCCTACTAATGTACACCTTTTTTATTGCATCCATAAGATGATATCCTTTATGAGGAAATCGAATGCAACACTTCTTCCTCACCATCCCCTGTCAATTCTCAAACACCAAGAATTCTTGAACTTGAAGATGAGGAACTTGCTAAAGAAGCACAAGAAGAGGCTTTGTTTCCATTGGATCAATTTCCCTCTCTTCCACCACCTCAATCCTCATTTTCTCTGAACAAAAGCTTTGTAAGTGGTATCATGCCACAATGAAGGATGCCAAAGCCAATGCAATTGTTGATACATCTACCACTGGGCCCCAAACTTGCAGCAAGTCTCGTGAGGAGGTAAATCTAGTCCTAATGTACTCAGTTACTCAAAGTTTTGAACCAGAAATAGTACAACAGGCTTTTGAGTCACCACCTTGGAAAGATGCCATGGATGCAAAATATTAGGCATTAATAAGGAACAACACATGGGAACTTGTATATGTCGACGATCTAGTCATCATAGGGAGTTCCTCACAGAGGATTGGTGCAACAAAGAATGATCTCAAGCGATCATTTGACATGACAGGTCTCGGGCTCCTGCATTATTGTCTTGGACTTGAAGTGTGGCAACAACAAAATTAGATCTTTGTTCAAATGAAATATGCCCAAACATTGCTTGAGAAATTCCGTATGGAAAATTGCAAGCCTATGTCGATCCCCATGGAGACATGATTGCAACTTTGCTGCCATGATCCATCAACTTAGGTGAATGCTACTCTTCATTGTTCGTTGATTGGGAGTCTCATCTACCTGACCTATATCGGGCCCAACATTAGCTTTGTTGTTAGTTGTCTTTCTAGGTTTATGCAAGAACCTAAGGTTATTCATTGGAAAGCAACAAAGCATGTTTTGAGATACATCCCTAGTACAACGGCATATGGCTTGGAATACAAACAGACTACAAAATTTTCTTTGCAAGGATACACGGATGCAAACTATGCAAGTTCTGTGGATGACAAGAAGTCTACTTTAGGATTCATTTTCTTTTTTGGGTTTGGTTCGATATCATGGGGGAGAAAAAGCAATCCACTATTGCTTGCTCTTCCATAGAGGCAAAATATCACGCCGTAGGTGGGGCAATTTGTTAGGCGATATGGTTATGTCGTATTTTGATAGGCATGGGTGTTCCTGAGACACGTCCTACAACTTTGTTTTGTTGCAATCAAAGTGTGTTGAAACTTGTTCGAAATCTTGTTTTTCATGAGCACACAAAC
Organism: Cunninghamia lanceolata; assembly: GCA_027924645.1. Lineage (NCBI taxonomy): Eukaryota > Viridiplantae > Streptophyta > Pinopsida > Cupressales > Cupressaceae > Cunninghamia > Cunninghamia lanceolata. The sequence continues at coordinate 1,409,639 of BSBN01000124.1, forward strand.
CACATTGAGGTTCAGTGCCACTACATCTGTGAACATGTCCAACAATAGAATATCTAGCTCTAGTATTGTTCAACTCAAGAGCAACGTGCTAACATATTTCCAAAATCTCTCACAATTGTGAAGTTCGAAGCTTTTCAAACTTTCTTGCTTTGCTCTCTTGAGCATATAATGTAATAAGGAGGGGTTTGTTGGAACATATTTTATTACATTGTATTACATCATATTATATTGTAATATGTTAATAATATATAATAAATAGTATTAACATAAATAAACCATAACTATCAAAGATAGTTATTGTTGGTTGGACATGTATGCCTGGCCTAGTTGGTTATTTACCAACCATTCTGATGTATATATTGCTGTATTCTCTCAATACCAATTTGCTGATTGCCTAGCTCAAATCCAATTGTTTTAACTATTTTGCAGCAATGGTCCTATCATTCCAGCATTGACTTTCTGCAACAGAAAGTTGACTGAATGGCAGTTAACTTTCATCTTTGACTAAAGATCTCATGATTCTTTCATTTGACTTTCTAAATGTGTGAGGATTACTCTTGGATTTACCTATCTAAATTATCATTCAAATTTTGAGAAATATTAAATGTATTTTTGGAGTTGATTTCTTGACTGGAAATCCATTGCAATGTTCTTGACCAACAATCCCAAAAGGAATGGTGGTAAACAGGGATCTCTGGCCAATAGTCCCATGGATGATGGCATAATCAATAAGACAACAATCCAATGAATGGAGGAATCCTTGAGGTAGGAACACAGCCTCATGGATGGTGACACAATTGAAAGAGACATAGAAGACAATCCAAAGAGGAATGAAAGTAGGATTGATGGGCCAACAATCCCATGGATAGTGACATGCTCCAGATAGACCTACATTACCCCAAAATGAATAGCAGGAGAGATAAAATGAATGATTAGTCATCTATTCCATCAACAGAGGCATGAGCGATAGGTACACTGCCATGGATGGTGGCCTTGATGATTATGATCTATGGCAAACAGTTAAATGAGTGTGGTGGCAAGGTTTGATAAATATTCCTAGAATTGTAGGTGTTGAGATGAGCTCTTATCCATGTAAGGCATAGTGGCAGAACAAAAAGCAAATCTGTTGAGACAAATAAAATGCAATGGTGAAAATAACTTTGAGTAGTTATATAAAGTATGTTTACTTGTCTCTTTGTTTGATGGTTGGGAGGTGGAGATAGATTGGTTGGAGTCTCAAATTAGTCATTCCTTATGGCAATGAACATCAAGGAACACCCCTGTCCACAAGGCATGGTTTAGTGATGGTCTCAGCTCATATTAGACCAATCATGTTTGGGTTACCAGGTGTGGTGTGTAGGTGATTTTCTTGTCATCTTGTATTTCTCCATTTGATGCTGCTATCAAGTGGGATGTTTCATAACGAAGAGTAAAGTCAACCTCATGAGAACTAGGCCACTCAAGAAGAGTATTGTGATTATGCATTTAACCTTCCTCTGATGTATTCAAGAGCTCATTTTAACAACTTGACCACTTTTAATGATATATTATTTAAGGCCATGACTCCAATCTGGGACAGCATTGATAAACTCACAGAGATTTACTACTAGATCCAGCCTGCATGCTAATATCACATGTAAAAGTTAGTGTCCTTGTGTTGTTGGAACTAATATTCAAACATGAAGTTATTCTACTTTACAATTTTGTAAACACTCCCAAAGAGGAAAGACAGAGAACTTGATAGTTATGTGCACTTATAGTAGGAGGAAAGGAAGTTCAATAAAGGAATAGAAGACGTGCCATAGAAATAATGAAAAGATACTGCAACTGTTTAAAGGCCCACATTAATGACAAAATAAAGAAAGATCAATTTTTTTATACAATATAATACAGAAACACTATCATTTCAGATCCCATTAAAATTTTATATAGAAAGAGGCTATAGAAAACTAGTTTTCCATTGTCCGTTGGTCTCCAAACTCACTTGACAGTGGGGAATCAGCTTAAAGATATGAGATACGTCAGTAATATTTGTTGCAGTAGTAACAACTTTCAGAATATCAGCTCCAGTGGACTGCATTTTTGCAACAAGATGACTGAGATCCTCAGGAGATGGAGTGCTCCCATTGATATAGCTCGAAACAATGATCTTGCAATTCCGTGAATTCTTTTCACTCCTGCGAGTTATAAAAGGAGACACTGCCTGGATGCAATTCAAAGCAACATGAATAATATACGAGCAGAGACTGTTTTTCCCAAATGAAATGAAGGAACATAGAAATGCAGAAATAAATTGATTCATTTTTTATTTAATACTAAAATGCTGATTCCCATGTTTAAGAGAGATTAATAGCTCCTTTCATAATCATTTTTAACAAATCCATCATGTTAAAAAGCATAAAAATGTTTCAGCTTATCTCCATGGGCCACTCATAATATACAAAATTACAAATTAACAAGAGACATGCTGAATTTTGTTATGTACTATGGCTTTGTGCATGGACCAAAGATACTTTTCTAGAAGAAAATGGAATATAATGCATTATTAAATAATGTATATTGTAGATAACATTGCAGTTTAAAAACAATAATGCATTCTGGACATGGCATTTTAAAAACAAAACTCTTTGAGTAGAAACTAGAAATGAATAAAAGTAATCATTAAAGGTCAATAATTTGGTTTTAACAGTGCTAGAACCTGAAGCTCCACATCAATAAAGTCTGCACCCAGATCATGTGCCAGGCTCAGTGTATTGAGACGTTTTTGTTCATCTCCTTCATAGTTACCTCCTTCAGATTTTCGTCTGAAATACAATGTCAAAGGTTGAAATGAGGATGTTAGAGAAATTTCTCAAGGGAATTTTCTTAATCTAAATCGGAGAATACAGTTGACGTAAGTAATTGTGTGTAAAACCTTAGTTTGAACTTTGTAACCTTTTATTATATTTTACAATAGAACATGAAATTTCACCTTAATGTCGACCACCTATATAGCAGTGTGTGAGTTGTATTGACTTTGGTGACTACTGTTAGCCTGTATGCTGAATACTATTATAACATGTAAAATACCATTCAAACTCACATAAGAAATTCCAAATTATTGTAGATGTCCTCTTTTCTAAGAAGGTTATGTGTGTATGCCTTCCCCACCTTGAACAATTGTAGCACCCAAAAATATTCAGACATTATTATTTCTATTATTAATTTTGAGCAGTTTTGTCATATTTAAGTAGGCATTGGCACAAATCTTGGGGGCGAGCTCAGATACCAGTTTCTTTTCCACCACCGGCAGTTCTTTGGCCTTCAGTGTTAGGAGAGGTTCTATGCAGAATCAACTACTTCCTAGGATTGTCCAGCCCAACCCCTTAGCCCTGGAATTTCCTCAGTGATCATTCTCAAATTTTGCATTGGCACCCCTACAATGATGATGATAATATTGTTGGCTCCTCCAACGTCTCCCAGATATATAGACACCTGGCAATTTTTGTTTTATGCCTGGGTGGTCTTCATCTGCTTCCACTGCTTTTTGGGGTTATCCCCTTGCACATCTATTTAAACTTATACTTGTTTCAGGGTTACCCTTTTTAGGTTTAACCCATGTGTCTATTTCTTTGTTTTTCTTCCTTTCTTGCTTTATTGGTTTATATTTGAGTCTAGGGCCCCTTTTTGCCCTAGTTCTTTGCTATTGTAACAAATTTATGTTCTAGTCCCTTGACCTATCCTTGGTTATTCATGGACATTAATATAACTTCTTGCTTTCTTTCTTTCTTTCTTTCTTGTTATGATTAATTAATACTGCTTAGTTAACGAGTCAATGATAATTATGTTTGATTATGATTATCAATTTCATACAAGGATACTAATGTCTTCTTTCTCCTTTTTACGTGTGTGCTAGGGACACAACAACAATAGAGAGAGTATCATAGGGAGGTCGACTTCAGTGAGAGACAATGTAAACATCAGAGAGACCCAATGAGACCATTCACACAACCTGCTTTGACATTGCCGAGTGTTTAAAGTTGTGACTTGAAAAAAGGCATGGTCTGCATTATTGTGTGTGATGGGTTTGAAAGTTCAGTATGCATGATCTTGCTGTTTGTTTTGGCCACTGGCATGATTATTGGTTTATGAGTGCATCATGTCTGCCGTGTTAATTGTACTTGCTCAACTGAAGGTCTTGTGATTGAAGAACTTGAAAACATACCTTACATCTTTTGGGTTGTATTCCTTAATGGATTTTAATGTCTTATACTTGCGTTGGTAAGTATGAATAGTTAAACTTTATTAGGCTGCCTTAGTGATTGTTTAAAAGGCATTCAAGGGACTATAATCCCATTTCACCAACATGTGACTTTCTGACTTTACTTTTGGGAACCTTCTAATTCCATCTTAATTATTCAAGTACTGACTTGTTATTATCACATCACATGCCCTTGAGAGTGGGCATGAATATAGTCAACCATGGACTTGATGGAGGAGATGGCAGTTGATTAAGTGTTTGGCTAGGTCTTTGAACATAATGGCTCTTTGTGCTTGGTTCCATGAGCCATAACTTTTAACATTTTTTTTAGTATTTTGGTTGTTCTTGCCTTTCTAATACAAAGGAAGCATGTGTATTGGGTTTCACCATTGGTTGAGTTGGCATATGCAGTCTTATTTCGGAGATTACTTCTTTTTGTAGAGATCTTGATTTTGAGAGGACCTTTTGATCCGCAAGGTTTGTGTGAACTCTTTTGGAGTTTTAGTATCTTTCAACAGTTATGACTTTCTTTTGTTGGAAAGCAACTTCCAAGTCATTTATTGCTCAATTTCTTTCCTATATGATTTATTTATGAATTCTAAGACAATCCTGCTCTACTAACTTGAAGGGAGTAAGGCTTGATCCATCGAATGGATTAAAAATTGAGCAAACCCAATCCTTTGTCCTTCTACTCCGTCAGGTCAAGGCTACTTCAAACTCATGATTGTTTTATTTACTCCTTGAAGTATCCTTGGTAAGATTCATTGTGGATTGTGTAACCATTGAAAGAGGAATGAAAAATGTTCTTTAAATGCTGTTGTTGTGATTGTTATGATGAACTAGTGTTATCCTATTTGAGTGGAAAATAATGAACATACAATGACTCTATTACTTGATCCTTTCCCAGTAGCAATATATGCTAGTGATATTTCCCTAGCTATTTCTTCATAGATCATTATTGACTTCTATCAAAGGCTTAGTTTGGAGGTATTGATCGTTTAGTTTCCAGAAAACCACATTTAGTATAAGAGTTGTAATGATTCATTAAGTTAGGCTTTGGAGAAAATTTTATAGCCAAGGAGAATATACTTCATTAAGAACACCCTTTAATCCTTTATTTGATTGCCATAAACTCACACTCTCTCACATCTGGGAGACTAGAAAGATGATAAGATGAACTTACTTTGGGTTATATTGATTGGGTTAAAATGGTCTAAGATCTCTCTTGAGTCATAGTGACTATGTTGGACCCAACTCTATCAACTACACGTGGAAACTCCTTTGGAATTCTAATCTTTCTTTCTATTTCATTAATAATTCAGAAGGATCAGGTTAATATTATGACTGCTTATGCTTTTAGTCCCCAACAACTTCTTTGGACTGTTGTAGTCAATATAAAATGCCGATTATTATATTTGATAATTTGGGTTATCTGTCATATCCTGATATTAAGACTCTGTTTAAAGATTTAAACATCATGATATACGATTGCTTTCTTGAAATATGGTCAATTCAAATATATTGTTTTAATATATTATTGTACTTATAAAATAATAAACATAAACATAAATATAAATATCATAGTTTGAAAACTCGGACTCGCCGCGGACTCGGCAGCCCAAAATAGGACTCGGACTCAGGACTCGGCAAAAAACTCGGCTAGGACTCGACAAAGAAGAAAACCGTAGTTTTACAAAAAACAAAAAAAAATTAATGCATTTAGAGAACATAAGAGCCATAATTCAAACATTACACATGTCATATGATCTTCAAACACTCAATATTTGATATTTCATCATTCATGAACCATAATCATACGATTCATACTCATAGTTTCAAACTTTCAAATGTATAACAACATCATAAGTTTATAAATGTTTACATATAATGATGTCAAAATGAGAAAAAAAACAAAAAAAACTAAGTTTTTATGCTTGTTGGGCATGAGTCCGACCTTGGGAGTCGCGAGTCTCGACCTTGGACTCGCCAGGACTCGACTCGGGAGTCAATGGCGAGTCGACTCGGCTCACCATAGGACTCACGAGTCCGGAGAGTCCTAGAAGAGTTTTCAAACTATGATAAATATTATTAATTTGGATAATATTATAATTATAATAATATATATAAATATAAAATAATATAAAATATATTATACAAATATAATAAAAAATTAATAATTAAATATTATCATAACATATATTATTATATTATAATAAATAAGAATTAAATAATATAAGAGGATCAGCATCCTCTAACTCACGGTGACCCATAAAAGGGGCCAGTCATACTTAAATGAATTGCTGTTACTAAACAGCATGCCTTAGAATATAATATAAATATAGCTAAACTTATTAGTGGAATAAAATGAAGGCAGCATATGCAAAAGACAGCATGTGATTAGTAATTGCTAAGGGTACGTAAGACAAAGGACAGCAATTTGAACAACAATTAATATCTTCAAAAAGAGTTAATTAATATAAGGGCTGCGATCCCTCAAACAGACACCTCTCTTGGGCATTAAGAGGGGTATAAAAGAGACATATCAGATCATAATCAGTGGAGAAGAAGGGATTGGGAATCATAATCAGAAATATTTTTGATTTCTGGAAAAATCAGATCTAAATATTAAATTACAGCAAGGTAAGTATTATATTATTATTATTACTATTATAATATATGACATTATATTTTGCATGACACAAGTAATAATAAATATATATATCATTAAAAGATTATTGTGAGTATCATTACATATGTATATATAAGCGTTATGAAATTTGCTATGAAATATAGATTGTATTTACAACACTTTGGTATGTTCAAACTCAAGGCCTATCTATTTCTACTGCCTTAAACCTGTGAGTGAGTGGCGTGGTGTTGTTAGGGAGAGGTGGAATAAATCCAGCCATCGAGTTGGTGTCATCGCGCCCTAGACAAGTAAATCCCCATCCATGGTTGAGGATTAGAATAGAAATGAGGATTGAGACTTGAGCATAGCCAATACATAATGTGTTATGGATAAATGTGATCATTTGATATGTTGAAGTATATCGAATTTGTCTAAGTTAATACTTAGTTATTTCTATTATTGACAACCTTAGGAGAGGTGAGGCGAGGCGAGGTGTTGTTAGGGAGAGGCGGAGTAAATCCAATCCATGAGGTGGTGTCATCGCGCCCTAGACAAGTAAATCCCCATCCAAGGTTGAGGAATAGAAAGGAAATAAGGATTAAGACTTGAACATAGTCAATATTGAATAGTGTTATGAATTGAACTAAATGTGGATTATGCTATTGTTTATGTTATACTATTATAGATAAGTTCAATTTTATTTTGATTGAGTGACCTTTAATAATTCTAATGTCCCTTTCTAGTGATATTATTGTGTGTAAGTAAAGAAATAAAGAATATCCTATAACGGGACATTACAAGTGGTATCAGAGCAGTCATCCTGCCATCCTGTGTATATTTTGTGATTTATGTGTATTCAAAGGTTTACTTTGTGGCTTATGTGTATACGTGTATTTGTGCGACTTATGTATTTAAGTGTATACTTTATGACTTACATGTATGTTTTGTGGCTTGAGCTACTTGCTTGTCTACTTGAGCTACTTGCCTACTTGCTTGTCTACTTGAACTACTTGGTTACTTGCTTGAGCTACTTGCTTGACTACTTTAGCTACTTGCCTACTTGCTTGAGCTGCTTGCTTGTCTACTTGAGCTACTTGCCTACTTGCTTGAGCTACGTGCTTGTCTACTTGAGCTACTTGCCTACTTGCTTGAGCTACTTACTTGTCTACTTGAGCTACTTGGTTACTTGCTTGAGCTACTTGCCTACTTGCTTGTCTACTTGAGCTACTTGCCTACTTGCTTGTCTACTTGAGCTACTTGCTTGTCTACTTGAGCTACTTGCCTACTTATTTGAGCTACTTGCTTGAGCTACTTGCCTACTTGTTTGAGCTACTTGCTTGCGTGTTTGAGTTGATAGGTAGGAAGTGTGCCCTCCATCATCCTCTAACTTGTAAATATTTCTATGGATTCTATGCAAGGATCGACTTGAGGTGAAGAAATCAATATATCCTACAAGGGACATAAATTAATGCAAGCCTACTCTAGGAGGCATTGTCAACTCTTAGAAGAACAAATGAACAACGAAATGAGGGCCTTCATGGAAGCAACTGCCAAGGCAATGATGGCTCAAAACGAAAGAATCACCAAAGCCATGATGGAGCAAGGCGAAAAGACAACACAAATATTTCTAGAGGCACTCCAAAAGATGGGTAACACTATGGATCATCCAAACTCAACAAATGGAAGAGAAGTAGGATCTAATCATTTTGAGAACAGCCATACTTCATCCAATCCAAGAATTCCTATACCATCTTTTCTTCCAGAAGACGAAACATCAAGAATGGAAGAACCCACTCCAAATTCAATAAGCACAGATGACATTGCAAGAGCTTATGTGAGCTTGCAACCTGAAGTGAGGAGAGTAGTGTCATTCAATGATTATAGCAACTCAAGAAGGAATGAATTAACGAGAAGGGAAAAAAGATCAATTAATAAGGATTTAAAGCACAAAGCAAACAAAGTGAATCTTCCAAATTTTGATGGAACCAATAAAATCACACCACATGCATGGCTTCAAAAATTGAATGACTATTTTCTACTTAGTCCAATGACCGAAAGAGATGCACTTCAATTTGCCATCTTGCACTTGGAAGGCTTAGCCTATGAATGGTGGCATAATGGAAAACACACTCAAGGACATGAATCCATCACATCCTATGAGAAATTTTCCCAAAAATTCATCAAGAGATTTGATTGAAGGCATCCTCAAGAAGATTTTAAGGAGTTGACACACTAAAACAACGAGGAACGGTGGAAGAATACATAAATGAATTTGAGAAAATATCTATATGAGTTTCAGGAGTTGATGAGGATAGACTCGCTTACCTATTTGTTGAAGGATTAAAAGATTCACTTAGAGGATTAGTGAGTGCCCTTGAGCTAATAACCCTTGAAGATGCAATCAAAATAGCCTTGAGACTTGAGACATCAACAAGTAACATATCCTCAAACAAACACAACAAACTTGTCCACAAAGAGGAAAGATTCCACAAGACCTCTTCCAAAGAGGAATTTGATGAGCTCAAAAAGAACAACTTATGTTTCAAGTGCAAGGAACCCTGGGCTCATGGACACGTTTGTAACGGAGAACTTGAAAAGGAAAAATGGTGCTACCATTGTAAGGAAAACTGGGAACTAGGACACAGATGTGGTAAAAGGGGGCGAGCCCAAATGCTGAAGGCAACCACCGAGGAAAACTCAAATAAAAGATTGAAAGAAAATTGATTCTAGAACTAAGCATGTTCTTTTGATCATTCAAATTTTAGAATTGCTTGAGGACAAGCAATCTTGAGTGGGGAGGGTTGTCATATCTCGATATTAAGACTCTGTTTAAAGATTTAAACATCATGATATACGATTGCTTTCTTGAAATATGGTCAATTCAAATATATTGTTTTAATATATTATTGTACTTATAAAATAATAAACATAAACATAAATATAAATATTATTATAATTATAATAATATAATATATTATATATCATATAAATATAAAATAATATAAAATATATTATACAAATATAATAAAAAATTAATAATTAAATATTATCATAACATATATTATTATATTATAATAAATAAGAATTAACTAATATAAGAGGATCAGCATCCTCTAACTCACGGTGACCCATAAAAGGGGCCAGTCATACTTAAATGAATTGCTGTTACTAAACAGCATGCCTTAGAATATAATATAAATATAGCTAAACTTATTAGTGGAATAAAATGAAGGCAGCATATGCAAAAGACAGCATGTGATTAGTAATTGCTAAGGGTGCGTAAGACAAAGGACAGCAATTATATCTTCAAAAAGAGTTAATTAATATAAGGGCTGCGATCCCTCAAACAAACACTTCTCTTGGGCATTAAGAGGGGTATAAAAGAAACATATCAGATCATAAGCGGTGGAGAAGAAGGGATTGGAAATCATAATCAGAAATATTTCTGATTTCTGGAAAAATCAGATCTAAATATTAAATTACAGCAAGGTAAGTATTATATTATTATTATTATAATATATGACATTATATTTTGCATGACACAAGTAATAATAAATATATATATCATTAAAAGATTATTGTGAGTATCATTACACATGTATATATAAGCGTTATGAAATTTGCTATGAAATATAGATTGTATTCACAACACTTTGGTATGTTCAAACTCAAGGCCTATCTATTTCTATTGCCTTCAACCTGTGAGTGAGTGGCGTGGTGTTGTTAGGGAGAGGCGGAGTAAATCCAGCCATTGAGTTGGTGTCATCGCGCCCTAGACAAGTAAATCCCCATCCATGGTTGAGGATTAGAATAGAAATGAGGATTGAGAATTGAGCATAGCCAATACATTGTGTGTTATGGACAAATGTGATCATTTGATATGTTGAAGTATATCGAATATGTCCAAGTTAATACTTAGTTATTTCTATTACCGACAACCTTAGGAGAGGTGAGGCGAGGTGTTGTTAGGGAGAGGCAGAGTAAATCCAATCCATGAGGTGGTGTCATCGCACCCTAGACAAATAAATCCCCATCCAAGGTTGAGGAATAGAAAGGAAATAAGGATTAAGACTTGAACATAGTCAATATTGAATAGTGTTATGAATTGAACTAAATGTGGATTATGCTATTGTTTATGTTATACTATTATAGATAAGTTCAATATTATTTTGATTGAGTGACCTTTAATAGTTCTAATGTCCCTTTCTAGTGATATTATTGTGTGTAAGTAAAGAAATACAGAGTATCCTATAAGGGGACATTACATTATCCAACTATGTATTAATTGTTTCTTGGCTCTTGGGTGGTTGTAAGAGTAAGTTTGTTCGAGTCAGTTAGTTGACGGTTGTGCTCCTCTTGGCAACCGTCGGGTCTTTTAAATAGTCATTGTATCGTCAAGGAAGGTAGTATAATGTAGTTGGATCAACTTTGATCCTTGGCCGACCATCTTTGGTCTGCTTCTGTAATACTCTCATGTGCTAATAAGATATACTTTTACTCCTCTATCTGGTATATACTTTTGATTGTGACAGGACCTTTTGATCAGCAAGGTTTGTGTGAACTCTTTTGGAGTTTTAGCATCTTTCAACAGTTGTGATTTTCTTTTGTTGGAAAGCAACTTCCAAGACATTTATTGCTCAATTTCTTTCCTATATGAGTTATTTATGAATTCGAAGACAATCCTGCTATACTAACTTGAAGGGAGTAAGGATTGATCCATCGAAGAGATTAAAAACTGAGCAAACCCAATCCTTTGTCCTTCTACTCCTTTAGGTCAAGGTTACTTCAAACTCATGATTGTTTTATTTACTCCTTGAAGTATCCTTGGTATGATTCATTGTGGATTGTGTAACCATTGAAAGAGGAATGAAAAATGTTATTTAAATGCTGTTGTTGTGATTGTTATGATGAACTAGTGTTATCCTATTTGAGTGGAAAATAATGAACATACGATGACTGTATTACTTGATCCTTTCCCAGTAGCAATATATGCTAGTGATATTTCCCTGGCTATTTCTTCATAGATCATTATTGACTTCTATCAAAGGCTTAGTTTGGAGGTATTGATCGTTTCGTTTCCAGAAAACCACATTTAGTATAAGAGTTGTAATGATTCATTAAGTTAGGGCTTTGGAGAAAATTTTATTGCCAAGGAGAATATACTTCATTAAGAACACCCTTTAATCCTTTATTTGATTGCCATAAACTCACACTCTCTCACATCTGGGAGACTAGAAAGATGATAAGATGAACTTACTTTGGGTTATATTGATTGGGTTAAAATGGTCTAAGATCTCTCTTGAGTCATAGTGATTATGTTGGACCCAACTCTATCAACTACACGTGGAAACTCCTTTGGAATTCTAACCTTTCTTTCTATTTCATTATTAATTCAGAAGGATCAGGTTAATATTATGATTGCTTATGCTTTTAGTCCCCAACAACTTCTTTGGACTGTCATAGACAGCAGACTGTGCCATGATCTCATAGGTGACATTCTTTTGGCATTTACTTCAATCCATGACTCATATTCCAATGCATTCTTAGTAAAATGATACACCTACTACTGTCTATACTTCTTCTCTCCTTGGGATAGTTACTTGAATGTGAATGCAGTTGGATTGAAACTTGATGTAGTTGGTGATTTGTACCTTTGAACCATTTTAAAATCAAGATGCAGTTGTAGTGCACCGATTCTTTAGTGTGATGTAGTGATTTGTGCCCTCTGTTAGGTACTTGGGAGTATGATATTATAATGTATATTGGTTGATGTAGATGCTGACATGTGCACACATCCCTTAAGTTATTGGATGCATATGCTTTGTAAGTCATCTGACTAGCTAATTAGAATAAAAGTATTTATCCCACGTGTGAGGAAGTCATAGTGGTAAGTAATTGAGTATTATGTATTGTGGGGCTTAGGCAAGAGAGAATATGTGTTGGGATCTCAATATTGAGATGTAACGTGAAGTGGCTTCTTCCATAAAGAGCATGTATGGTGTTGCCCTACCTCAAGGGTTTGATCTCTACGATATTCAATATATTATTAATATTAGTCTACATATTTCTAATATTACAAGTGAGGATCATAACAAGTGGTATTAGAGCTTCGATTTGGACAAGTGAGAGGAAATGTTTGCTGATTTTTTTTCCAAACAAGACGCCTATATTGCAAAAGGTCGTGCATGCAAGACAAGTCTCCATGATTCGTTGGAAAGAGGATTTTGTGAGCTTTCGAAAAATGGTCAAATAAGGATTTGGGGTGGTATCAAGAGAGATACGGTGATGTAAAGTTGACCTTGCGATTCTAATTTTTGATGAATTTTTCAATGCAAAATTAGGGCAAATATTTTATATCTTGCAAGCCAAGTGAGGAAATTGAATTCTATTTTTTTAGGTGGGAAGGAAATGTAAAGATCTACCTTTTTACATTTTTATTTTCAATTCTATGGTAGAAAAGGTAATCTTGACTGAAAAAACTTTTTTGCAAATCCTCATTTTTGTGGAGGTTCCTAAGTTTAATGGAAGTGTTAATGCTATGAAGTGGTGGTTCTAGTTCAAAAGAGCTTGTTATCAATATAAATTATGGGACATAATAATTTGTGGTCACTTAAAAGGTGCAGCTCTAACATGGTTTCTTTCATTGCATAAAAGCAATTTTTCTTGGTACAAAATGGAACAAGTTTTCTTACATAGATGGGTGCCAAAATAAGCATTAGTTGATGAGGATAAGGTCAGGAAGAGGAGGGTGAGGATGAAGAAGACAAAGCACAAAGTAAAAAAGAGGGTGAAGATGAAAGATAAGAGTACATGCAATTTAGCTCCAAGGAAGGAAGAGTCAATCCTTCAATTTAATGGATGCATTCAAAAGAAAAAGTCCATTGTATCAAGAAACTCTAGCAAGAAGTATAACTTCATCAACATGGACTTAGCTAAGTAACTACAAGTTCAAACAATGGTTATCAAGGCCACTCAAATAGGAGTAAGCATGTTCAAATTTTTGAAGATTTGAAGCTCACCATGGACATGTTTTGCATTCAAATTTTTATGGTGTGGATATGGATTGGTTAGATCTTGTTCTTGGACATCCTTGGATAGAGATTTTGGAAACAATCAATATTAATGTGCAAACGTAGTACATGAAACTTTGGTATAGGAGGAAAAAAGTTAACTTTGCAACATATTACACATAATGTACACAAAAGCAAGGACAAAGTAGGGCAGGTGAATGTAGCTAAAGAATAATGTATATAAGGATTGGAACAAGAACAAAAAGAAAATCAAAAAAATGATCAAGAGAAAAAGAGTACTTCCATTCAAGAGACAAAAGAACAAGTGGTTGAAAAGATTGACAAATCAAATATATCGAAGAAAGTTCCAAAATTAATAGAAAAGGGTGCAACATATAGACATTCACATCATTGTGAGAGGCAACAATCATGGACTGGCATGGTTCTACACATCAAGGAAGAACTAACTATGGATACACATGGAATGAGAGGATCAATCACTATGGATCTACATAGAATCAATACAAGAACTATAAGAATATGTGGCATCAGAGAAACAATGGCTATTTGTGGAAGCAAATGAGGAATTACTATGTTGGCAAATGTTATTAGAGGGGTGTAACAAATAGGGAACCAAGTTGGGAGCTAGGTACAATCAAGCACAATTACCAATGAAGATCACATATAGAAGGTTGCATGATAGAGCAAGGCATCATATTTGTAATGACTTGCAACAATTTTACTATTTGGCTTCTTCTCATGTTTCAAGGATGAAACATGTCAAGGGGATAAATGTTAGGTACCTTGTTATGTCCCCTTTTTCAAACTAGCATCATGGAAGAGACCTCTAGCCTATCCTCTTTTCCCATAGGCTAAAGGATTGAGTAAGGAAAGGAATTCACTTGTTAATTTAAGAGGCAATTTAATATAATATTACTAATTTACTATATTTAATTAAAAGGTGTTTTTAAACACTGAATTATAAAAATGTATTTTTAAATACTTGGGGGGAAATTTAGATCCAAGGGCCTGATTTGGAAAGGAATAGAAAAGTGGCGCTTGGCTTCATTTGATCATCACGATTTCATTTGGAATTCTCCACTTTGAAGTTTTGTGTTCGAATTTGCATCAAAGGACGAAAATCCTTGGCTGTTTTCAAAGATCTAAGAAGATGAAAACCCTCTTGGATTTCTACTTTGGAGGTGAGGACGAAAAACCTCGTCTCTAGATTTGAACATTTGGCGCACACTTTTCAGGATTAAGCAATCAAGATTTGCAAGCAAATATTTGGAGCGCCATTGCTGATTTGGAGACTATTTCTTCACTGATTTTCAGAGTTAATTGGAGCTGATTAACATCATTTTCTGAGTGCCACATTGAAGGAAGGGGTCACTACAATAATCCTAGGTTAAATTCAGAATTACATCTATTTTGGAGGTTGCCGCCATCATTCCTTGCAGATTTAGTGATTGAGATTGAGTGCCACACTCATAGGAGTCCGTACAGTCTAGGAGGTGATTTGTACCCTCAGCCATACTTATAAGGTCTTTGTATTGCTGATTACAGATATCAGCACCTTTAGTACCTAGCGATTGGAAAAGTAAGGGTTTATTGTCCACTTTCTACCACCGTACATTGTCCTTTTGCATCCACAGCAATCTGTACAGGGTTTATGACAGTAGAGGGCAGTCGTACAGGGTTAATTCATTGGTCTATCATCTGTACAGCTTCTGTACCATCATATTTAGACAGCCTGTGAGTGAATTTGGCATTGTACTCATTACCATTGAATGAAATATCAGTTTGGGGTTTCATATGATAATGTTTTTGTATTGAATACTGCTGTCACACATTTATCAGCAATAAATCATTTGATTCTACTCTCAATTTGGTTAATTTTTCAATGCTTAAGGGTTTCATTTTGACTGCTCATTGAAGTAGAGGGTTTGATACTAGTATTTTGAGTCAATTTCTGTTTGTAATTAGCATTGCAAATAAGTTCCATTCTGTTGTTTTCAGTTAGCATTTTTGTTTTAAAAATTACAAAAATATAATTTGGGGACATTACATACCTATGGGTATGATATTATAATGTATATTAGTTGATGGAGATGCCAATGTGGCACACATCCCTTAAGTTAGTTATATTGGATGCATATGCTTTGTAAGTTACCCACTAGCTAATTAGAATTTAGAATAAAGTATTTATCCCACGTGTGTGGGGAAGTGGTAGTGGTAGGCAGTTGAGCATTATATACTATGAGGCTTAGGCAAGAGGGGATATGTGAAGAGTATTATTTGTTTTGGGAACTCCATATTGAGATATAGTGTGGAGTGGCTTCTTCCACAAAGAGCATTATATGGTGTTGCCCTAGCTCTAGTAAAATAAAATTAGATAGTTTATAATAATGGTCATCTATTGTAATATATTAGACTGTTTCTATTCTGTTATTTAGATTAGCTTTAATCTATTTTAGAAACATCTGTTTATAAGTCTATTTAAGAGCATTGCTCTTTTGTAAATAATATATCATTCTGTTTTATTTCATTACATGGTATCAGAGCGGGAAAATAAAATTTGATTTTTTTCCTGGCACCTTTTGCAATAATCCATACATCCGTACGTGTGCATCCCTAGGGTTTCCCTCTGTGTCTGGTCGCGCCTTTTTTACCAGGCAGCCCTCTGTAAATCGCATTTTCTGATGAAATCGCGGGTCTGAAGTTGTGGGTCGCGTTTTATGCCCAGATTGTCTTTTTTTTGGTTGCGTTTTGTTTTCACCTGCTTCTGGTTGCGACTTCCTTTTTGGTTGCGGGTTTTGTATTTTTTTTTCTCGACAGCAGATACACCATTTTTGGTGTTTGAAATGTTTTCTTTTGATCGCAATTTTTTTATCCTTCCTCTGGCTTTAGTTGGCATGTTTGATCGCCGTTTGTATGAGAGCTTTTGGTCGCCATTTGTGGGAAATCACGATTTTAAGGGTCGTGTTTTTTGATTCCTTTCTAGATCGGCATTTGAAAAGATAGCCGCCGGAGGTGTTTTTTTATTCCTTTACCGTCGTGATTTTCTACTGCTTTGGTAGACATTTACCTAATTAGTGTCGCTTTTGTTACTCGCTCTCATTTTCGTGAGAGTTTATGGTCGCGATTTCAAGATTCTTTTAGTGGCGTTTATTCTCTACAAGGTTTTGTGACTTTGATTGGCGGTACGGCGGGTTTTATAGTTTTGTCACTAGTGGTTGTTTTGTGTAGGCCATTCTTGATCTTTTTGATCACCTTCCGTTTTGGAAAATTTCCTTGGTGATCTCCTTGGTTGCAGTCTTTATTAACGTTGCGTCTTCTTTTTTGCTTCTTTTGGCTCATGTGGGGTCCAGCGCTTAGCGCTAAGTTCAACGGCCAACCCCCAGCCCGTGAGTGCCTAAAGTTCCAGAGTCAGGTCACATCAAAGACCTCATCTTTGGCACTCAGCTACTTTTTTTTTATAGGCGATTTTTTTTTGTTGACCCTGACCCAGTTCCCAGCACTGCAGATCTATATTTTGTTTTATCTCAAGATTTGTGCCTCGAAATCCGTGTTTGGGTTTTTTGAGCCTGTGTTTTCCGTACTCTCAGGATTTGTGCCTTGAAATCTATGATAGGGTTTCAAGGTTGTTTATTCAATCTCAAAGTCTGTGCCATCAATCTACCTTGTTTTTTGTGCCATTAGTTTGTTCTCTTTTTTTTTCGTGCCTCGAAAAACGTGAAAGATGACATCCTGGTCCAACATCATGTTGGAAGGTAGTCAGAAGTTCAACAACCACAATTACAACACTTGGAAGCAGCGAATTGTGACAATCTTTGAGTATCGGTGCCTTGAACAGCTTGTTCTGGGCAAATCTACATGCCCTCTAGTGGCGGGTAAAGATTAGGATAAACTCGATGAGCAAAATCGAGAAGCGGTAATGCTTATCAAATTATCGGTCACCGATGACCATCTGCCTCAGGTTCCGTCAGGGAAATCAGCGAAAGAAATCTAGGATTCGTTGAAGGACCTTCATGAAACGTCTGACAAGAGCCGAGCGTTCTTTTTGAAGAACATGTTTTCCATCATGATGGATGAGAAGACAACTCTGCAGGAGCACTTGACAAAAATCAAGGACATCCGTAATCAGCTCGAAGCGATTGGTCGGAAGATGGAGGAAGATATGGTAGTCATTACTTTGAAAAGTCTACCACAATCCTATGAGCACTTTATCGAAACGCTCCACATTACTTCAACTAATGTTGACTTGAAGTTTTCAGATCTGTGTAACACCCTTCTATAACAAGATCAATGGAAACAATAGTTTGGAAGTGCTGCTAGTTCGTCCTCCATGGAGTAGGCATTTATTGCCAAGTCCTTTCAGCAGAATAATGGCAACAATCAACCCTCTCAACCATCCAATCAGGGTCAATCCTACGACCCTTTCAAGAAGAACATTCAGTGCAATTACTGCCATAAGTATGGCCATATGAAGAAGGATTGCCAGAAATGCTTGGCTTTTGCACAGTCCAAGCAAGGAGAGTCCACACCATCAGCCCATGTTGCAGAGCACATTGAGCAGAAGGAATCTGCTTTCTACGCCTTTATGGCCAAGACACCAATAGATCCTATCCAATCTTCTGCCTGGTATATTGATTCAGGTGCATCTCGGCATCGTGGACCAGACTACAAATCTTTTAACCAAGTTTCTGAGCCCGGATAAGTTTATCAGATTTAGGGGGCACCTTGGTGTAGTTGATAGATTGACCATCAAGGGGGGATATTAAAATAAAATTAGATAGTTTATATTAATGGTCATCTATTGTAATATATTAGATTGTTTCTATTATGTTATTTAAATTAGCTTTAATCTATTTTAGAAACATCTATACTTTGTATACTTAGAAACATCTGTTTGTAAGTCTATTTAAGAGCATTGCTCTTTTGTCAATAATATATCATTTTGTTTTATTTCATTACAAGCTCAAGGGTTTGATCTCTCTTGTATTCAATATATCATTGATATTAGTCTACATGTTTCTAATATTACAAGTGAGGATCATAACACCTTCGCACATTTTTAATATCATGATGCAGTTGTATTGCACTAATTCTTTAGTGTGTTGTGATGAGTCGCACTCTCATAGCATGTTTTCATATCTTGATGCAATTGCACTGTGTCAATTTTGTAAGACATTGGCCAAGGCATATTAAATCATTATATGATTTTTTAGTTTCAATGTATTTGTTCTTTTTTTTGCATTCACACTTTGTGGTATCATCACTATCTCTGCTCTATGGTCTCTTGCTGAAGTTATCCATGAAAGGTAGGGCCACGTACTTTAGGACAATGTGCAGGGGAGCCTCATTAAGCTCTATGATTGGAGGAAAAGCACCTACATGATACCACTTCTCCCCATCTTCCAGAGATTCGTGAAACAATTGTTCTTCTTCAGCAAACACAAGATCTTGAATTGTCGTGGACTGAGCTTCTATTGATCTTTTGATTTTATCTATCATGGATATTGAGGCAAAATATAGTACCCACATTGTACTAGTGAAGAGAAAAATATTAGTTGTACTTTTACTTTTGCAAAACTAAGTTAGTACTCCCCTTTTGCCCATGGTATTAAAAGAATAAAGTGTTACAGCCTTTGAGGCTCCTAGACCATTCAATCGATGAGGTCTACACTTCTGATTCAAGACTATATGTGATGATACTTACAGAGAACCAACTTTTATTGTGAGCAAATGAAGTTCAAAATGGTTTGATATTCATTGAGACTATCTTCATGACCACTCTTCCTTAGATTTATGAGATGCTATGTTTACTCGCCTATCTGATAAATGAATACTTATAATAATGAACAAAAGTAATAATGCATACCAGATAGAGGAGTAAAAGTGTATCTTTATTTGCTCATGAAATTATTACAAAAGTGGACCAGAGATGGTCGGCCAAGGATCAGAGTCGATCCAACTACATCATACTACTTTCCGGAACGATACAAAGACTATTTAAAAGACTCGATGGTTGCCAAGAGGAACACAATCGTCAATTGACCAACTCTAACTACCTGAGAGCCGACAAACAATTAATACATAGTCGGATAACCCATATTATCAAATATAAGAATTGGCAATATACACTGACTACATCATCCCCCCCAAAACGAAAAAGTCATCTTCTAGACGACAGAAAAC
Source organism: Cunninghamia lanceolata (assembly GCA_027924645.1). Lineage (NCBI taxonomy): Eukaryota > Viridiplantae > Streptophyta > Pinopsida > Cupressales > Cupressaceae > Cunninghamia > Cunninghamia lanceolata. The sequence continues at coordinate 1,429,719 of BSBN01000124.1, forward strand.
CATGAAGTATCAAGTGACATTAGGTAAGCTCTGCCAAACTGACGACAACGTTGAAGAACCTGGAAGTACAAGTAGAGTAGAAGTAGAACCAACACATCCCGAACGCCCGCCAGTAGACGGAGAATGGTGAAAACCAACCAACCAAAGAACCCAATTTGATTGCACACTGAAGGTTGAGAATGTTGTACCCCATCGATCATTGAACCTAGATAGTACTACAAGCATCTTAGAAGCATTCTGATCATGAAAAGATTGTTTAGTGTCCCCATATGCCATGAATGTATATTCATTTAATTCACCTACCAACAAGAATGATTCTTTATGTCTGCTTGGTAGAGCTGAATCATTTGAATCATGAACTTGAACAATGAGTTTGATGGGGGTTTGGGGGGCAACACCCAAAGCAGGGTCGAGGGGCAGTGCCCCTCACAGGAGTCGAGGGGTAGCACCCTTGGTGCGCTCCCTGTCATGATACAAGGCGAGGTCGAGGGGCAGAGGCCCCACCACCAAGCCCAAATGTTGGCCTTCAAAACCACGCGGACCTTCATGGCGCACACCATTTTTTCTCTCCAATACCATCTTGTTGATTGTAGAAAAAGTATACTTGGAACTTGTATGACTGGCAATAGAGGTTGTTCTATCACATGAGAATTAAAGCGTACTGTTGTAAATGCAACCTTCAGTGTACGGTAGTGATGAGAAAATTTCACTCGAGCTTTAAACCCTATAAACTCAATTGTACAACTGCAACCATACCCTGAGTGACCAGGTCGTACGATGGACATAGGACATCCCATATTATCAAATATAAGAATTGGCAATATACACTGACTACATCATGCCCCCCAAAAGGAAAAAGTCATCTTCTAGACGACAGAAAATCATTAAGTGTCAAGTGACATTAGGTAAGCTCTGCCAAACTGACGACAACGTTGAAGAACCTAGAAGTACAAGCGGAGTAGAAGTAGAACCAACACATCCCGAACCCCTGCAGCAAACGGAGAATGGTGAAAACCAACCAACCAAAGAACCCAATTTGATTGCACACTGAAGGCTGAGAATGTTGTACCCCATTGATCATTGAACCTAGATAGTACTACAAGCATCTTAGAAGCATTCTAATCATGAAAATATTGTTTAGTGTCCTCATATGCCATGAATGTACATTCATTTAATTCACCTACCAACAAGAATGATTCTCTATGTCTGCTTGGTAGAGCTGAATCATGAATTTCAACAATGCGTTTGGTGGGGGTTTGGGGGGCAACACCCAAAGCAAGGTCGAGGGTCAGTGCCCCTCGCGGGTGTCGAGGGGTAGCACCCTTGGTGCGCTCCCTGTCATGGTACAAAGTGAGGTTGAGGAGTGGAGGCCCCGCCACCAAGCCCAAATGTTGGCCTTCAAAACCACGCGAACCTTCATGGCACACACCATTTTTTCTCTCCAATACCATCCTGTTGATTGTAGAAAAAGTATACCTGGAACTTGTATGACTAGCAATAGAGGTTGTTCTATCACACGAGAATTAAAGCATACTATTGTAAATGCAACCTTCAGTGTATGGTGGTGATGAGAAAATTTCACTCGAGATTTAAACCCTATAAACTCAACTATACAACTGCAACCATACCCTGAGTGACCAGGCCGTACGATGGACATAGGACGTCCCATAGTATCAAATATAAGAATTGGCAATATACACTGACTACATCATCCCCCCCAAAAGGAAAAAGTCGTCTTCTAGATGATAGAAAACCGTGAAGTATCAAGTGACATTAGGTAAGCTCTGCTAAACTGATGGCAACGCTAAAGAACTTGGAAGTACAAGCGGAGTAGAAGAAGAACCAACACATCCTGAACCCCTGCAGTAGACGGAGAATGGTGAAAACCAACCAACCAAAGAACCCAATTTGATTGCACATTGAAGGTTGAGAATGTTGTACCCCATTGATCATTGAACCTAGATAGTACTACAAACATCTTAGAAGCATTCTGATTATGAAAAGATTGTTTAGTGTCCCCATATGCCATGAATGTACATTCACTTAATTCACCTACCAACAAGAATGATTCTCTATGTCTGCTTGGTAGAGCTGAATCATTTGAATCATGAACTTCAACAATGAGTTTGGTGGGGGTTTGGGGGGCAACACCAAAGCAGGGTCGAGGGGCAGTGCCCCTCGCAGGGGTCGAGGGGTAGCACCCCTGGTGCGCTCCCTGTCATGATACAAGGCGAGGTCGAGGGGCGGAGGCCCCACCATCAAGCCCAAATGTTGGCCTTCAAAACCACGTGGGCCTTCAAAACCACGTGGACCTTCATGGTGCACACCATTTTTTCTCTCCAATACCATCTTGTTGATTGTAGAAAAAGTATACGTGGAACTTGTATGACTGGCAATAGAGGTTGTTCTATCACACGAGAATTAAAGCGTACTGTTGTAAATGCAACCTTCAGTGTACGGTGGTGATGAGAAAATTTCACTCGAGCTTTAAACCCTATAAACTCAACTATACAACTGCAACCATACCCTGAGTGACCAGGCCGTACGATGGACATAGGACCTCTTTGGAAATTGTTAGGTTGTACGATCGTGAGAGTTGTATGAGGCAGCAGGGCAAGTGGATTAATTGTCGTACGGTCAAGGGAAATAAAGCTAGTCACATTGTCAAGGGAAACATACCAAGTCGTACGGTCAAGGGAAACCGACCAAGTCGTACGAACAAAGGAAACAAACCAAGTCATACTACGTACGGTGATGGGGTGAAAGATCAATCGACATCTGCAGGAAAAAACTTTGGGTTGTACGGTTGCTGGGAGGCGCTCTGGGTCGACGACTGCTAGGAAAAATTGAGTCGTACAACAGGGAATTGCTTGTAGATTGCACAGCCAAAGGATGACGAGTGGTAAAGTTGGGACGTACGGTAGACAATAAGACGTGTTGTATGTTTGAAGGATCAGACTGTACGGTGTGATGGAAGATGAATTGTACAATGTCAAAGGGTAAACTAAAGCATACAGCAGGAGAATGTGGTTGTATGGCTGGAAAATTTGAATACTTGGGTCGCACAACAAGAAAAAGGAACTTGGGTTGTACGGCTAAGGAGGATGCAAGTCGTACGATTGGTGGAAGTACTTGAAGTCATACGACTACAATTAACTTTGCCTTTTTAATTTCTTTTTTCTCATCCTCTGCTTTTTTCAATAATTTCCTTTTTTCTTGTTTTTTATTTTTCTCCGGCAAGGTCCACCTGTTATTTGCCACTCTGACGACAAAAATTTCTTGTCCTGCAATATTTTTCCTTTCTCCGTAATTTTCCTGTACAATATTTTGCCTTCTAAAATTTCGCTGTGAAATTGATTTTACTTGACAATAAGTATTCGTACGCTTCAAATCCAATATTTTAATATTATTTCTCCGAGACTTACCTTTATTAATTTTGCAATCATCCATAAAGTCAGGAGCCTCTGCTAGAACTGGAACTGCTGTCTTTTGCAAACTATGTACTGCATTCCACACACCTAAATTGTCCCACTTTTCAAAATTGTTTTTCAGACACTGCTCTTCATTGATCGATGTAGCTTCAATAAAATTACAAGTCGACGAAAATACCTCATAGTCCTCCATTTTGCTAATGAAATAAGCCACGGAGCGAATTTGTTTCATCCTCTAAGCATGACTGTAATTCTAGAATCCCTTCGTCATTTGGCTCCATCAGACCTAGATCATGTTTCTTCATCCATTCTTCTTCGGAGTCCAAATTTGACAAATCGAAGGAAGCTACTTCCTTGCTGACTACTTGGTTTTTCAAATCAATTATATATCCAACCCTTGTTTTCAATGGAGATTGTATTCTTTTTCTAGTTGTGGTTGGCTCTGGCTGCTACCAGCCAACCCCAATCCAACAATGCATCGTATGCTTTCTTTTGTAATGAAATGACCACAAAATTTAATAGAAATACTTGGGTTCCTATAATTACCTTTGGCCCATTAAAACACCAAGTACCTTAATATCGTGTTGATTTGCACCCACTTGTTGAAAAGTTGGGTGCCAGAGAGTCGGCTTACCCAGACGTCTCCGAGTATCCTCTAGAAGTATGTTCACACTAGACCTGCCATCAATAATTGTATTGGTGAGATTTTTTCAAGGATGTCCATATTTACCACCATCGGTTTCTTTGTCGTGCTACTGTTAATAGCATGGGATCAATCACTTGGTCACCCGACAACGAAGGTTTGGTTATTGGGTCTTCATTCTTACTCGACTCCAAATTGGTCGTAGCATGCACCGTCTCATTCTTCCCCAATACAATAGCATTTCGGAGTTCTGAAATACATTGTAATAAATCCACTACTTTAATTGGTACGGTAGTTTGAAATGCTTGTGCAATATTTTTCTCGAAGTGTAATTGATTTGTTACCGTACTGGCATTTGCATGTGAGTGGCATCGTTCGTCATCCATAGTCTACTCCACTTCGTCTCTTGCTTCACGAAATCTTGCTTGTTCTGTACATGGGTCCGAGTACACAACCTTCTTTGCTTGGGCTCAAGTAACGACCAATACTTCATTTTGCCTTTCAACATCAATTGGGTTGATGTTGGCCTTTTGCTTCAGGCATCCAATGTCTTCATGGCCTCCGGGTCCACACCATTTGCACAATAATTGCATTTTGTCTTGCTTGTTCGGGTAGTCTCTCGCAAAGTGTCCCCATTTGTTACATTGTTGGCACTGTATGATCGAACGTCCTTTAGAGTCATACTGTATTTGACTTCGTCCTCCTCTTTGATTTCGATAACCACTCAGAGATGCATTATGTGGCTTTGACAGAGTGGACTGCTCTCCCTGTGTGAAGAGTACTTGTGTATTCCTGGTCTCAAGTTATATGGGCACTCTTTTATCGAATGACCCATAACCTGGCAAATCTCACAAAACAATTTTCTGGGATAGTTACCTTTGGTATGACATTCACTTTTGTACTCAATACACCAAAGTTCAGTGGATTCCTTCTTGGTTTCTTTCTTCGTCTTCAATTCTTTCATCATCTGGAGCATGTCCCTCCGGAGTGCTTGTTCCGTTCCTAACTTACTGTCGTTGCTATCATCCAAATTACCATCTTCCTTTGTTTTTCTTTTGCTACGAGAGGACATTTTGTCTTCACTTTTTATGTCCATCGCCCAATTGTAGGCTTATATGTACGAAGAGGGTGGTACTACCTTCACCTTCTTCTTAATGACAAAATTAGACCTTCGATGAACCACCTTTTCTTGAGACCGTCAACAAGTTATTTTTCTAACTTTACAAGTAGTTCTTTAAGTCTATGGTTATAAGCTCGTATGTTCTCATGCTTACCTTGCCTGGTATTGTAAATTTTGGCTACTATTTGGAATGTCCCCCTTTAGGATATTATCCTGTTATCGATAAACTAGTTGCTTCAAATTAAAGATTTGAGGAATATCATGCTTCTGTAGTAACCTCGATTGGATATTGGTGAATGTCTCTAGGTTCAAAATATGAAATCTATGTGTTTGCTCATACAATGATATAATAGAAGTTGATATTCAAATTAAAATTTTGAAAATAGCAGCCTTCAGCTCTACAGATTGCAAACATTGTTGATAAAATATATATTTGAGAATTTCACCTCTCTTAAGAATACTTATGAAAACTATTAAGTTCTCACGCCAATCCTTTCTTGGAATACATGGTTCTCTGTAATGAGTGATTGATGATATATTTAATTGCAACTGTTATGATATTCGCTGCTGATCATCATAATGTTTGCTGACTGTGTTATAAGAATATTTGATGCTGGATGATCATGTGTTGTGATATCGACCTCCCTTATATTCCTTGGCAGCGGACGTTTCCAAATGGAGTTGTGACCCTTCATTTGCATCCTAATGTAATTAGTTTTCTTATAAACATAATTGCCCCTATTAAGGCGCCGATCTCATCAGTTTTGTTTTATTCAGGTCTCTTGTCTTTAATATACTTGGTCTTTTTCCCACGTAGGACTTGTCTTATGCACCGTATCTTAAGGGTTTGTCTTCAAATACATCGTGGGCCCTCTCATCTTATCGATCGCTTCTTTCATATAAACATTTGATTTGCCAACCACGCTGAATCCATTACCTTATTAGAGGTTATGACCATTACATATTAGTTATTGTTGATTGCCTTTCCTTACATGCTTGCTTAGTGTATGCTCAACGTGCTTCCTTCTAGATCGTAGCCTTCCTCAATGGCTGCTATGTATAGTCCGGTGCCTTTAGAGATATGATCGTTGTTTTAATGGTATTAATCATTTTCTATTCATGGTATCGTGAATAGCCATGTTGACTGCTCAGGTTATTGGTCTTAGTTTTAGTTATAGATTTGCTAATCATTTAGCTAAGGAGTCTTATTCATGGGCTCCACTTAGGTGATGGTTTGCAAGATTATTTATTACTATTATATTATTATTATTTATACAGGATGATCATTCAAGTATTAAATATTATTATAGTATTATACTTGTATTTATATTTATTATAAATACAATAATTATTAAATAAAATACTATTACTTAATATTATTATGTATATGGTTATTATCCGAATTGACCATATCTGGTCAAGGCGAACTCTCCGTCTTGGTCATAATGTCTTAACATGGGAATATGACAGGCCTCCCCTCTCGAGATTGCTTGTCCTCAAGCTATCACGAGTTCTTTCAATAACTTGCACTTTTAACGTCTTCCTTCCGATGTTTTGAGACGAAGTCGTGGTTTTGATTCAGAATGAACATGCTTGAGTGAAGAGAAATTGATTATGATTCCATGAAAGAGAATTTGTGATTAAAAGAGCATTTGTTTGATGTTTTGAATAACAACGATGTGATGCAAGTATCATAGATTAAAGAAGATTTGAGAGTATTGAGATTCCAAGATTCCAATGAATGATGAAAACATCTGGAATTTTGATTACAAGATTTGGTTTTGTACTTGTCATCTTGTAGTTTACCGTTTGATGTGTTATTGATCTCAAAATTGCGAAGAGTTATGTTCTTGAGGAGTAATTAATTTATGATGTCATGGAGAAAAAATTTATGATCAAAGAAGATTTGGTAAGCTTTATTTGATTTTGAATAGCAATGTGATTGAGGAAATATAAGTGTTATAGATGATTATGAAGAATGATCCTGGGAATTTGTGGGTTATGGGCCCATAATATAAGTATCGGTTTTATGTTACTTAAATCAAGAGAAGAATTCAAAAGAGATTTTTGGAAGAAATGAATTTGGTTCATGGGTCTTGTGATTAAAGAAATTAACTTTTTATTTTCTATACTTCTCTAATGTCTCCTTGTAGGTTACACTGATTTCTTCACTTGCACACAAGAACAACTTTTGAAAGGGATATTAGAAATATTAAAGATCAATAAATTAACAATGAAATCAATACATCATAACATAATTAATGATATAACATAAATAACATTTAATTCAATATATAGTTATCCAAACCTCAAGTCGATCCTTCGATGCTTGCAAGCTAGAGCATGATGGAGGGCACACTTCCTACCTATCACCTCTTATGTCCACCTTCCAGTTTCAAGAATGTGATGGAGGGCACACTTCCTCCCTATCACATCTTGACAAGAGCATGATGGAGGGCATTCTTCCTACCTATCATGTCTTGTTGAGTTATGATGGAGGGCATTCTTCCTACCTATTCATCCCCTTAACATAATTAAATAAGAGCATGATGGAGGGCATTCTTCCTACCTATCATGTCTTAATGAGGGTATGATGGAGGGCATTCTTTCTACCTATCATCCCTTTAACATAATTTGACAAGAGTATGATGGAGGGCATTCTTCCTACCTATCATCCCCTTAACATAATTAAATAAGAGCATGATTGAGGGCATTCTTCCTACCTATCATGTCTTAATGAGGGTATGATGGAAGGTATTCTTCCTACCTATCATCCCTTTAACATAATTTGACAAGCGCATGATGGAGGGCATTCTTCCTACCTATCATGTCTTGATGAGGTATGATGGAGGGCATTCTTTCTACCTATCATGTTTTAATGAGGGTATGATGGAGGGCATTCTTCCTACCTATCATGTCTTAAACATGGTTTGCTTGTACTTGATCCATCATGAAGATTCTTCTTCACTATGTTTCTTTTTCTTCTCCTTAGGTTCAAAATTTTCCTCCCATTCCTCTTTTGTCATGATTTTTAGGTTTTGTTCTCTTTTTCTTGCACATCGGTGACCTGGCTCCCATTTTTCGTCGCATTTGAAGCCTATAGATTCTTTTTTCGGAAGTCATCTTTTACCGTACCATCTCGGATCCTGGGTCTTCCATCTCTTTGGCAAGTATGTCCATGAGTCCAAGGTTCCTTGCATCTGTAACATAGGTTTTTTTCATTTATTTCATTTTTGGATGAGAAAGGTTTGTGAAGTATTTCCTTCTAGTGGGACGGTTTTGTATAGGGATTCGAGGGTTTGTTCTTTTCCAATCGAGTTGCCATTTCAATGGTGTCTTCAAGTGTTGTGGGTTTAAATGCCCCCACTAAGCCTCGTAGTGCTTCATCTAATCCTTCAATAAATAAGTATGTGAGTCTATCATCGTCTACTCCTAAAACTCTGTTGTCCTCAAAATCAGTTGTGCTCATTTTGTAGGACAACCCCTACGAAACTTGTATGTTTCGTATCCTACAACTCTAAGTACACAAACTGAAGTGAATCACTTCGCCCTCGTGCGTGGTCCTCTAACCCTTAAGAATCCATTTGAATATCTTCTCGAATTAGTTTCTCGGAATCTGCGCAAGTTTTCAAACTTGGGTTTTTGCAATTTTAAGGAGTTAGAAAAATTTGTTTTCATGCAAGGGCGGCATTTTTTGCCGCCGGTGCATGTTTGCATCCCTTGATATGCAAGGGCGTCGAAAATTGCCGCTCATGCATGTTGTTTGTTTTCAAAGTGCAAAAGTGGTAAAATCCATCGCCAAAGCACCTCCTGAGGAACTTTAAGTTAACTCGTGTGCAATAAATACGTTTTCTAAATGTCGGTTAGGGCTTTTATTGTTGTATTTTAGGTTTTGGTCATGCTTTATCTATCTTTTCCTTGTGTTGTATTTTCCTAGTATTTCCCATCGACTTCTCGTTTTTTCTTTTCTTCATAGGTCCTTTCTTGTTACCGGTTGAAGCGGCGTTTCTTGTCACCTTTGCTAGAAGCTTTGAGTCTTTGCTCATATGTAAGGGTGGGCATTATTTCCGCTCATACAAAGAGCTTTATATCCCATGATTGTGAAGACAATGAAAATTACCACCAACATACAAATATTAGACCTTTTGTTGTATGCTCAAACGTGCATTTCTGCCGCTCATTCATGGGTAATGGCCTTATATTAAAGTGTAAGGGCGACAAAATTTGCCACCCATACACAAGTGTCATGTTCTAGTCACATATGCATGGGCGGTGATTTTCACCGCTGATGCATATGTTGCACTCTTATCAAGCAACGCATAAGCATTGTTTTTCGCTGCCCATGTTTTAAGTATCATATGTAGAGACGTCATTTTTCAATGCCCTTGCACAAAATTGATTTGTCCGAAAAAGCCGAAGTAGAGGAAATTTGGATCTAGGAGGGTGAGAAGCCCAAATACAAGAGCATCAATACATCACGTTCATCTTCAACTTCAAGGCTCTAAGTCTGATCTGGAGATGGTCAAGATGACAAGCTTGAACTCCACCCTGACCCGTGATGGTGATCCGTCTAGCAGTGGGCTAAGTGATGTACACACGGTGGAGATAGACAACATGATTATTTCAATCTAGATTCTTTGCAGCGTTACCAATAATTTTTGCTAGGAGAATGAGTTTGAACGTGGTGATTTTGAGGTTTTTTACAAGAGGCAGTAACAATGAATGGTGGCCACAAGGAGTCCTCGTTTTTCTCTTCAAAATCAGTGCCTCACAAGAGTAACAACTGTTTGGTTTCCGAGCTTATTTGTGATTTATGAGGCGTTATTCTAGCTGCCTGTGATGGAGACCTGTTCCACCATACGACTCATTCTTGCCCTACATTTTTCCAGTGGATTCACGAAGATCTTGCTCAGTGGAGAGTGTCTGGAATCATAGAAAACAACATTAGGGCTGCGAAGGAATTTGTTGCCTTTCGGTTGGTCATTGCCGGTGGTCGGTTGTATGTGGATCTGTATTATGCCTGTGTGCTGGAGGCATTGAAGGAGAAGCCAAGGATATTGCTGTTGCCAGAGCTATTGCACCTGATGTTTTAGGTTCAGAGATATTTGGATTGTAGACCTTGCAGCATGTGCTATGAATGATTCGCACTTGGGATTCACCAATGATGATTGCCACTTGTGTATAAAGCACCATCCTATATAATATGAAAGGGTGGTAAATTTACCCACCCATGCACCAAGAATCAGTATCCTCTGCATGCATAGGCATTACTTTTTGCCACCTGAGCACAATGCATTGAATTGGAGTTGAGTCATGAGTCGTGCCTGGAAGCTCGCGGAAGATTTCAGATAACTGAAGGCAAAAGTATTTTGAGCAATTTGAGGATATATGAGACTATTGTCATCATGAACAATAACACCGGAAGGTCTAAGGGATATGGTTTTGTGACTTTTTGCGAGCCAGATATAGTAAGAAGAGTATGTAGATTCAACGCCTACAATTTCTATTCTTTTGGTCGTTTTCTGTTTGTACTCATTGTGATAGCTTGGCTTATACACATCAGCAACTCTGGTGAAAGCAAAAGAGAGAGCAAAGTTTTGTTTTGCTGATGCTAAAATTTGAGTCAAGGGAGCGGTAGAATATGTCGTTCATATATGTTGAACTCATGTATGGTTATCCCCAACATGTAGGGGCAGCAAAATTCGCTGCCCATACATGTTTCACGGTTTAAGATGTATAGTCGGCCATTTTCCCCACTTATACACAGCAAAAGTTTTTCCTCAACTATGCACCGACGTTTCTTAGAGCTTTGAGTAAGCGGTTGGATTGACCTGCTTTGGTGTCTGCGGTCCATGTTGCTATGAACTATTCAGGCATAAGAAGAATGGCAAAGAGTAATTGCTACCATAGGAGGAGATGAAATAAAAAATGACCTGTACAACTATTTCGGTTTTCTCATGATGGTACATCTGCAAGTGGTGGTGGTAGCGCCATTCAGCCAGGTGATTAGAAAAAACAAAGATATCATTGGTATGCTGGAAAAGACTAGACAGTTGGGTGTTCCATTGCTCATGATTGCAGAAGATATTTTAGGGAAGGCATTAGCTACATTAGTTGTAAATAAAATGTATGGAATGAGCAATGTTGCAGCCATCAAAACTCCGGAATATGGTGACAGAAAGAAGGCTTTACTCCATGATATTGCTATAATGACAGATGTTGAATCAAATGCCAACAGGTTTATCATCTTTGAAAACAACTGGATAAAGAATGTCGTAATTTTCTCAATGTTCACAACATGGTTGACGTTGAGACATCAGAAAGTGTAGAAGATGATTCTACAAAGTCTAATGGCGCACTTTTGATCAATGGTACAATTTCTGCTCAAGATGTTGAAGATAAAGTGACCAAGGATGAAGTTCAGGCAAGAATGCAACTTTCGGCAACTTCAGAGATTGGCAGTTGATGATAGAAGTTCTTCAAATGGCGACCTCTGTAGATAGATCCAGAGTCTATGATAGATTGCATCAACCTTGGATGCTAGCAAATCCGAGGTCGACAAAAATCCATATGGCTAAATGCCTAGAGGAACTCTTGAACAACGAGGTCAATAAGACTATTCAAAGACATATGGGACAGTGAATGGTGATATAAACCTAATACGAGGTAACAACAGTGCCAAGGCTTGTTGGAATCATAAAGAATTATGAAGAGATTTGTGAACAAGTGACACAAGACCGCAGATGATCAGTAAGGTATGTATGCAGATGACACATATGCAAGGAGTATAGTCCAAACAAATCATTTGTAAAAGATATGGATTCTAGAGAAAAGCCTCTGGTCCACTATGGTTGGATCCTTTCATTTGATAAGGAGGCATCAAAGGAGTGGACACTATGTACCAAATGGATATTATTTCATTCTCGTATTGCAAAAGGAGTTATAACATCATCGAATGTGATAACCAGCTACATGTATTCAAAGGAGAGTGCTTTGGTTTGGCATCATCGTGATGTAGACCTAGATTTTGGTTCCTGTCAGTCAAAGGAACTTTTAGATCATTTGGATCGTATGCAATGCCTAAAGGCTAATTGTCTAGAATGTGGGTTCTATGCATCACCAGGGGATCAGTTGTTACTAGGAGCTTGTTTAATCTCCAATAGTGAAGCATTTTTGTCGAAGTGATTCTCGTCCATGGTTCTCCAGAGGATGCCCAAGCTATTTTGGTTGGTTGTACTCCATTGGTTTAAGGTTTTTGAAGATCCTTCTTCTAGAAAATAAGACTAGAACTCGAGCGGGCGCAGATGGCCACCTTACTGGAGTTGAAAGGGCTGATGCAAATCTTGATGTCAAAGATAATGTGTTTTATTCACAAGGCAAGTTCATGATTACATAAAATGATAAATGTCAATGTTTGTAGTGATGTGAAGACTTCAAATGTTGAGACCATTGACATGGCACAAGTTGTTCGAGTTCTAAAATGGTTGGCATGGGCTTCTGCATTTGGAAAACTTTCAGAGATGGAAACTGATCCCGTCAACAATTTGCATTCCAAAAACAGGGCTCAAAGTACCAACAATAAGAAAGATGGTGAAGAATGTTCATCTTGCCTTAGAGTATTTTTGTAATTTTCATATGTACTTTTGAATTAGTTTTGGACATTTTTACATGTACTTTTCTCAGATGTAATTACATGTAAAAACAGAGGAAGTCCCAAATCAAAAAGGACTCCTTTGTTGAATAAGTCATAGTTAGTTGTACTTTTCCTATTTTTGCTCTCGGTCTCTCTTATAAATAAAGAGGACCCCCATTGTAATAGCTATCTTTAATCTTATGCAACAAAGTGCTGCCCGAATTGTGACTCAACCTTGAGACTTTGTGTTCAAGTTGTATGATCAATTCCAATCAATAAAGAAGGGGAGTTTTGCTATCAAACTTTGTGTTGAATCGAATTTGTATGAGTGAGGATGTACCTATGGCAATTTTGCTGATTTCTCTTGTTGGTTGATTGGATAAAGCGATGTTTGATTATCATGATTGGAGGACGTTCAAGATAAGTTATATAAACTTTGTGTTATATTATTTCCTTGAATCTATGTGTGTTGAAAGCGTTTCTCGGTGGAGGATTATAAAGACTTTGAGCTTGTAGTTGTTCACTTTGTACATGAATTGTGTTGAGAACTTGTAGACTTTGGGCTATGATTTTCAATCACATTCACGTGGATTAGTGGTGTTGTTAGTTGACAGACTTTGTGCTCCAACTGGTGATATGGTTACTTTTAAAATCTTTTTGGGGATAATTTGAAGACTTTGTGCTTGAGATTGTTCACTTGGTTCGTGAATCTTTTTGTGAAGTGAGTTGAAAAATTTTGTGCTTCAACTCACAAGAATATTGGTGATAACTGTTTAGGTTAATATTAGAAGTGTAGAAGCATTATTGAATATTACCGTAAAACATTGTAAACATCTTTTCTGAAAGAAGAGAAAAGGATGAATGTAACACACCCCCGAAGTTAGTATTTAGTGTAAATAAGTTTGTAATAATTAAAAAGGGAACCTCCCCTTGCTGAGAGGAGAGATTTATTTCATCAGACTGTGGTTGATATAACCATTTTGTCGTTAGTTAGCTAAACGACAAAATATTCACCCAACAAACACGGATGGCTATTTTCTCGAATTCATTTATATATTCATCCACGGTTCCTCTTTGTCTTACTAGGGTCAAGTCCTTGAAATCTTGTTGTGGATGTCGTCTATCAAATTTCTTGATGAACTTTTTGGAAAATTCCACATAGGATGTGATGGATTCATGGCCTTGAGTATACTTCCCATTATGCCACCAATCGTAGGCCAATCCCTCCAAGTGTAGGATGGTGAATTGGAGGGCATCCCTTTCGGTCATTGGGCTAAGTAGAAAGTAGTCGTTAAACTTTTGAAGCCATGCATGTGGGGTGATCTTATTGGTTCCATCAAAGTTTGGAAGGTTCACCTTGTTAGCTTTTTGCTTTAAATCCTTGTTAATGGGTCTTCTTTCTCTTCTTGCTAATTCATTCCTCTCTGAGTTACTAAAATCATTGAAGGATACAACTCTTCTTACTTCGGGTTCTAGACCAGCATAAGCCCTAGCAATGTCTTCAGTGCTCATGTCTTGTGGAGTTTCATCTTCCCTTCTTGAAGTTTCTTCACTAGGTAGAAAAGATGGTAGCAGAATCCTTGAGCTTGATGAAGAATTGCTATTTTCCGCTTGGTTAGAGACTACTTCCTTCCCATGAGTTGAAGGAGCCTTGAGCTGTTCTACGGTGCTACCCACTTTTTGGAGTGTTTCTAGGAGTATTTGAGTTGTCTTTCCTTGCTCTAACAAAGCATTAGTAGTTCTTTCATTTTGGTCCATCATTGCCTTGGTGGTCATTTCCATGAAGGTCTTCATGTCGTTGTTCATTTGTTCTTCTAAGAGTTGACGGTTCCTCCTAGTGTATGCTTGCATAAGATTGTTTCACAGGATGGCAGGTCGAAGCTCTGATACCACTTGTAATGTCCCCTTTTTAGGATATTATCTTGTTATTGATAAACTAGTTGCTTCAAATTAAAGATTTGAAGAATATCATGCTTCTGTAGTAACCTCGATTGGATATTGGTGAACGTCTCTAGGTTCAGAATATGAAATCTATGTGTTTTCTCATACAATGATATAATAGAAGTTGATATTCAAATTAAAATTTTGAAAATAGCAGCCTTCATCTCTACAGATTGCAAACACTGTTGATAAAATATATATCTAAGAATTTCACCTCTCTTAAGAATACTTATGAAAACTAATAGGTTCTCACGCTAATCCTTTCTTGGAATACACGGTTCTCTGTAATGAGTGATCGATGATATATTTATTTGCAACTGTTATGATATTCACTGCTGATCATCCGAATGTTTGCTGACTGTGTTATAAGAATATTTGATGGTGGATGATCATGTGTTGTGATATCAACCTCCCTTATATTCCTTGGCAGCAGACGTTTCCAAATGGAGTTGCGACCCTTCATTTGCATCCTAATGTAATTAGTTTTCTTCTAAACATAATTGCCCCTATTAAGGCGCCGATCTCATCAGTTTTGTTTTATTCATGTCTCTTGTCTTTAATATACTTGGTCTTTTTCCCACGTAGGACTTGTCTTATGCACTGTATCTTAAGGATTTGTCTTCAAATACATCGTGGGCCCTCTCATCTTATGGATTGCTTATTTCATATAAACATTTGATATGCCAACCACGCTGAATTCATTACCTTATCAAAGGTTATGACCATTACATATTAGTTATTGTTGATTGCCTTTCCTTACGTGATTGCTTAGTGTATGCTCAACGTGCTTCCTTCTAGATTGTAGCCTTCCTCAATGGCTGCTATGTATAGTCCGTTGCCTTTAGAGATATGATCGTTGTTTTAATGGTATTAATCATTGTCTATTCATGGTATTTTGAATAGCCATGTTGACTGCTCAGGTTATTGGTCTTAGTTTTAGTTATAGATTTGCTAATCATTTAGCTAAGGAGTCTTATTCATGGGCTCCACTTAGGCGATGGTTTGCAAGATTATTTATTAGTATTATATTATTATTATTTATACAGGATGATCATTCAAGTATTAAATATATTTTTTTTAATTTGTAAGCATCATTCAAGTATTAAATATTATTATAGTATTATACTTGTATTTATATTTATTATAAATACAATAATTATTAAATAAAATACTATTACTTAATATTATTATGTATATGGTTATTATCCGAATTGACCATATCTAGTCAAGGCGAACTCTTTGTCTTGGTCATAATGTCTTAACATGGGGACATGACACTATTTCATTATCATCTCGCAGCAACTTAAACTCTTGTTCAAAGGCCTTCTTTAAACTCTCCCATGTGTTTTGGGAGGCTTGGTCAAGTTCGGTATACCAGTTAATTGCTACACCTCACAAGGTGGCTAGAAAAGACCATAGCCAAATTGCCTTATCCTCTTGCCCATTTGCTATCTAGATTGTCTCACAAGTTTTACAGTGCCTGACGGGATCCTCCGATCCATTGCTTGTAAACTTGGACAAATTTTGCTTTTCCCCACTGGGGCTTACCATGGTTTTGTTCTGATGCAAACCTCGTGCCTAGAACCTACTTGCTGGGGAGTTTCGATTCAAATGTTCCGGTGATTCTCTCCCACTCTCGATCACGTAAGAATCTTCCACTCTCCCCGCAACATCAACATTACGCACACTTGTTTTGCCTTCTGATTTTCTTTTATACACCCTTGGCTCAGCTTCTTCTCCTTCGATTGAGAACCCTTTGATGCCTTGAAGGTTGCTATTGTACACTTCTATGAAGGAATTCCAACTTCTCTCATCTAGAGAAGGTTGTCTTGACTTTTCAACTTGATCAGAAAAACCAATCCACACATGTCTAGCAGTGGAAGGTGCCTGGCAATTTCCTCCACTCTGCACTCGTGTGATTATTTGTAGCAGAAATGTATTCCCTCTCCCAACTACGACTTCTACTCACACTCGCCCAACTACGACTCCTACTCCAACTCTGACTTTTACTTCGGGATGGACTTCAGCTTCGAACTTCGGCAATTTCTCTTAGTCTTCTTCTGCGTTCTCTTTGTTCTATGTCATGTTCTCGTTTCTGGCTTGATCATCAAGTGAAGAAGGGATTAGCCTATCTATCATTCCCAAAGGCAAATACCAATGATAAGGGAAAGGAATTGGTTTTTGACTAACTCAATGTTGTGCTTTTGCAGGAATAAGTCAAAAACTACTTCAAGGGAACTGTGACAAGACTAACAAATTTGGCTAAGTCTGAGACTCATTTCATCAGCTTGAGTGGTCACATTGTCAAGTGATGTTATCATGATGTTTGGGCGCATTTCTAGGCAACTTAGGCTCATTATGGCGCCTGGCTTTCAAGTTCATTTATAGCACTCAGTAAGGGATCTAACTTGAGGCACTCCATGTAATTAACCTCCTCCAACCTAGCACCTAGTACTGAGATAAGTGGAGTGGGTGTGGATGAGGTTTTCATGTTTGGGCGCAAATGTCATGATGAACCTACCAAATGTGCACCTTGGGTTTTGAAGGATATAATCAAGAGAATGGAGTCATCTAAGGGTATGATGTGAATCTATTGAACTTGCAGGATCATCTAGTGTTGAGTTTGGAATCACTGAAGTGGTCTAAGTGAGTTAGGCACGCTTCCTAGCCTTCATAACACTCAAAGTGCGCCTAGTCCTCATACTGCTTCTAGACTCCTTTGCAAGTGGTGAATTCCTTCAAGGATTGATCAAGTGAAACCTCACCTTCAATAAGATCCAGTGGAATGATTGAATTGATCAAGTGATGACATATTCATCTCTAGGCGCATTTTTCCTCTGGCAACTTGTCAATGAGTGCCTGGTATAAAAAGGGTCTCTTCTGGCGTTGGATAATGATTTTGAGATGAGGCGCTCAATTTAGCTAAGCCTCTTCACTAGGGCGCCTAGATGGATGATGAAGTTTGGGTGAATATCTTGAGGTTTCAAGGCCTAGGCGCAGATACCAGTTAAGACTACCCCAAAAGTGCGCCTAAGGTAGATGTAAGACCTCAAAACCAGTTTGGATACAAGGCGCTCCATTAGGGGGCAAGATCATATCCATTTGAAGTCAAGTTGCTTTCAAATTGCCTTGAAAAGATGATGAGTTGGAACCTAGGCGCAAATTTCTAGCCAAACTGACAGTAAGTGCGCCTAGTTGAGAAAGAGACATCTTCAAGGGGGAAATTGTTGGGCGCTCATTTCATATGAGTCAATATAACACTTGGAAGTTTCAATCTGTGATCTAAGCTTGTGGAAATGTGTCAAAACTATCCCTAGGCACCAGATCTACTACAAATCTGTGATCTAAGCTTGTGGAAATGTGTCAAAACTATCCCTAGGCACCAGATCTACTACAAATCCTCCAAATGTGCGCCTAAGTGGGGAGGTAGCTTTCAATCACTTCAATTAGTCAAGGGCGCTTGGTGAGTTAGGTGTTTTACTTCACCACAAAGACTTAAAGTGTAAACCACCACATGCATGAAGGTGAATCCAATGCAAGGCGCTAGTCTCCTACACAGACTCAGAAGTGCGCCTCAAGTAGTTTGACTTGGCATTGGAGCTAGTAGACTTCCTTTGGAATGTGAAGACAACACAAGGGATCATTTCCTAGTTACATCCTCTTGTTGGAACCTAGTCTTCAGTTGGGCGCAATCACCAGTTCAAACCACCAAGATGTGCGCCTAGAACCCATAAGGCACCATTTCATGAGCAAATCCACTTCAAGTGGCGTTTAGAAGAAGATAAGGTAGTTACAACTACCTGAACTATCATTGGCCAAAGAGATAACATTGGGATCCTTACCGGTGCATTGGGTAAAGTTGCCACATCACACTGAGTTGTCAAGTGGAATATTCTCTTGAATATGATTCTTGGGAAATGTGCCTTGTTTCCTCTTTATGCCTTGAAAAACGTGCCTTCATTGCCTTGGAAGGCCTGTAAAAGGAGGAGCTCTCTTATTCATTTGACATCTTATCTTTTGGCGAACTTTCCTTCTGCAAAGCTTTATGCTTGTGATCTTGAGGCCTGCAAGTTTCAAGAGTTAGGGTGATGCTCGCTCAACTGACAAGGTGATTCTCTCTTGTTGCATTGTGAGGTGTTGACATCATTAGATTCAATTGAAGTGATCTTCATCAACCATTGAGATAGAACTAGTTGTGAAGAAGTTGAAAACATTGTATACATCTAGGCGTCAAGGCTTTTTCTTGTAATCATTTGAATAAGATTGTATAATCATGCCATTGTGGGCAATCATCATTGTAATAAGACATTTGCATTGGGTTGAATCAAGTAATAATACAAGTACCCAACTTCAAGATGATTCATGCAAGTTGCCTTTGTTATCTTTTCATAAGTGATATTAAGTAGACTAAGTGGTTAAGTGCAAGTAAATTTGTCTAAGAAAAAAATTAGTTAGTACTAGTTGGGTATCTTACATTCTACCAGCCTAAAAGATCTTTTGATCTCTTGATCCTGACCACATGGTCTCTTCATGCCTTTATTGGGGTCTAAGGGCATGAATCTCTTATATCGGACCCGATTTCTTTTAAGGTAACGATGCCAATTTTTACTCACCTATCTGATAAATGAATACTTATAATAATGAACAGAATTAACAATGCATACCAAATAGAGGAGTAAAAGTATATCTTTATTTGCTCATGAAACTACTACAGAAGTAGACCAGAGATGGTCGGCCAAGGATCAGAGTTGATCCGGCTACATCACACTACTTTCCTTAACAATACAAAGACTATTTAAAAGACCCGACGGTTGCCAAGAGGAACACAACCGTCAACTAACCAACTCTAACTAACTCTAACTACCTAAGAGCCGACAAACAATTAATACATAGTCAGATTACATAGTCAGATTACATAGTCTGATAACTCATATTATCAAATATAAGAATTGGCAATATACACTGACTACATGCTAGACTTGAGATGTCTAAGAAAGGTAGTAATAAATTCTGCCAGCAAAATTATCCTTTTGAAATGCTTGATCATACAATGGGATGATCCTTAATGATCATTGTGTTTCTAGACCTTGAATGATGGAAAAACCTTTGGACAAGTGCACACTTGGTTAACAGACCTCTGTATTTGAAACTTCATTGATGGTGGTGGACTTTTCTTCAGGAGTCGTTGAAAAATAATTAGAACTGATGTGTCAATAGTAGTACTTCTACATTATGTTGGCATCTCTCTAAGGTCTAACTTGCTCATTGTATTGTAGTTGTTCTGACCCTAACAGTAGGGTTTGATTCTAATTTCAGTCTTTTAGGTGACTGTGGGAGTATTGATGAGTCTGTAAATTAGTATAAAAGTAATTTCTTTTAAGAGCCTTATAAGGGTTTGACGATTTCTTGTTTCACCTAGAAAGTACTAATGTAATATGTAAGGCTATTTGCTACTATTGACTTAGGTAAACATGAACAAAGTCTTAAAGAGGTTGCTGCAATGAGATACCATGTTCTTATGTTTCCTTCAGTTAAAACAACATACTTTTAAGGGACAGTTCTGAGTTAATCAATGAATCTATAAACTGATACTACTGTATTATTCTTTTTCATCCTAGTGATACAAGAGCTAGTTAAGTATCCCTATAACCATGACCCAATCCAAGTGGACTTGTATCCTATGGTTTGCATACTGAGGTCTTTATGCTCTGTACTCGAGTAATTCTTAAGCCTTAAAGTTGTGAGCAAACACCCCTAGGCAGTATGAGTACATATTGACCTAACTATTGTTGGAAAGGTGTACACATAACAATGTTATTCATTCATGCAGTTTACCTAGGGATGGGGGACATTATAGTTAGTTAGACAACTTTATAATTTATGAAAAAATGACCCTCGTGGAGAATAGGACAAGTTTGAGGGACACATGGCATGTTGTATAACACATTGAGAGTTACATTTGGGGTTGCAAAAGGACAAAAATAACTTGCAAATGTGGAATGGGATGCCACATTTCACATGGGACAAATACATCAAGTGGAGGTTACAAGAATCTACTATTTTTAGCCAGTGTAAGATGTGTAATGCATCTTATAAGTTGCATCATTGAATAGGAAGTTGTATTGTCATAGTGGGTGTTGGGATTTGTGCCACCTCATGGGGAGTTACACAACCTCATGTGGGCGCCCTTGGTGATACGACATGTGATTTTCATCCGTGGTTTTAGAAACCATTGTAATTGTGTATTTAATAAGGGCTTGGGCTAGTGATTTCTGAGCATATTTTGTTGTATAGAAATGCCACTGGAATGCTGCTGAAATTTCTCTAGGATTTCCACTTGATGTGAAATCAGTGTTGGTGATCATCTGAGATATTTGTAAGCACACCTAGGTGTGAATATAGTGAGAGAGCTGATTTTGGGGTTGGGTTTTCTTCCCCAAAAGGGGTTTCCCCAAGTAAACATTGAGTTATGGTGTTGCACTTTTCTGTGTTTATCTTTCCATTTCATATTGTTGTCATAAATCAGTTTTATATCAGTCCTATTATTGTTCTAAATCACTTTAAATAAGATTCTGAAACCCTTTATAATGCCCCTTTATTGAAGACATATTACTAGTTTTTTAACACTTGGTATTAGAACTTGGTACTGGCATGATCTATGAAGGAGGAGACGCTCTCCTTGTGTAATTTTCTTTGGTTGCAATGGGAGTTGTGTGAAGTTCAAATCTGATTTTGCAGTAGTTCCGGCAAGTACATCGAGGATTGATACCAAAAAATTCAATGGATAGAGTTTTGAGTTGTGGAAATTTAAAATGGAGGACCTCTTTCGTTGATAGAGATCAGTGATTAGCTGTGACAGGAAAGAAACCTTTTAATATAAGATGATGGAGATCAATTAGATAGGAAGGCCAAGAGCACTGTTAGATTATGTTAATTTGATTTTGTGTTAATGAATGTGTCTAGTGAGGGCACTACAAAGAAATTGTGGGATAAAATTGCAGCATTGTATCAAACTAAGTCTCTAGTCAATAAACATTTCTTGAAAAGAAATTTGTATTCATTGAAAATGAATGATGGAGACTCTGTTGTTGATCATTTACATGCATTCAATATCATTGTTAGTCAATTGCAATCCATTGATGTGAAAATGGATGAGAAGAATAAATGCATAAATTTGTTTTCTACATTACCCAATTAATGGGACAGTCTTGTTATGGCATTTAGTAGTACATCTTCTAAGCTAACACTCAAAGAAGTTGGTGCAGCCCTACTAAGTAAAGAATTAAGAAGAAATAATAGATGCTTTCTCTAAAGATGCTTTCTTTGTGAAAGGTCAGTCCAAAGAAACAAGGGGTAAGAAAAATCTGGAAATAAGAAGAAATCTAAATCAAAAGGTAAGTCCAAGTCTTCAAGTAAATCAAGATAAGAAGAAATCTAAATCAAAAGGTGGGTACAAGTCTTCAAGTAAATCAGAAGTGAAGTGCTGGAATTGTGGTAAATTAAGAAATATTAAGAAAGATTGTAGACTTAAGAAGAAGGATAAAATGATGATGATTCCTCTTCAGAAAAATCTCCTTCAGAACAAATTAGTGGTGATGCCTTTCTACCACCTTCAAATGTGCTTGCTAGTGATGGTGTTTGGCTAATAGATTTTGGTGCCTCTTTTAATATGACTCCCCATAAAAGTTGGTATACAAGGAGGTGTTGTATTTCTAAATGATAACACTTCTCAGAAAATCATTGGTCGTGGGAAGGTAAAGTTGTTATTCAATGATGGGAGGATTAAGACTCATTCAGATGTTCTACATATTCTAGGATAGGTAAAAAATCTAATTTCCGTTTGTAAAATGAATGATGTTGGTGTGAATGTTGCCTTTGAGGGGCTTTGGTACTAGCAAAGGGAGTTCACCAAGGAATCATGTTTAAACTTAATACAAGTACTGCATGTGGTGGATGCAATTCCTCCATGGCTCCTGAATCAGAATATCAGAAATTACCAACAAAAAAGACAATGTTGTGGCACTAAAGAATGGGCCACATAGGTGAGAAGGGTCTTAAAACATTGAAATCACAAAGTATGGTTGTGGATCTTTCAAATTGTTCCCTTGATTTTAAGTTTTGTGAGCATTGTGTTTACAACAAACAAAACAGATAATGAGTGGGGATATTGCTCTATAGAATTTTAAATGTTTTGTAAACATAATAGGATCGTGAGATAGGAAACAACTCCATATACACCTCAGCAAAATGGAGTTGCTAGAGGATGAACAAATATTGATGGAGAAAGCTAGGAACATGTTTAGTGGGTTAGCTTGGAGCAAAAAATTTGGGCTGAAGCTGTAAGCACTATATGTTATTTAATTAATAGGTCTTCTACATCTTCACTTGTTAACAACACACCACAAGAAGTTTGGACATGTAAAAATCCTTCTCTAACACATCTTCGAATCTTTGGTTGTAAGGCATATGTTCATGTGCCTAAGGAAAAAATTCTAAATTGGATTTAAAGCTGAAAAAATGTACTTTCATTAGTTATGATGAAAATTGTTGGCATTTCAATTCGTACCTCTGGAATGCGAGTTGGAAACAGACAGCTATGCACAGATAAACTGCTGTCCTATTATGAGGGGGAGTTCCCTTTTTGCTGATGTTCGCTAAAAAGATAAATAAAACAAATTTGCCTATCTTCTTTTCTTTTTATTTTCAGCTGCGAGCACAAGGTTATAAAACTCTAAATCGTTGCAGCAGAGGTTTTTCCTTTTTAAAATTTCTAACTACAGCTAGGCCTAAGCTAAATGACGCTTTTAATCTCCTAAGTAAATTCAGAACAAAGGGATTAAAAGTTAACAAGGAATGATTTGTTTTTAACATAAAAGCTTTAATAAACTCCTTCTAGATTCACATCAGAAGACTCATTGTACTTTAAGATGAAAGCTGAAATAAGATTACGCAAGCCACACATTTGACGACAAAACTAGATGATCTGAGATAGAAAATCAAAGCAAATGGCAGGCATGAGACTTCTATTCCAATATCATAAAGTTGATACAACTCCAGGACAACAATATTGTAGCAAAAGGTAGGCATACAATATGCGATCAAACACTATAAAACAGACAACACAGAGTGAACGAGCACTTGGAATAACAATTTCTGTAGGTTAGAATATGCACAACAAATTTTGCTATCACAATTACCATTACTTACAATGGGCAAAGCTGCCCTTATTTATACTAAATCAAAGGAGTAGGGAACTCTAAAATCTCCTTGATTTAACCTAACTAACTTGCCAACTCGCAAGCTTTATTTCTATTCTAAGACAAATATTACAACTAACAAATGCTTTAAGACAATTTGCTTTAAAGCAAAGAAAGCTCCAACTATTAAAAAGTGACTTTTTACTATTTTAAGGATGGATAAGCTTTGGATGAAAGCAAATGCTTTAAAACAAAAGGCATTTGAGTTAAAGCTACTTTCTTTTTAGTCACATCCTCATCTTCATTCTTGCCTTGTTGGTGACATCATTCATTGATATAAATATATTGTCGCAGCTACCTATTTTCAACATTGAGGGTTGCTTTATCTTCTCCATCCTTCAACACTCTCTCCTTCAGATCATCTGCTGCAACCTCAAAGAGATTCACATTCGTGTGTCGGGTACTTCTACTAAGATGGGATTTGACCACCTTGAAGTCATTCACATCCAATGTTCCTTGGCAAAACATTCTATTTTTCTTTCAGCCACTTTCGAGCAATTCTTCTTTGATATTTTTTTTCTTGTTATCATGCCACACCTTCTCGCCTTTGTTCGGAAATATTTTGCGCTAAAGGCTGAAAACTGTTTGCTGACTTCTTTTAAAAAAGCAGCTTTTGAACAAAAAAAGTTGGCACATGGGTTTTGTAGACAATTCTGTTTTAAAACAACCCAGATCGTCGGATTTTGAAAAAGTTGAGGATTTCTTGAAAAAACAGCAAAAAAAAAAAAATTTCGAAAAAAATAAAAATTTCTAATCTTCAAGAGGATGAAATTCTAGATAGACCCATTTCGATGAAAACTAAAAAAGCTTTGGTACTGTTTCTAAAAAGTGATCCCCTAGAAAAAAGGACCTTGAAAAAGCGTGCCTCTGTGCTTCCCAATCCCAAAACTATGAAGAACGCTAAAAAAGCACTACGTTAGGATCTCAAATCTTCGTGAGAAGAAAAATATGTCTTCTTCCTCTGGATGCAACCTGCAAAAGTAATGAATAAGGAGGCCAAAAGCTTGTCTTTATAGAACTTTAGGGCAAAAAAGTAGCTTTCTTTGTGAAAGCACAAAGCTTGGATCTTATCCATGAAGAAAGCATCTTTTAAAGCACAAATCCAAGTAGATATGCTCGAATAGGAAGAATCCCTACTTTATAGCTGCCTATGGCTTCATGTGTGAGATGATGAAAAAGCTTCTTCTTTGATGATGTCATCAAACACGTGAGGTTGCAAAAGTGTTAGCCAATTTTTCCTTCGTTTTTGAAACTTTTGCACTCGTTCTAACTCCAACGTGGCCTACCTTTGACTTCAACAAGACGGCAAACTGTCACCGTTGATTGAAAAAGCTATCTGATCATGGCACCTTAAAGATTTATCAATCCTGATTTGATCCCCAGCCTCGAACTGATGATTCGACGACGTTTGACTGCAATTTTGACTTCTGGGAACTATTGCCAGACAAGGATTTGGAAGCGGCTGGAAGGAAACACTGTCGTGACAAGAAAAATTCTAACACTGGATAACCCAGGCACCCCTAGCCTCTAGGGGCGCTTGGAATCTCATGCCTTAGACATTTTTCAGGATTTTAAATTTTCATTTTTGAAGATTTGCAACTTTTCTTCGTTCCTAGAAAAACATGAAAAATAAACTAAGTCTGGAGAAGATGGGCGCCCCTAGCCTCCTGGGGCACCTAAGATTCCATGCCTTAGAAATTTTTTGGAATTTTTCAATTTCTGCCGCAAATCTTGAATTCCGCTAGATTTCGAAGGTCCTGCCTGACATATATTTCAAAATATATACTTTAAATATTTTGAAATATACTTTCAGGATGTTTGAGATAGGTTTCAGATCCATGGGATTTGACATGCAGATTCTAGATTTTTGAGGATCCACCAGATTTCAGACTTAGTCAAATTTTCAGGGCTTTAGGACATCAGACTTAGCCAATTTCAGGATTTCAGAGACAGGCATCAGGATGAGGGCCTGAGCATATCTGAGATGAATCCCCTGCTTTTACGGGCCTTTTGACAGAGTTTGATTGCTTTTATCCACTTGGAAGCGGGCTGACGAGGCATTTTTGATGTTTTTTGAAAAATGCTAAAAAATCTAACACTGAGTTGTTTGGGCGCCCCCAGCCTCCAGGAGCGCTTGGATTTCCTAGACTTAGTCAATTTTTGATGATTTCCATCTTTTCCTTGTTTTTTGGATTCGTCGTGCTTCGTTTTATGTTCTTCGTCCGTCGACGACTGCTAGACAGTTTTGCATTGTCTGAACAGCCTAGAAAACTTGAAACTGATCTCTGGTAGATAAAATTACTCCATTGATGGCTCCGGAGCTCGTGCTTTGCCATCTGAAAAAGCAAAATTGACCTAGTAGAGAAAACACGACCTTTTGTAGATTCTGTCTAGGCCACCTTGATCGTGAAGTGAAATCAGCCAATCAGAATCATGCACGACACCTGAATCGGAGATCCTATTTTTAGAAACTTTCTATTTTTAGAAAATTTTGCTAGCATCCGTATCTCAAGAAACCCATAAAACCTAATTTGACGTCTATTTTTAGAATCTTTCTAAAAATAGAAATTTCTATTTAGAGAAATTTTGACTTTTTGACAAAAATTTTTCTAGACTTATACAAAATGCCTTAATGAAGCAAAATATTTTGATTTGGCACAACAAAAATATAAAAGGTTATAAACTTCGGAATCTAATAACTCAAATAATAGTTTATTTTAGGAATGTGACTTTCAAGGAAATTGACATGTTTCAAAAACCAAAACAACCAACAAAACAAGAGGGTAATAAGATGCATTTTGAGACCAAAGAAGAGGAAAATGTATCTGAAAATGAACCTATAGAGATTGGTGGACAAAGGAGAGAAAATGAAGAAGAGGTCTCGAAAGAAAGTTCAAAAGAAGATTTTAAAGAAGAAGAACAAGAGTTCCACACTCCACACTTGAGAAGATCCACTAGAGAATGAAAGCAACCTAAGAGGTATAGTCCACTAGATTTTCGTTGCATTTTTGCTTTGTATTGCACTGATGATGAACCTAGGATTGTACAAGAATCTCTTGCATCAAAACAGACCAAGTCTTGGAAAGAGGCCATGGGTGAAGAGATGGCAGCCTTGGACAAATGCAAGACTTGGGACTTGCTAAAATTGTCTAAAGGGAGGAAGCCCATTGGTTGTAAGTGGGTTTTCAAAAAAAATATAGTTCAGATGGAAGATTGGACAAGTACAAATTAAGGTTGGTGGCAAAAAGGTATTCCCAAGTTGCAAGAATAGACTTTAGTAAGATACTTTCTCCTATTGCTAAACTAAATTCTATTATATTCCTTTTATCTATTGCTTCTACATTTAATTTGGAGGTAGAGCAAAAAGATGTTAAAAGGGTTTTTTCACCTAGGGATCTATAAGAAGATATTTATATGTCTCATCTTGATAATTTTATCATTAAGGAAAAGGAAAAATTGGTTTACAAATTGAAAAGGTCTCTTTATGGTCTAAAACAATCTCCTAGAATGTGGTACTAGAAATTTGACTCTTATGTGTTGAAACTTGGGTTTGTTCGTAGAAAGGTTAATCATTGTGTTTACTATTAGCAAATTGATGATCATTTTATTATTATTTGTTTGTATGTTGATGATATACTCCTCACTAAAAACAACAAAAACATGATAAGAGAACTAAAAACTCAACTTTCTAAGGAAACGATATGAAAGATGTAACTATTGCAAAGTTTATTTTGGGTATGGAAATAAGGAGGACCATGCTAACAGGAAGCTTTGGTTGGACCAAAGGAAATATGTTGAGACTATTTTGCAAAGGTTTGGGATGCGTGGTGGTGAGCTAGTGAATATTCCTTTTCCGATTGGTAAAGAATATCTATGAAACAATGTCCTAAAATAAATGAGGATTTTGAAGACGTGTCATGTTCTATATGCTAGTGCAATAGGAAGCCTAATATATACAATGGTTTGTACAAGGACCAAGTATTTCACATGCAATGGGAGTGTTAAGAAGGTTTATGTCTGACCTAGGCAAGGCACATTGGAATTGGGCTAAAAAGTTATGTAGCGATCTTTGTGGCACTATACACTACTCCATTTGCTATCATGGGAAAAGTAACTTGAGCAAGATAGCACACATACGAGGCTTTGTGAATGTTGACTATGCTGGTGATTTGGACAGTAGCAGGTCTACTAGTGGCTATTTATTTTCTTTATTTGGAGAGACTATTAGTTGGATAAGCAAAACATAACTAGTTGTTCTTTAAAATACAAAAGCAGAATATATGGCTGCTAAATGTGCTTGCAAAAAAGCAGTTTGGTTACAAAGATTGTGCTCAAATGTTGGTTTTATACACAAGGCAATGAGAATTGATTATAAAAGTCAAAATGCCATTAGTTTGGCAAAGAATCCTTCATTTCATGCTCACACAAAACATATTGAATCTTGATGTTCAATATCAATCTATTTAAGATATGGTGGAGGATGGGAAGGTGTTGATTCAAAAGGTTGGCACTTTAGAAAATGTTGTAGATTCTTTTACTAAGACGGTGAACACAAATAAATTTGATTGGTGCAAGAGCATTGTGGGCCTTAACCCCTAGATTCTAAATTCATGTTTATTTTAGATTTGGCCCCTTGTGCAATGTATGCAACAAGTGGGAAATTGTTGGGAAGGTGTAGTACAGCTTGCATAATGATGCAGACAAGACTCGGTGCCCAGTGAAGGGTGGCCAAGGTCTTGCATCTCCACACAAGAATCAACTCACAACAACAACAAATAATGAAGCTCAAAAATCACAACCCAACATTCACATTACAATTCATTTTAGACATGCAGCCTAGCAACAAAACATTACCAACCACTCAAAAATTATATTACCACTATATAAGTGTGCAGCCAAGTCACAAGGCATAATTCAACTTAGAATATTACCAATACTTCTTGCATCCCTGTATAGGCATGCACCCCAATAGTGGGAACTTATAATTCAAAATCCTTATAGGCTTTTGCCTAGTCATCATAGTCTAGCAGGCCAACAGAAAAAAAAAAAAATTTCTTCTTTACTTCCATGATCCCCTCCTTTACCTGCATACCTTCACACCTATGTGTTTGTTGTTTTAAAAGGGGGTACCATCCACCAATCAATAATGCTCAGACCAAGAATAGGCATGAGGATAAGAAGCCAGTAGAAGACTGACGCTATAGTAACCACTACTACAGTAACCACCCAGCAAGTTGCAACAGCCAAGAGCGACAATTAGGGAAAGAAATCAGAGATGAACACCCAGAATAGATGGTAACTACTATCAGAAATAAATGAGATGCCAGAAAAGTTGTAACTGCTCCATAGGAATCTTTGTGCAGCGCTTGGTAACTGCCAATGACAGTCAACATTTATAACAGCAAGGTAATGTAACCACCTTGCAGAGTGTGTTGCAGACCATAACTCCCATGCTCAACAAGGAATAATATTCACAATTTTATAAATAAACCAATATAGAGGTGTTGCAGGTAATGTTTGA
The DNA here is from genome assembly GCA_027924645.1 of Cunninghamia lanceolata. Lineage (NCBI taxonomy): Eukaryota > Viridiplantae > Streptophyta > Pinopsida > Cupressales > Cupressaceae > Cunninghamia > Cunninghamia lanceolata. The sequence goes on from BSBN01000124.1 coordinate 1,459,265, forward strand.
CAGAAATAAAGGAGATTGCAGTGCCTAACAAAGTTGTGATTGTCAACCAAAAATTATCCACCATGTATTGCCCAGCTTTTCAGATTCACCAATTGCTACCAATATCTTCATGGTGCTCGTGTGAATGTGAGCTTGATGTTTCAATCCAGGTTGCAGCATTGTGGTCACCAACCCACAAGCAGAATCTAAATCTCTATTAAGACTATAGCAATCAACTAGGATGGTGTATGTTTTTACATCTTGCTTCATATTGCTTTTACTCTTCATTGCACTAGCCACTTTCATGCCATAAATAACTCCTCTAAAGCTTTCTATTATTCCTTATATGTTGCTTGAAATGGATCCAACCCAAGCTTGCGCATCAGAAAACACACACCAAAAGTTTGAACAAAACCAAAATCGAAATGACCATGTTTTTGGGTGAGCAAGATCACGCAGGGACCCAAATGCTCTTGCATCAGACACGCCAAGTAAGAAGTTTGTGAGCATAGTTCACAAATTAGAGCTAAGTGGTAAAAGCACCCTTCTAGAAAGCACACAATCCGTAGCAAGCCCTATTACTCAATCAGGTACCTTAAAAATCTCTTCCTCCACCTTTTCCAACACTTAGCTGGGACAACTCCCATCTCCTTCTGCCAAACTCTTTCATCCTCTCTCACACCTCTTGCAGACTTTTATCCACCATAAACCAACCTCCTCCTCCTAATGTTTCTTCTCCACCATCTTCTTCCTCTTTCCATGGGATTCAACCCACCACTGTTCATCCATCTCCACCAAAGGTCACCTTCTCCTACACTCAAATCATCTTTCATGGGAATCAACCCACCATTGTCCGACCTCCACCACCAAAATTTTATTTCTCCATTCTTCACTCTTCGACAACCAATGTTATAAAAAATAATCATCTCTTCATCTATTTCTGTTAACACTTCAGGTTCAACAACTACGACTTCTACTCCTTGTACCATCTTGGGGGTACACCTTTTCACTTTGTGCATCTAGTGCCTCACCAAGGTACCTCTCTTCACACTACTCCAATTTAAGCAACATTTGCATGTCCTCAAAAGGACAAATCTCCACATCACAACACACGATCATATGATGGATTTCAAAGAACCCAATTTCTTCTTCTACCTTGTCATCCTTTGCTGCAACAAAACCTTCATGTGAAGAATCACTCGAACTAAACAGCTCCTCACTCTTCTTCATCTCCTCTTCAAGCAAGAGATTCTCTTCATCAACTCCACGATCAAACACAAGGCCTCTTTACAAGCCACCATTTCAACTTCTAAATCAGCTACAACCTCCAAAGGAACTTCCACAACAACACTTTTATCTTTTGCAACTTGTACTTCTTGAACTTCTATCACCACCACAATTTTCTCTTCAACATTATCTCTAGCATGAGGACTTTCTTGTATCTATCTTTACCTCCCTCCATATCTGCAAACAAAACAATGTTAGACAAAATAGGGTTTTCATCATTACCCTTCGCCTCCACTACAACCTCATCCACCAACACATCCATGCTTTCGAAAAGACATGTTTCAACTACAGTCATGTTCTTTTCTTTTGTCATGCCACCTAAATGACATTCTTCATCCTTCTTGATCACATCTATGGCAACTCTTACACATTGCTTAGTCTCCAACCTTTTCAATCTCAAATGGATGTCCATCTTCTCAAAGATTTTCTCCTTAGGTTTAACAACTCGTATAGTTTCATTTTCTTCCATGCCACCAGTGTGACATTCTTCATCATTCCCGATCACATCTACAGCAACTATTCCATGTTGCTTAGCCTTCAACCTTTTCAATCTCAAATGCATGTCCATCATCTTTTGAAAGTATTGCTCCTCTTGGTATTGCTCCATAAATGCCCACTCAACTGGCCTCTTCAAGACCATCCCTGTCCCCTTTTTCGAAGACATCTTTACACACATACAACTGTCTTTAATTACAAGACTTACACCTGCAACAAACTCACTAGAGTATTCAACTCACATTCAGCAACAAAGTCCTTTCTGGTACACTCATGCCTCCTTCTCACGACCCTCTACAATCACAAGCCTCCGCATGCCTACAACAAATTACTAGAGCATGTAGCCCTCTGCAATCACAAATGTCTACAAAAAGTCGACTAGAGCCTTCTGAGACACCTTTCAACCAAAAAGGTCTTACTCAAATCATTTTATGCAATTGATGCAATCCCCAACACATCCCAGTGAGCGAACTTGCTCTGATACCACTTGATGCAAACAAGACCCGGTCGGTGCCCAGTGAAGAGCAGCCAAGGTCTTGCAGCTCCACACAAATAAATTGACAATAGTAGCAAATAATGAAACTCAAAAATCCCAACCCAACATTTACATTACAATTGATTTTAAGCATGCAACCTAGCAACTCAGAAATCAGATTACCACTGTATATGTGTGCAACCCAATCACAAGGCATAATACTTCAACTTAGAATATTACCAATATTTATTGCAGCACCGTACAGGTGTGCAACCCAATAGTAGGGACTTACAATTCAGAACCCCTATAGGATTCTGCCTGGTCATCACAGTCTAGCAGGCCAATAGGAAAAATAATAATTTTCTTCTTTACTTCCACGATCCCCTCCTTTACCTACATACCTTCACGCATATGTGTTTGTTATTTTAAAAGGGGGTATCAGCCACCAATCAATAATGCTCAAACCAGGATAGACATGAGGATAAGATGCCAATAGAAGACTGTCGCTATATTACCGTTGCTACAGTAAATGCCTGGTAACCACCCAACAAGTTGTAATAGCCAAGAGCCACCAACAGGGAAAGAAGTCAGAGATGAGTGCCCAGAATAGATGGTAACTTCCATTAGAAATAAATGAGGTACCAACAAAGTTGTAATTGCTGGGGAACTGCCAGTGACAGTCAACATTTATAACAAGGTAATGTAACTGCCTGGCAGAGTGTGTTGTAAACCATAACTCTCATGCCCAGCAAGGAATAATATTCATGACTTCATAAATTAGCCAATTTATAGGTGTCGCAGGTAATGTTTGTTAGAAATAAAGAAGACAACAACACCTAAAGAGTTGTAATTGTTAGCCAAAAATTTTCCACCATGTATCGCCCAGCTTTTCAAATTTACCAATTGCTAACAATATCTTCATGATGCTCGTGTGAATGCAAGCTTGATGTTTCAATCCACATTGCAGCATTGTGGTCACCAACCCATGAGCAAAATCTAAATCTCTGTTAAGACTGTAGCAATCAACTAGGATAGTGTAATGTTTTTACATCTGGCTTCATATTTCTTTTACTCTTCATTGCACTAACCACTTTCATGCCATAAATAACTCCTCACAAGAATTACAACTTTCTAATATTCATATGTTACTTGCAATGGGCCCAACCCAAGCTTGTGCATCAAAAAACACACCAAACATTAGAACAAAACCAAAATTGGAATGACCATGTTTTTGGATGAGCAGGATTACGTGTGGACCCGGATGCTCCTGCATCACATAACAATGTTGTCCATTCATGTGGTCTACCTAGAGATGGGGGACATTATGGTTGGTTAGGCAATTTTAGAATTTATGAAAAATGACCCTCATGGGGAATAGGATGCCAAAATTGTATAGAACAAGTTTTGGGCATGTTGTATGACACATTTGGAGTACGTTTGGGATTGCAGAAGAACAAAAAAGCTTACATATGTGGAATGGAACACCACATTTAACATGGGATAAATAGATGAAGTGGAGGTTACAAGTATCTGCTATTTTAAGTCAGTATAAGCTATGTAAGGCATCTTGTAAGTTGTGTCATTGAATAGGGAGTTACGTTGTCATAGTGGATGTTGGGATTTTGCCACCTCATGGGGAGTTACACAACCTCATGTGGGTGCCCTTGGTGATGTGGCATGCAGTTTTCATCCATGGTTGGTTTCTTGTATTGTAATTGCCTATTTAATCATGACTTGGGATAGTGGTTTCTGGACATATTTCGGTGTTGCTGATAATCTCATTGTACTTGTAAGCAAATTTTGATGTTAATATAGTAAGATATCTGATTCTGTGGCTGGGTTTTTTTCTCCGTAAGAGGTTTCCCAGGATAAACATTGAGTTATGGTGTTGCTCTTTTCTATGTGTTGATCTTTCCATTTCATATTACTGTTATAATTCAGTTTTATATCAGTCCTATTACTGCTCTAAATCACTTTAAATCAAATTTTGAAACCCTTTATAATTCTCTTCTATTGAAGAATCAGATATATCACCAGATTTTCAACATCTATGAGTGAACCTTGTGTGGGTGAGCTCTCTTCAAATATCAATTTACCAGATCATGCTTCTTTTTTATGGCAGTGATTCTACCTTTTATAAGTAACTGGCAGACAGGCTAATAGCTAGGCGTTCCCTGTATCTGAGTATTGTGTCATCAAAGTGATCTTGGAGAAATACTCGTGGGCTTTATTACGCAATGGAAGACCCATTAGCACTCCATTGAAGTTCATAATAAAATCTGTGAAACATGGTAGATCAATCTGGTATGTTACTAGTTTTGGACATAAGTTTTAATGATTATTAGTAACTTTGTTATTTGACATGGATCCTGAAATGTTGATAACCCTACAGTACCAGCTGACTCTCAAACAACTCCGACCTTGTAACGAATTATTGAACTTTTAATTAAAATTGCCTACAGTTGTGCAAATTTCCTATCAGAAATATTGTTCGGGACAATGTACATGCACTCCGAGCTCTCTCGATTAAATCTGCAACTTTCACGTTTGGAGATTTACGCAACTTTAGTGAACGCCCTTTTACTTTGTCTTGACAATGATTAGAAACATTTTTAGAATAGGAGTTAGGTGGATACAAATGAATTCAATCTACACTTTTTCTGCTAATAAATTCTGTCCCTCATGGACTGACGTACTTCAATGATCAGAATACATCCTCAAGGACTGTGACAGATTGCGTGATTGACGTACTTCAATGATCAGAATACATGATCCTCAAGGACTGTGACAGATTGCGTGACATAATCATGGGTGTTAGGACAAAAACGATGTATGGAATAAGAGAGAAAGATTAGTGAAAACAATGACTGCCTACTTCATGGGCTGAGATACTTCTACATCTAGGACTGAATCATCCCTGTCCGTAGTTGTATCATATCTTAGTTTTGAAAATCTGAAATACTTAAATGATTACTCTTTCCCTTAAACGGAAAGCACTTCAATCTTGTTTATTGAATGAATTGGTATCTGGGCAATGGAAACATCGATATTAAAATCAGTGAATAACCTGTCCTCATACTGTGATGCAACTCAGATTGTTGTCTTGCAAAAGCAAATTAAAATGCTAACAGTAATCAAAACTCATTTAATTACAGAAGAAATACACAATGTTGCAGATTGCAATGCAATACCTGTATGTGACTATAGCAGGAAGAACTCTATCCTTCAAGAGCTTCTCCAAGTCAGCTGCAGCATTGAAACCATTAAGGCAATCCAGTCTAAGTTCTACACAATCTGCACCATTGTCTTTTGCAAATTGCATTTGTATGAGCATCTGCTCTACTGTCTCTCCCATCAGAGGACTGCACACAAGAACCCCGTTTTCTGCCATTGTTTACAAACTCAACAAGCTGCACCAATTACCTCTTCACCGCGAATCGCAAATAATACAAGAACAACTCAGAATGTGGGTAGGTATTACAGGATTTGTCTGCTATATTAAACAATGGGAAAATGTCAGACATTGGACCACATGGGCGATTTGCCTGGGCAAATTTCCTGTCAGACTATTGTACGGGACGGTGTATATGCATCCCGAGCTCTATGGAATGCACTCCAAGCTGTCTGGATTGAATATGCACCTTTCACGTTTTATAGTTGGGCATGTGCAATCTGAATGTTACGTTCAGTACATTGTCCTTATCCCCATCTCCATTTCTGAGTATTAGGTGGGGAAAGGTCAACAAAAGTCACATCTTACGCTTTGCACTCTCAAAAGTTACGTGTTATACTGCCAAATCTAGTCAGATCGAGAAGCGGATCCCAATCTCAGTTCAGCTAACAAGGCAAGAAAATGAAAAATATAGAACTTGAGATGCCACTTAAACGTTGAAAGGTAGGGGAAGGACCCACGAGCTGAAAAACTCTCGTAATTTTTGAACTTGAGTTTAAAAAACTTAAGTTGAGCTTACATATGTTTGGGAAATCAACATAACAATATTATAAGATATACTTTAAAAAAAAAATCTTTTAGTCTTACACAAAAACCTCTTTCTACATAATCAGATATTATTGTTGTTTTTTAATAAGCACAAAACAAGGGTCATGATTCCTATATAAAAGCAGCCCCCAAGACAAATCAAAACAAGTCCAAGACTGGCCAAAAACAACACATTAATAGCACTTTAATAGTCCAGAAACAGCATAAGATACTCCATTACTGCATTACTACTGCATTGTTATATATTACTACATTGTTATAATAAGATATTGTTGTTATATACTACATTGTTTTTGATAAACGGCAAACCAAGGGTGTTGAACCCATTACAAAGTAGCGTCAAGGGCACGTCAGAAAGTCAACAAAAAAGACCATCACAGCAAAAAGGATCCAAAGCTAAAAAACCAGAAACAACAGTCTAATAGATGACAGAAGTAAACAGAACAAAGAAAACACTGAAAAGCCCCACAGGCTAGTTGAAGAGTTGCTCCCAATCCTCAGTGAGAAATTGGTACATGTCCTCGTATTCCTTCAGCTCTTTATCCTTCATTCCATGCCTAGTGAGTTTGATATCCTACAGCACTGCCAACGTAGCCGCAGACCTATGCACGACTTTAGAGGTGAACCTTGCCAACATCATAAACTTCTTCTCCAGTATTGTCATTCTGGTGTTGATATCCTCTGTCTCTTTACCTTTACTGATAGTCTTCTTACCCTTATTGTTTTTGCCAGTTTCCTATTTTTCCTCCAAGCTATCCATCTTTGAAATTTGGGCATTGAATTCAGGGAAGTTGCTCGATCCTTCATCCATAATCTCCGGAATCACGGTGTCCCCCTGGTTCTCAGCCTTGGTCTCATCATCAAGGTTTACCTCGGCACCTTCTGACTCCACAATGTACTTTCGCTCCTTGTGCATAGGGATAGGTTTGGCGGCCAATCTGGTCGACATAACCCTTCCCTTACTCTGAGGAGCAACATACTCCTCGTTCATCTTGTCTTCACCTCCATCCCCACCATCCATAGAATCTTTGTCCCCTTCCTCCAAGTTTGGACTTCCATGCTGGGGTTCTTCTCAGAATTCACAGAGAGGCTACCCCCGTCTTTTCCAACCTTAACCTTCTTGTGGGGAGTGTCACCTTTCACCTCACTAACAACAAGTTTCCTTTTGGTGGGTTTAGAGCAGGCCTTCACAGGATCAGTTTGTTCCACATTATGAGTATTAGGACAAACTAGCACAAGAGTTTTCGTTTTGGCTAAAGAGGACTTGGCGGTTTTGTGGGAGTGGGTGAATTTCTCAGGGGTCACTTAAGTGATGATCACAGGGTTGCTACGAGTGGGTTTCGGTTTGGGTATAGGTGTTGCAGAGGGGATGTCAACGCGGGTAGCGATGATATTCTTGGGCGAACAAAGGGCTAAGTGAAACTTATAAAGCCTGTAAATAAGCCCCCGATGGAGCAGAATGGGGGGTTTCTCAAGGTCATTCTTGTGCTATTCAATGGTGGCTGCAACAGAAACTTCCAGAGAAGACAACAGGTAAAAAGGGAAGCTAATGAACTAGCTACGTCTAAAGTGATTAAGTAGCACAAAGTGGTAGTGGAAGAAATAGTGAAACCTACCTTCAAGTGTGAAATACTTGATGATCATATAGCACACGTCATCCCAGGGTTTGGGGAGTTGCCCTCTATCGAACCCTCCTTGTAGGTTGTGCAACACTTCATCCTTTTTTAAGAATAGAGCCATACCATCTAGGTGTGAGACTTTGTTGGTCTTCTTGTGTTTCACACCATCCGTGGACATGCCCGTAGCCATCCCAATAACCTCTTTGGTCACTTCAAAACCTATGCCACCAACTTTGACTTGTCTGTTCGTTCAAGACCGCGCAAACTGCATGGATAAGTTTTCATCATGCCCTTGCAGGCATTCTAAAAACAACTCCACACCGCCCTCCTCGCAGATATGCCATAGGGTCTCGTTCTTCCTGAATTCTTCACGAGATTTTGGTTTAGTACGAGTCCTATCACTCCATTTGCAGATAGCTACCACTCTTAGCAGAAATTTTGGACAGAAATGAGGCTCTTTGCAAACTAATCTCTTTGCCACCCTTAGCAGAAAGATTAGGCGATAGGAGAACTCTTTGTGGCGAAAAAACTTTATCACAACAAATATGAATTTGCGAGTAGCTCAAGGCACGAAGAATAATGAACAATTTGATACCTCTCCGGTTTGAAGTGACATTATTCAATAAATTCGTCTCATGCGAGTTAACATGTCATTCAGTCTTATGATTACTACAATCTTGGAGCTAGGTGCTACGGAGATTAGGAGTATTGAACCAATCGCAAGGCACGTGAATGACCATGTGATTAACCACTTGGGGCATCCATGTCATCGTGTTGCTTTTGTAACATGTCAACCAAATGCAATTAATATTTCTCTCAACGATGATTTGCCTGAATTCCATCCTGTCACTGAATCTTTTGGTTTCTTTAACAATATTAAAATCATTATTATTAGAATCATTCCTCCTGTAGCTCCTAAGGTAATCCTTGTTGGAATTAGGCCAGACAACTGAGAGGGGGGTGAATCAGTTGTCCCAAAAAACTTTGCAGTAATTAATTCTTCTTTTCACTTAAAATAGATTAATGATGTAAACATTAAAGCATGAATCAACAACACATGAGCATAAACAAATGAACACACTTGACACCAATATTTTTAACGTGGAAACCCGGTTAAGGGAAAACCACGATGGGGTTAACCCACAAGATTTGTACCCTGTTAAAAGTACTTGAAAGAAATGGGAAGGCACTTGCCTTCGAGCACATTGCCCAGAGCTCACTGCTCAAAGAGGCTCACTGCCTACAAGAATTTATATTTAATATAGAAAGATTTAACTGAGAAATAGCATCTTCATCATGCCTGGTTCAGTCTCATTGAAAGCTCACAAAAACTTCTGCTATGCCCCAAACACTTCTTCATTATCTCTTCATCCTTTGCTACTCTTGTTCTTTTGCTTCTCCTCTTCTCTGCTCTACCTTTGAACCTTTCTTAGGATTTTATCATTTTCGCACAAGGATGATTTTCTACAACTCGACAACACTCCTTTATATGCTTTATCAACCTTGGAATAAACATCAAGGTCGGCACTACAAGCATCTGACTTAATGGGAATCACTAAGCTATCGGCCAAGCATAAATGGGACTCAAATCTTCCTTGATCAACACGCCACGCTCCATAGGATTGCTCTTAGATCATCCACAACATGCTTGAATGCGGACCTCCAAGACTTAATCTTCAACAACACACTTAATCTTCAATGCGGACCTCCAACATAGAAGACACACGATCCAAAGACCTCCACAAGCTCATTGAATTTGGCAATAACATCCGCACTACTCTAAATTAATAGAATCACTTGCATCTTCATCTGGTACCTTAAGAACACTGTTTGCCATTACTATCACACTAGAAAGATTGCCTGCGGACCTCCAAACCACGAACCCCTTGAGTTGATGACACACATTGACTTCCTAAACATGTCTCTAGATTCGTAGCTCATAGTGTTTCATTTGTGGAGCAATCCCGACCAATTTCCTATCACTTTGTCTCTTCTGAACACTACAAAACCCAGTTCCACTCAGATGACCATAACTTCTTCAAATCTTTATGCAGACCTCTCAAATCTTCTCTGGAGCTACTTTAGACAATCCTCTACACAACCATTTGGTCTGTGTACTTAGATCTTCATCAATTTTCTCAATATCCTCAACATTTCAATCTTCTAACTAGGCAATAAAATAGGATACAATTGACATCAATGGCAACAAGGATATGTTGACATCAATGACAACACCGCTTAGGCACCTATTTGTAACAATCTCCCCCTTTGTCACTGATGGCAACATATGATGTGAAAAACTGATTTAACCATCAAGACAAGAACTTCTCCCTCTTTCTCCTATCACACCTGCCCCCTTTTATTAGCAACTAGTTTTTCACATGACTTCTCTCCCCTTTGACATCAATGGCAAAGGGCACATATTTGCAATCTTTTCTCCCCCTTTTTGTTTCATACTGATCTCCAAATTTTGCATACTGACTACTTCCCCTGAGTAGTACCTCCTTAACATCAATCCAGATCACAAGATATGACTGTGAATTCCACCGAATTGATGTACCCTAGTGCATCTTAGTTCTGATCAGGAGGGGTAATAACCCCTAACTTCTCTTTGAGATACTCAAAAGTATCCTTAGGTAGAGGCTCAGTGAAAATATTCGCAATCTGATCCTTTGAAGAAACAAACTCCAATCTGACTTCATTCTCATTAACCTTCTCTCTCAAGAAGTGAAACTTGATTGATATATGCTTTGTCTTTGAATGCAACATCAGATTCTTTGAGATGCTTATTGCACTTAAATTATCACAGAAGAATGTAACAGGCTCCTCAAACACAATTCTAATATTTTTCAACATTTGCCTCATCCACAAAACTTGAGTACAATTGTTTGTTGCTGCTATATACTCTGCCTCTGCAGTAGATAGAGATATTGCCTCTTGCTTTTTGCTCATCCAAGAAACCAATCTCCTTCCCAAAAAGAATGAACCACCACTAGTACTTTTCATGTCATCCACATCTCCTGCCCAATCAGCATTTGTGTATGCATGAAGAGTGAAGTTATTATCCTTTAGATACCATAAGCCATAATCAAGTGTCCCTTTGAGATATCTGAAAATTCTTTTGACTACTACAACATGGGATTCTCTAGGATCAGCTTGAAATCTAGCAACAAGTCCAATTGCATTCATGATATTAGGTCTTGGTCTGAGTTAAATAGAATAGTCCTCCAATCGTTGATTTATACCTTTTTTTATTTGCCTTAGGGGAGTCATCATCTTTACTCAACTTGCATCCAGTTACCATGGGTGTACCCACAAGCTTTGAATCTTCCATTCCAAACTTTTTCAACAATTCTCTCACATACTTAGATTGAGATATGAAGATACCTTTATCTGACTGAATGATTTGCAGACCTAAGAAGAAATTCATTTCACCAAACATGGATATCTCAAATTCACTCTGCATCTAATTAGTAAATGTTTTGCACATACTCTCATTTCCACTAAAAATGATATCATCAACAAATACCTCAACAATCAGTATGTGCTCATGATCAATCTTGAAATAAAGATTACTGTTAGCAATGCCTTTGCTATATCCTAGCTTTAGCAGATATTTATCTAATCTTGCATACCAGGCTCTTGGGGCTTGTTTGAGTCTATACAATGCTTTCCTCAACCTGCAGACCATATTTCTCTTATCATACAACTGAAATTCTTCCGGTTGCTCAATGTAGACTTCTTCCAATTCTCCATTTAGGAATGTTGACTTGACATCCATCTAATAGACCTTGAAATCTTTAAAAGCAGCAAATGCAAGAAATAATCTGACTACCTCTATTCTTGCCACCGGAGCAAAAGTTTCTTCAAAATCAATTCCTTCCACTTGAGAATATCCTTTGTATACCAGCCTTGCTTTGTTTCTTATAACTTCACCATCTTCATTTAGTTTATTCTGGAAGACCTATTTAGTTCCAATCACATTTTTGTCTTCAGGTCTAGGAACAAGATCCTAAGTAAGATTCTTTTCAATTTGCATTAATAATTCTTCCATGGCTTTTACCCTATTTTCATCAATGCAAGATTCACTTACTGATTTTGGTTCAATCTTTGAAATCAAACAAATTCTCCTCTTGATCTTCAACAATTCTTATTCTAGTTTGAACACCTTTATTTCTATCTCCTATGATCTGATCTTCCGAATGATTCAATCTTACATACATGGGTGTTTTGGGATTTGCTTGGCTTCTGATTCTTGAGCTTGTTCCTCAACATCTGCACTAACTTCTTGAGTTACTGGATATTCCGGATCAATCTAGATCTAAATCTGAGTTTGAGCTTGCCTTCCTTGACTTTGACTTTCATCTTGATCATCTAAATCATATCTCCAAGACTTGAAAGATCTCTCTTTGCTTTCGTCAACTCTGACATTAGCACTTTCAACAATCTTTTTCAATCTCTTGTTAAAGCATCAGTATGCTTTGCTTTGAGTAGAGTAACCTAGAACTATTCCTTCATCACTTCTTGCATCAAGCTTGCCTAGATCCTCATGTCTTCTGATATAGCATTTACTACCAAAAACTCTAAACTATTTCATAGTAGGAGATGACCAAACCATAATTCATAAGGTGTCTTACTAGAATTGCCTTTGATCTATACCCAATTAAGAGTGTAGACAACAGTACTCACAGCTTCTCTCCAATAGACTTGTGGAACATTTGCTTCCATTATCATGGTCCTAGCAGCTTCTTGAATAGTCTGGTTCTTTCTTTCCACAACTCCATTTTGTTGAGGAGTCCTAGAAGCAGATAATTATCTTTTTATTCCATGCTTTTCACATAATGTATCAAACTCACCGGAGGTAAACTCTCCACCTCTATCGGATCTTAAACATTTTATTTTCTCACAAATCTCATTTTCAATCATAGCCTTGAACACTTTGAACTTGTCAAGAGCTTCTGATTTTTCTTTCAAGAAGGTTACCCACATCATTCGGGAGTAATCATCAATCAGCAACATAAAATATCTGTCGCCTTGCACATTCCTAATTCTAATGGGACCACATAGATCAGTATGCACAAGTTCCAATTGTCCACTTGAAAATTGTTCTTTAATCTTGAATGAAGTTTTGTTCTGTTTACCCAATTGACATTCTCTACACATGCTATCAGCAGGTTTCACAAGTTTTGGAAGATCTCTCACAGCTTGAGTAGAACTTATGTTGACAATGTTATCAAAATTCACATGACACATTCTCCTATGCCATAACCAACTCTGATCAATCTGAGCAATCAAACAACTTTTGCCAAAACTACTTAAATGAAAGATGTTACCGCTAGTTTGAGTACCAGATGCAATTTTAGTTCCAGAACTTTCCAAGATTCTGCATTTTCTATCCTTGAATTAGAGATTATAACCCTTGTCAACCAATTGTTCAACACTAAGAAGATTATGCTTCAATCCTTCCACATACAGAACATCATTAGTGTTATTCTTACCATCAAAAGAGATGAATCTTTTGCCACGGATTCTACCAGCTGAGTTGTCTCCAAACTTCACAATTCCACCTTCATATTTTTCAAAGCTTACAAGCTTACTTTTATCACTAGTCATATGATGAGAACAACTACTGTCGATCACCCATTCATCTTTTTCTACAACTTGAGCAGCCAAGGCACTTTCCACATTTGCACAACTAGCAGATTCAGTAGGCACCGGATCTTCTTGTTTGATAGCAATGAACACCCAGTCACTTTCAGTGGAACCTCCATGATCAGATTCATTATCTGTGACTCCTTCACCAGCTTCTTGGAAATAGTAGCATTTCTTTTAAATTCTAGGTCTGTTAGGATTTAGCTTTGAACCTCTCTTTGGACACCTTGAGGCAAAATGACCAATCTTATTAAAAGAAAAACATTTGAATGGCAACTTTCCTTCATACTTACTGAATTCTCTTGGCAATCTTTTGGTAAAAAGGGCTTCAATTTCATCGAACTCAGTTTCACCATCTTCAAGATCTTTCCTTGTCTTGTCACATCTGTTTGATCTTCTTGAAGAGATTTCACCTAGATCATATCTTTGCTTTCCATGAATACTAAATTTAAATGTTGATTCAAACTTAGGAAGAGAATCACCAAACTCACTTATTTCATATGCTAAAAGCTTACCAACTAGCCGATCCCTTGTAACAGTTGTCACAGTCCTGATCTCTTCAATGGCAACAACTTTATGCTTGTATGCCGGAGGTAAGGATCTAAGCACTTTGGCAACAATCTCTGATTCTTCCAATACTCCACCAGCACTCCTGATACCGGTCACAAGTTCATTCACCTTTTGCATGTAGGAAGTAATGTTTTCATCTTTGCTTTTCATCAATATTTCGTATTTACCCTTCAGGCTCTGTAGCTTGGCACATTTGACATATTTATCACCTTCATACAGAGTTTCTAGCTTATTCTAGATTTCATGAGCAATTTTTAATTCCAGTACATTTGTCATTTCTGTATCAGTCAGGACACTTAACAATACTTCTTTAGCTCGAATGTTGTGTTCAGCATCCCTGAGTTCGTCTCGAGTTGTAGGGCCATTCTTCAGAACCTTGTACTCATTCTTAGTTATCAACCAAAATGAATCACCCATACATTACAAGTGACACTCCATGCACTTTTTGCACAAAGGGTAATCCGTTCCATCAAACCTTGGACTGTCCTCCTTGTAAGTCGACATCTTGGATCTCCTCAAGCGGTCAGGCTTCTTCTAGAGGAACCAGCTCTGATACCAATTGTTGGAATTAGGCCAGACAACTAAGAGGGGGGTGAATCAATTGTCCCAAAAAACTTTAACACTTGCAGCAATGAATTCTTCTTTTCACTTAAAATAGATTAATGATGTAAACATTAAAGCATGAATCAACAACACATGAGCATAAACAAATGAACACACTTGACACCAAGATTTTTAACATGGAAATCTGGTTAAAGGAAAACCACAATGGGGCTTAACCCATAAGATTTGTACCCTATTAAAAGTATTTGAAAGAAATGGGAAGGCACTTGCCTTCGGGCACACTGCCAAGAGCTCACTGCTCAAAGAGGATCACTACCTACATGAATTTATATTTAATACAGAAAGATTTAACTGAGAAATAGCATCCTCATCATGCTTGGTTCAGTCTCATTGAAAGCTCATAAAAACTTCTACTATGCCTCAAATACTTCTTCACTATCTCTTCATCCTTTGTTGCTCTTGTTCTTCTGCTTCTCCTCTTCTCTATTATGCCTCTGAACCTTTCTTAGGATTTTATCATTTTTGCACAAGGATGATTTTCCACAACTCAACAACACTATTTTATATGCTTCATCAACCTTGGAATAAACAACAAGGTCAATACTACAAGCATCTGACTTAACCCGAATCACTAAGCTGTCAGCCAAGCATAAATGGGACTCAAATCTTCCTTGATCAACATGCCACGCTCCATAGGATTGCTCTTAGATCATCCGCAACACGCTTGAATCATCTGGTCGGCCAAGATTGGGAAGAACAACAACACCAAAGAAGAAATCTTCAACAACGTGCTCAATCTTCAATGCAGACCTCCAACATAGAAGGCACACGATCCAGAGACATCTACAAGCTCATTGAATTCAGCAATAACATCCGCACTACTCCAAATCAATAGAACCACTTGCATCTTCATCCGGTACCTTAAGAACACTATCTACCATGACTGTCACACTAGAAAGATTGCTTGCAGACCTCCAAACCACAAACCACTTGAGTTGATGACATAATGACTTCCCAAACATGTTTCTAGATCCGTAGATTATAGTGTTTCATTTGCGGAGCAATCTGGACCAATTTCCTGTCACTTTGTCTCTTTTGAACACTGCAAAACCTAGTTCCACTCAAATGGCCATAACTTCTTCAAATCTTTATGCGGACCTCTCAAATCTTAACTGGAGCTACTTCTGACAATCCTCTACACAACCATTTGGTCCACGTACTTAGATCTTCATCAATTTTCTCAATATCCTCAATGTTTTAGTCTTCTAACTAGGTAATAAAATAGGATATAGTTGACATCAATGGCAACAAGGATATGTTGACATCAATGACAACACTGCTTAGGCACCTATTTGCAACAATTCTTAGGACAAGTAATAGACTTGGGAAAGATTAAAATCATGATGTTTTAGGTATAGTGTCCTGCTTCGTACATAGGAGTTTTTGAATTTGAGAAGGAAGGTTATCGAGCTTTTTCTAGCATCTCCAATTGCTCAAGTTCTGACCTAGGTTGGCCATGCTATCGGCCACTTTGTTTCCTTCACGATAGGTGTGTCCTATCTCCTTCTGGGTGAACCCAGTCAGTAAGCTCTTAATGTCCTTAGTGATATCTTTGAGTTTCCATCCGCTGTCAGCCCTGCCAAGGGAAGCATCAACAATAAGTTTTGAATCTCCCTTGATTTGTAACTTATCCAATCCCAGTGAAAGGACCAATTTCAGAGCCCATAAGAGAGCCAATCCTTCAGCTACATTATTGGACTGGGTACCAATGCCCCTAGCATAAGCAGCTATGAGCTTCCCTTGATCACTTCTTAGTAACCCACCCGCACTTGCCCTTCTTGTGGTCTTTTTCTTAGCCCCATTGAAGTTGAGTTTGACCGAGTCCTTCGAGGGAGGTCTCCAGGTGGTGCTTTGCATGACAAGCTACTTAGAGTTGTCAAAGTTGGTTATGTAAGTTGTCAAACCCCATTTTTTGGCAATTTGGATCTCCAACTGAGTGGGGGGTTCCTTAGCAACTTTCAAGGTACAGATGGAGGTGTTTTCTGAGACCATTCTGCAGAAGGAGAAGAAAACATTCTTGGTACTCTTCACCGTTTCCTTGAAAATTCTATTGATCCTTTCTTTCCAAATACACCAGGCTAGGTGTGGGGGGATTTTCTTCCAAATTTCTCTGATCCTAGGGTGGGAAAGGGGGGAGAGCCAACCATGTATGAAGTCTGTTAGGTTTTCATTTTGAACCCAATCTATACTGAGAGTAGTCAAGGTCCTTCCCTAGACCTCCTTGGTGAAGTCACAGTGGAAGAGAATGTGTTGTATAGATTCTTCCTCTTTCTGGCAGAGAACACATCTGTTGACAAGTTGGAAACCTCTCTTGTTGAGATTATTAGTGGTGAGAATTTTGAGGTGTGAGGCAGCCCACCAGAAAAAGTTGATCTTAGGAGTCAGGTTTTTATTCCAGACTTCCTTCCATAAGCTATTATCCTAAACGTTGTTCATCAGCATGTTGTAAGCTAATTTAACTGAGAAGGCCCCCTTTTGATCCTGAACCCAAAGCATCTCATCCTCCCTAGGGAATAAAGGAATTCTATGATTCCTTAATTCCAATTGCAGAGACAAACACCCCTAGTTCCCAGTCTGGTTATCCTCCCAGCAGTCGATTATGTTCTTCCATTGCCTCTGTTCCAAGTTTTGAGTCATGATGTAGTTGCCAACGAACCTCCCAAAATGAGTGATTGCTCTATCTTTAATGTTGATGTTTTCCTAGTTGGATAGAGTCCCATGCAGCCAATTATCTTCCCAGAACCTGATTTTGTCTCCTTTTCCTAGCTTCCACTTAATGCCTTGTGACAACATTCTTCTAGTTTTGATCATTTTGTTCCAGATGACTGACCCTTTAGGAAGGCTCTCCCTCTTGATCAACTCTGTCTTGTCTCTATTGTGGAGGTACTTGGCTTTCATTATATGAACCTAGTCCTTATCTTCCTTGAAGAACTTCCACCCAATCTTGGCCAGCAGGGCTTTATTCATCAATTGATTCTTTCTTATCCCCAATCCCCCTTGAAACTTTGGAAGGCATATTTTGTCCCATTTGATGAGAGACATTCTCTTCTTCTCCTCCACCCCCGTCCATAGAAAGGTTTTCTAATTTTTTTCTAATTTATCCGTTATGTAACTGGGCATTTTAAAGAGGGAGAGATAATAGGTGGGGATGCCTTGCAGTGAGGCCTTTAGGAGTTGGTGTTTACCAGCTTGGCTCAGGAGTTTACCTTTCCAACATTCTATTTTCCTTTGAATTCTCTCTAGAACAGAGTTCTAGAAGCTGGGGGTCACTTCCTTAACAGTGAGGGGAAGACCAAGGTAAGTCGTCGGGAGGTTGGCCTGATTGTAGTTTAGATTTTTCTTGACCTTCTCCTACAGAACCAAATCGGCATTAAAGAAGAACACATTAATCTTTTCATAATTTATACATTGTCCTGAGGCATCAACATAAGAGTTCAACAGGTCTTTCCATCTTATGGCTTCCACCACTGAAGCCGCACCAAAAAACATAGCGTCGTCAACGAATTGTTGGACAGCCGATGGCCTCACTATTGACACCGCTCTGATCCCCTTTAGATCCTGTCTATCCAGGTGAGAAAGAATGTTTCTGCCCATGACCTCAGCCATAATGATGAACAAGTAGGTTGAGAGGGGATCCCCCTATCTAATACCTCTACCCACGTTAAAGAATCCTTGGGGAGAGCCATTTACAAGCACCAAATACTTAACAGTAGTGACACATTCCTGGATCAGGTTTATCATCTTGTCCTAGAAACTGAATTTCCTAAGAACCAAAAAGAGAAAGTTCCAAGAAATTCTGTTGTAGGCCTTAGAAATGTCCAGTTTGAGAGCCATGCTAGGGGTGTTACTTTTGTCCATTGAATGGATGATTTTGTGCGTGGAGATGGCAGCATCAACAATCTATCTACTAGGGACAAAACCTTTCTAACAATCAGAGATGAGGCTGTCAAGCAATGGTTGGAGTCTGAGGACTAGCACTTTCGTGAAAATCTTATATATGGTGTTACAAAGACTGATAGGGCAGAAATCAGCCATTTCCTCTGGGGTGTTCTTTGGGATTAGGGCTATGAAAGTGGCATTAATTTTCTTGAGAATCTTTGTTGTCCTGAAGAAGTCCCTGACAGCAGTAGTGACATCAAAGCAAATAATTTCCCAGAAATCCTAGAAGAAGGCCGAAGGGAACCCATCCAGGCCTGGGGCTTTGAAAGCCCCCATAGAGAACACAACTACCTTGACTTCCTCCTCAGTAATGGGAGCCAACATGCTATTGTTATCTTTGGCTGAGAGGACAGAAGGGATGCAATCTAGCAAATCTTCCACAACAAACTGGTCAGTAGTGTTCCTTTGTCCAGCTAGGAAGTTCCTGAAATAGTTGGAGGCTAGAAGCCCTAGATCAGCCTCAGAATTGACTTCCCTGTTGTTTTGATCGATAAGCTTGGATATTCTATTCCTTTTCCTATGTTTCATGGTTGATTGATGGAAGAACGTAGTGTTTCAATCACCTTCAATTAGCCACTGAACTCTAGACTTCTGTTTCTAGAAGATCTCTTCCTTTTTCATTATTTCCCTTAGCTCCTTTTGGAGGGCTTCTTCCCTATTGAAGTTAGTCTCACTTTTATCTCCCTTGGCCATGCTTCCCTAGATCTTTGAGAGACCAGTAGAGATTTGTTTCTTTCAGTTTATGATATTACCAAAACAGACCTATTCCAACCTTTGACTTTCTATTTAAAATGAATGAGCTTCTGGGTGAGTCTAAACATCGAAGAACCATGAACCGTGATGCTCCACCAATTACTAATGCAATCTCTGAAGTCAAGATGGGAGGTCCACATGATTTCATATATGAACGAGAAAGGTCCTTTCGGGACACCTTCTCTCCAGGAGAAGAGGAGTGCATTGTGGTCAGAGATGGTGCGAGGAAGGGCTGTCAGAGTAGAGTGTTGTACGATGTCCCAATTGGACAAGACCAAGAACCTATCCAATTTAACTTGAATCAATTGGTCTCCCCTTCTTCTATTAGTCCAGGAGAAGAGTTGGTTTTTGACCTCTATGTCCATCACTCCTGTCTGATTAAGGAAGTCAGCAAGATCGGCCATGTTGTCAAAGTAATCAATGATGCCCCCAGACTTTTTGAGGGAACAATGGGGTGTTGAAATCACCAACAAGCATCCATTTAGTCCTTTTCTCCATAGTGATTCTAAGAACAAGGTTTTCCTAGAGGTCCTTGCTAGCACTTCTAGTATTAGGAGCATAAATATTTATAATTTTCCATTCTTCTTTATTGATAGTGAGTTTCACTTCTAGACTATTTTTGTTGAGAGCAGTAGCTGCCAGTGAACATGTGCTTATTCCACATAGTAAGTAGGCCTCTCGAGGCCCCAATAGAGGGGTTGATGAGGTAATCAGCTGAAGGACAGGCTTTGCCAGTTATTTTTTTGAAATTTTCTTCATTCATCTTAACTTCATGGAGTAGGATTATGTCAACCTTATTTTCATATATGCAGTTCTTCACCATGAATTGCTTTTGGGGGCTATTGAGGCCCCCCACATTCTAAGAGAGAACTCTCATTTTGTACCTCGCCTGGAGAGAGCCTCCAGGGTGCTTTGCCTTCATATAGCTATATCCTTGTTGGCCTCCCTATTTCTTGTTTCTCTCTGAGAAGGTCTGCTTGCCTTCCCCTCTGTTCCCACGTCTGTAGACTTTTTCCCTTTTCCCTTCTTTTTGGGGGTCACCCAACCTTCTTGGTTGGTCCATGTGGAGCTAGGGCCAGCTCCAAGTGATAGCACTTTGGTAGGGGATATAACAGTCATTATCTCTAGATTCTTTGAATCCTTGGAACATTCTATTTTAGCCAGTATGACTCCGGAATCCCCACCAATGGGTTCCATCTCTTTGGGAGTCTGGCATCTGATTTCCCCTTCTTTTGTCTCCTTTGAGTCAACAGTTTCAGGTTTATCATGGTCTGAACATGGCTAAACAACTACCAGAGAGCACTTCTCCTGGGTTCTAGCCGGTTATTTAGAGTTCTCTGGGGACTTGATAATTCTAAGCAAGTCCTCCTTAAAAGGGTAGTCCTCAACACTCACCTCCTCTTCCCTTGCTTCCTTAGGTTCCCTATTCCTCAAGAATTTACATTCATTTATCAAATGGCCTTCCCTGGAATAGTTCTGACATAACATGGCAGCATTCTCATACAACAAGGGTTGTTCCCAGCTCCCATACTTAGACTTTACTTAACACTATTAGGGAAAGTTTTATTGATATCAACGCTAACACAAAGACGAGCAAATACTAACCTTGTTTTGAGTTTGGTGGTTCCATCCAATGCAATGAACTTTCCAAACGAGTTTCTGATCCATGAGAGGATCTCTTCATCCTAGTGTTCCAGGGGGAGGCCAGGTAGTCTAACCCAAACTAGTGCTTCCCTGTTCAACTTCAGGGTCGCGTCAAAACTAGGTTTCCAGCATCCTAGGCAGAGGTTATGTTTGTCATATAGCTAGGGACCACCCACTAAGATTGCCAACATGTCCTCTTTTGTAGTGAATTTGAAGAGGAAGAGGCCCCCTGCTATAGCACTGGTAGTGACACTACCTTTCAGCTTCCACCTGGTGGCAATCCATCACCTAACCATGTCGATGTTAGGTCTTAGGGCTTGAAATTTACCCACCAGAGAGAGTCCCATGGATGAAACTATTTTCTCCATCACGTGATCAAGTATTTGGAGGTCAGTACCATTCTCTGACTCTGACATCACAGGTTCAGTCTAGTCTTCCTTGACAAGTTCTTCCTCACCTAGAAGGGCTTTTTTCCAAGCCTGGGGGTCATCCCTGAGGTTGGGGAATCCTACTTAGTAGTACTTTATTTTCCTTCATATATCTTCAAATTTGTAATTCATTTTTCACACTTAGACAAACATATTGCTTTGTCATTTTTTCAATTATTAACTATGATGACTTCTTAACTACTATATGTACTACATATCTAATCGACAAAATGAAAGTCATAGATACCTTTGTCATTTTTCTATAAACCTTGGAAATGAAATAGCTTATTTCTGTAACATAGTGGACAAAGATTGACTTGCAAGGAAAATATTTCTATTTGAAGGTATATGTACAAGTTCTGCTATGCCTAGGGGTGTAGATATTTCTACAATCAAAGATCAACTTTCTTGCATATTTATCTACAACTCATTTAATGTGGTAGGGCTACACCTGACTTGTAAGTTGCTTAGAGTTGTGAATACATGACTCAAAATGTTAAACATATCCATTAGAATTGGATGTTGGGGAGGTACACGAGTCATTGATGAACTTAAACACCTCTCTTAGTGTCTGATCGACTATCCTTTCAGTTAGATCTTCAATTATTTTTCAATCTTCTTCTACTCTCATTGAAGTTAATTTTCCCCGCATAGCCTAGACTTTTCCTCTATAACTTGCCTCTTTAGCTCTCTCTTAATTTTCAAGATCTATCTTTATTCCTAGTTTGAATCCTATTTCATTTTCCTTACCTTCATCCACTCCCTTTTTTTATCTTGTAATTCTTGCATTTGCAAATTTTGTTACTCCTACTCCTCGAGCATTTGTGTGTAAGCATCTAATGTAGAAATTTGCAACTACTTGCTCAGTCAAAGCACACTGGACTGACCTTTGAATTACTTTTGTAAGCAACCTCTACATTAGAATTTTGAAAAAATTATATAGTGATCCATTCGTGGGCAACTCATCCTCTTAAGTGCATGACACAAATTGAATGTCGTGTTCATAATGGACCACATTGCTCGAATCTCAATGTGGCAGGGATATCATGAAAAGGTCAATGTTCTATCTACTAAAATTTTCTAGAAACACCAGATTAGTATTAGCTTCCTTCAACCACTCTAGTTGGCTAGCTTGTGTGGGCAAACTCAAGCCTTCTTCACTCTCTACAACTTGAAGTGCATGAGCTACATGGTCTATGACATTTAACTATCCAAAACTTTGTTACAAGTAGTTTATGTTGTACCAAACTCCAATCCTAAATCTACAAGTTATGCGTCTTCATCAATATGCTATTTGCATGCATTTGTGCACTCATGCTATATTGCTTCCAAGGATTTCTAAATTTTCTTCATTATAACCAATAAATCATAAAATATTTTTGATTGCTAAAACCTCTCATTCATCATCAAATTTGAAGGCCTCATGTCCTCGTGAAGAGCAGTGTTATCTAAAGGCTAAATTCTGATTTTTGAAAACTAACAATAATATTGGAAGGAGTTAGTACTAGCTTGAAGGTATTGATCAGAAGTGTTGCTAACTCTTCTCTTCTGATCTCAATTTAGGGATGGCTTGACATCCATAGTGTCATTTTCTATTTAAAATAAATCTTGAATGGAGAGAACACATGCACATCTAAAGGTCACAATTTGTGGTTAATATGTGTAGGGAGGGTGAGAAGAGAAATGCCTAACAATCTTTCTTCCTCAATTATTTTGAATGCAACATGGTTTCCATGGTCATTGAAAATGAGAAATTTCATGTTTCTTGGTGATACCCCTTTTGGGACAAACATAATAAAATATTGAAACCAATTTAGAAATAACTCCTTCACCATCTAGGCATGTTCATGGGCTATCATTAACATCCCTAATTTATAGTTGGAAATGCAATTCTTAATGTTTCTTCTAGACTTGAAAAGATAAAACCAAGAATACTACATATTTTGTTGCACTTACACATGCTAGTACTATGATTGAGGGATGTGCATCTAGAACCCAATCTTGTAATGACATGCATGTCACAATTTCTTTCATCTTGTATGAACATTTCATCACAAATTCTAAATTTTGCTAGATTAACATTGATGCTCATTGTATAGCTTCAAGTCCTCTTAGAAAAATGTAACTATACATGGTCTTAGCATTATTGTTATGTCCATGTCCACTCCCTCTATAATCCTAATAGTCAAATCTGGATCTCTTTTAAAACCCAAACCACCACAACCTTCTTGGCATCCCATTTTTGAAGGGGTTTGGCCTTGACTAAATTATTTGTGTGAAGATTTTATTTGAATAACCTCAAGTCTATATGTAATATCAACCATGTCTTTAGACCACTACACAATTTCAATGTCCCCATGTATTAAAATTATTCGTGGTCCCTTTTGTTTGGTGCTAGTAAGGCCTAGCAATTATGACCTCAAAATACTAACAAGCATTCCTCACTTCTTCAATGCAACCCTAATGGATAGATGTTTGTCCTCTACATCTACAATTACAATCTTGATGTCTACATTTGTCCAATTTGTTCTAACACATACCTTCTTAGATGTCACACAACCCACTATTACTTTCACAACATGTTCTTCCCCCATGTCTTTAGATGGTTCAAGAACATGATCAACCATTGGTGGAACTAAAGTTTGGGCAACACCAATGTGCTCTTTTCTACTAGGTATTTCTTTGTCTACAAAGTCTATACAAAAAGCTTTAGTCCCCTTGGCACATTGATTATATTCCTTTTAGATGTTATTTTACCCTTCTTAATTCCCATCATAACATTGTTGAAGGGACCTACCAAACTAATATTGATAAAAAAAAATTGTACCTACAAACAAGCTTTGGCATAAGCAAACATTAACAACAAAAAATAAATCCCTCTACAAATCAACACACCCAACAAAGAAATATTTTATTTTGTTTCACCAATTTTTTGATGATGATGCTACTAATTTTGAATGTATGTGTAGTTGTACACATGCATATATAGTTGTATACTGTGTAATTATACGCATGCATATATAGTTGTCTATGCATGTATATATACATATACAACTATATATGTACTACAAATCCAACCAAATACATACAATTTATGCCTATAGAAATCTATCCAAATACCATTATTTATAATGATATTTGCACTACAAACCTAGCAAGATATAACATTTTTTCACGTGATTTATTTCTATAGAGATATGTCCAAATGTATATACTTATATATAGATGTGTATGCAAATATACAACTATATGTATGTAGTTGCACATGCATATATACTTTTTTTTTTTTGTTAAATGCATATATACTTTATTATAATTATATATAGTTGCATACATAAGTATAGTTGTATAACAGTTAGTAGTTCCTTAGGTATTATTTGTTGTTAATGTGAAAAATATACATACATACAATTGTATAACAGTTGGTATTTTCTAAATTATTTTATGTTGTTAATGTGAAATCTATAGTTATTTATAGTTTTAAAATGTACTTATAATATTTACAATGTTAATATTTACTATTTCTATATTTAATTAACAATAAAATTTTCATGTGTCTTATGCCTGTATAGATCTATCCAAATATAACTATAGATATCTTGATAGGTTTAAAGTGCATATATATGTATATATAACTATATATGCATGTGTACAATTGTATATACATTTAGAAATACTAATCTTATCATCAAATCTCTACAAACATAAAACATGTGAAAAATTTGTGGGTGGTTGGGAGGGAGCCTTGCCACCCCATGATGGGTAGCAAGGCCGAGACAAACAAGGAGGTAATGATGGTCTGTAGAGGCAGAAAGAAGGCATGAGTGGAAGGGACGTTGCATTTATTAAGGTAAGTGTTAGATTTGGAATGAGCTGGGAGTCCAGTTGGAAGTCGAGAAGCTTCGGCAGGCCCTTTGTTAAGCAATCTGAGGAGGTAGCAATCTCAACCTGTTACCTCTCTCCGCTAGCAATCAAATGCCTTCGCATTTTGTAGTTATAATCTCTATAGAAGCCATTTGTTGTGGGGGAATGGACACCCCGGTTAGGCTTACCAGTAAAAAAAGACAGATGGCCTTCCTTGGGGTAGTCACCGATCTTAGATTGCAGAGAATGCTCCGCCGATCAGATGAACTGATGGTCAGGGCTATGAAAATGCTCTTGGGGAAAGCTTTCATGAAAAGTAGTGAAAGGTATAGGGTGGATACATATATCTCCTCCCGGGTGCTGGCCATGCTTCTTGAAATTGGGACGGATAAAGTAGAGGCAGCGATGATTATGAAAGGAATCTTTAACTCTGAACATTTAGGGGATCTGGAATTCTCCCTGCAGGTTGCTAGGCCAGGCGTTGGTATCCCTCGGCCAAGAGATTGGCCTCTGCTCACAAATCCTGGTGAGGTAATCAAATTATTCCCATTCATCCTAGACACCAGAGGCTTTGAGCTAGTGATGATGAAGGAACAGGCAAAGATAGCAGTGGACTACATCAAAAAATCCCTTGGCTTGGCAACGATGGATGGGCTTGACTGGGTTGAAGGCTTCAGTAGGAAGCTGTCTGAATATAGTAATTAGATGTGGATGGTCCCTTCGCTTCCTTTTGTATAGTTGAAGCAAGGCTTTTATAGGTTTTTACAGATATAAGAAGGCTAATATTCCTAGTGAATAGTTATAGGGGTGACCCTGTGTGGTCGTAGATATTGACCCCCAGTCTGTTTTGGGCTTCTGTGTGGTCCTTTTTTGCCAGCCATGGATAGGCTGTAAACTTTGTATTTCTTTTCCAGAAACTTTAATATAAATCTTTATTACGAATAAAAAAAAAACATGTGAAAAATTTAATGTTACGTAAATATTGTAAGTGTAAATTTTAAAATTGTAAATAGTTGTAATTTTTCACATTAGCACCAATATATGGCTGAAAAAATACCATTGCACAAATGTTGGTATATATATACAATTTACATATAGATCTATATATAAACAGTTGTATAAATACACTTGGACAAAATATATATAGTTGTATATTTGCATATAAATATGTATATAAGTATATACATGGGACAAATCTCTAAAGGCAAAAACATTGTAAATAGTGTAAGTTTTAAACTATAAATAAGTATAGTTTTTTTTTATATTAACAACAAAAAATAGCTATGGTTGGAGGGACGTTTCTCTTCAAATTTATAGCTAGAGAAGATCTGGCCTCTATTTTAGCGAGTGGGCCTTGGATGTACAAGAAACATAGTTTATCCCTGTGTAAATGGAAACCAAGATTTGAGAGTGTTGCGGATCTCAACAAAATAGCACCAGTTTGGGTTTGACTCCTGGGTCTTCCGCTGGAGTATTGGGATGAAGAGAAATTTATGTGGATAGCCAACTCATTTGGTCACTTCATCACTCTTGACAACACCATCAGAAATAAATCGAGGTTAGTCTTTGCTAGATTTTGTGTGAATGTTGATATTAACAAGGTTCTTCCCAATATTATCACTCTAGAATCTAAATTTGGCCAATGGATCCAACCCATCATCTATGAAAATTCAACAACCTTTTGCCAAGTTTGTAACAAGAAGGGTCATCTAGCATCCCAATGCAGGGCTAAAAAGCCTACTCCAGCCTCGAAAGGCTAGACTACTGATATTGATGATGACTACCCTTTTAGGGAAGAATTGCTAAATATTGTGGATTCTCCTTTAAAGGCTAGTGTTAACAAGCATAAGGATGTGGTTCCCCCACAGAAAGCCCTGATGGCCTAAGATGACAATTTAATGGGGGGGCGCTAGCTTCTACCACTTCTTGTGGGGAAGGCTTTTCTACTCCAATGGCTATTGGGCTGGAAGACGAGGAGATTCACCATGAGGAAATACTAGAAAAGGAAGGTTCAATGGAGAAGGTGGAGCCTTCTAGGCTGAGTAGCCTTTTACGAGTAAGGGGGTAATCAAGAGGGCCGTGACACAGATCAGCGGATTTCCTCCCCTAGCAACAAAACTTTGGTCCTTATCCCTAGGGCTAGTTCTAGTATCACTAACCCGGATGGTTGGACTATTGCTAAAAGGAAAGGTAAAGGACCTAGGAAGAAGATTCTAGATGTGGGAGTAGATACCAAGCAGGGAAGACCGTCTCAAAGAGAGACAAGGTAGAAGGCAATTAATTTTAAGACATTACTATGGGCAGGCAGAAAACCTTGGAGATTGGCTCCAAGAA
Organism: Cunninghamia lanceolata; assembly: GCA_027924645.1. NCBI lineage: Eukaryota > Viridiplantae > Streptophyta > Pinopsida > Cupressales > Cupressaceae > Cunninghamia > Cunninghamia lanceolata. Next base: position 1,486,928 of record BSBN01000124.1, read on the forward strand.
GGCCCTAATCAAATGAGATTACTATCATGGAATATCTGGGGGTTTAACAACCCCCACAAACAGTTCTTGGTCAAGAACTATATCTTTGATAACAAAATTGACATTTTGCTACTACAAGAAGTTAAGACAAAAAGTGAAGGTTTTCAAACTGTCGCAAGGAATTTATGGCTTAATGCGGAGCATCTGAGCTTTGATGCCTCTGTGGGAATAGTCACCATGTGGAACAACAAGGTTTTCAAGGGAAGGATCATAGAAAAAAACAAAAACTTTCTGGCGGTCAAAATGGAGTCTAACAACAATTCTTGGAACCTGGTCAATACATATGCTCCTAATTAGAGGGGCCCAAGAAGGGAGGTGTGGGACGTTCTCTCATCTCTAATTGCTATTGAACCCTGTAGCTACTGGATGTTAGCTAGAGATTTTAATACTACACTCTTTGCCTCTGAGAAGAGTGGAGGGATCATAGATTACACTGACAACATGATGGATTTAAATGACTTTCTAAATAATGTTGGACTTATGGATCCAAGGAAACAGATTTACTTGGTCTAATCAGAGAAAAGGGGGGAATTTGATTCAAGTCAAGCTTGATAGAGTTCTAGTCTCTCCAAACTGGAAGTTCTTAATCTCCTACTCTTTGGAAGCTATGCCCTGAACTACTTCTGATCATAACCCCCTGTTTCTCTCTTGGAAGGATGTGAACAAAAAAGGCCTTTACCCCTTCAGGTTTGAGATTATGTGGACCAAACACCCAAATTTTAAAGATAAGTTAGCAAGTTGGTGGAAAGAAGATGTCCAAGGAACGCCCATGTTCTGACTGGCGCAAATCCTACAGAGGGTCAAGAATAAGGTTAAAGGATGGAATAGATTTAGCTTTGGGAACATATTTGATGAAAAAAGGAGAATCAATGCTAAACTTGGAGAGTTACAAAAGAAGTTGGAGGAAGGGGACAATTCAAAGGACACTACTAAGGAAGAAGAGTCTTTTAGAAAGGAATGGAAAGAGCTGCTATTGAAGGAGGAGATTTATTGGAAACAAAAGTCAAGAGTGCAATGGCTAAAGGAGGGGAACATGAACACTTCCTTTTTCCATCAATCAACTATGAAGCACAAGAAAAAAAATAGCATAACTAGATTGATGGATGATAGAGGTATTATGGTAGATTTAGACACTTAGATTGGGTAGGTGGCTACTTCCTACTTCCATAATTTCCTAGAAGCTCAAGACAATTGCATCAATTAGGATCTCATTGATATCATCCCTACTCTTTTGACTAAAGAAGACAATGCTCATCTTGGCAGATTAATTACTGAGGAAGAGGTTTGGGCTAGTATTTTCTCCATAGGTGCTTTTAAAGCCCCTGGACCTGATGGTTTCCCCCTACTTTCTTTTAGGAATTTTGGGATATTGCGGGGAAAGATGTCGCTGAGACTGCTAGGGACTTCTTCAAGACAGGTAAATTGCTAAAGCAACTAAATCATACCTTCATTGCTCTTATCCCTAAAATACAAGACCTGGTGTGTATGGGGGATTTTAGACCCATTGGACTTTGTAATACTGTTTACAAGATCTTCTCAAAAATCTTAGTGTTTAGGTTGCAACCTATTTTTGATAAGCTCATAAGCAACTGCCAAAAAGGATTTGTGCCAGGCAAACAGATAACAAAGCGGCCATCACCACTCATGAAATTATCCACTCTGTGGAAAGAAGCAAAATCCTAGGAATGGCCTTTAAATTGGACATCTCAAAAGCTTATGACAGAGTTAATTGGGATTTCCCTTTTATTGTCTTGAGGAAGTTGGGCTTTCAAGGTAAATTCTTACAACTTATTGAGATCTGTGTCACTTCAGTTAGATTTTCTGTTCTGGTTAATGGAGCTTCCAAAGGGTTTTTCAATGTTGGCAGGGGGCTCAAGCAAGGGGATCCCTTGTCCCCCTACCTTTTCATCTTGCTTGCTGAATCCCTAAGAAGATGTTTTCTCTATCTATTAAATGCTGGAGAAATTAAAGGTGTTAAACTTGCTTCAACAACAACCCCTGTAGTGATTCAACAATTTGTGGACAACACCATCTTGTTTGGTTCAACTTTGGTGATAGAGGCTAGAAAGTGAAAGAATGTGCTTCAAGATTATGCTTCCTTGGCTGGCCAATGCATCAATTATGACAAAAGCCAGGTAGACTTCTTTAACACCCCACTTGTTCTACAGTAGAAGAAAATGGGGATTCTTGGTGGCTCTATGGGTATGCTTCCTAGTATATATCTAGGGCTCCCCTTCTCGGTGAAAGATGCCCCTTCTGAGTACTAGAATTCCATAATTGAAAGGACGCAAAGGAAGTTGGTTGGGTGGAAAGGAAAACTATTGAGTCAAGTGGGGAAGTTCCAACTTCTCAAGGCCTCTTTATAAGGGATTCATGTTTACTTCTTGTCCCTCTTTAAAATTCCTAAATATATGGCGGAGAGGTTAGAGAAAATTCAAAGGAACTTTTTATGGATGGGTGTGGAGAGTAAGAAAAGACTGGCCCTGGTTGGATGGGAAAAAGTGTGTAGGCCGAAGATGCAGGGGGGCTTAGGCTTGAGGAAGCTGAATATCTCAATAAAGCCCTAATCACTAAGGTTGGGTGGAACCTTTTAGCTGGTGACAAAGACTGGGGTAAAATTATGTAGGCCAAATACTTTGGGAATCTAGCCCCAGAGGATATTTTACTCAACTAACTTCCCTAAAGGCTCGGTGATATGGAATAACATTTTGAAATGCAGAATGGTTCTACTGAGAGGTGTTAAGTGGAAACTAGGAGATGGAGAGATAATAAGGTTTTGGGATGACAATTGGATTAATGGAGGGCCTTTAAAGGGTCTTCAACATATCCAAGGGTTGGTTAATATTGCTGTGCACCATTTTGGAAGGCTGGTCTGTGACTATTTTCTTACTAACAAAAGGGGTTGGAAACAACTATTAGACTGCTGCCAAAGACAGGTTGATCTTAGGGGGATTGTCGATGAAATCCAACTCTCTCTAAAAGGGTGTAGAATTCCTCTTTTTCCTCAAAAAGATAAAATTCTATGGGTAAAAGAGAAGTCAGGGCATTTTTTTGTCAGATCTTCTTATAACCTATTCCTTCCTCAAAATGGTGATATTTTATGGAAGAAGATTTGAAATCACAATCTAATACCTAAGATTAACCACTTCTGGTGGCTGGTGGTGCAAAACAAAATTCTAACGACTGATAACCTCAGGATCAACGTTTCTAAATCCCCAACAGATGTGTTCTTTGTATGAAAGAAGAGGAGACTGTTCCACATATCCTCTTACATTGTGAATTTGCTTGAGAGGTTTGGTGTACTACTTTGAATATGTTAGGTGTGTCTTGGTGTTGGAATGGGAATCTAGAGGAGTGCATTAGAGCCTGGTCCCCCCTTTTTCCAATTCTGTTTACAAAGGAATTTGGGCCTTGGTTTTCCCCATTCTATCCTGGTGCCTATGGAAAGAAAGGAACAATAAACTCTTTCAAGAAAGGTTTAGAGAGCCTAAGGAGGTGTTTGGCTCAGCTGTCAAATTGCTGCAAGACAACATCAACAACTCCATAAGAGTGGCGGAAACCCCCCAAAATGTGTTGGAATCAAATTTAATTAAGCAGTGGGCCATCCCATTAAGTTTATGTAGAGTTGATGATAGCAGGAAAAAAGCTAGGGCTAGCTCTAATTGGTCCCCTCCCCCTGTAGGTTGGTATTTGCTTAAATTTGATGGTGTTGCTAAGGGTAACCCTAGGTTGGCTAGTGGTGGGAGTTTAATAAGATTGGATAAGGGTGCCCTCTTGGTTACGTTTGCTGGAAGCCTAGGTGAAAATACCAATAATATTGCAAAGGCTACTGCTCTCCTTTGGGGCATTAAATTTTCCTTAGATCTGGCATAAAAATATCATAATGGAAGGTGATTCTAAAATTGTGATTGAAGTAGTTAAAGGAAATGTCAAAGTTGGCTGGCAGATGGAGGATATTGTTCAATAAATAAAAACCCTCCTCTTAAACTTTGAAGGTAAGGAGGTGAGACATATTTATGGAGAGGGCAATAGAATTGCTGATCTCTTAGCTAACTTTGGGATTAATCTTAATCCCCTAAGATGCTGGAGAGAATTACACAATCTTCCCTTAAACATTATTGTTAGCATTCAAAAGGAGGCACCTCGCTAATTCATCATGACTATAATAATTACTTGGATTGCTTGGTGTAGTATCTTTCCAGGATTACCTCACTTTGAGTGGAGTCGTAACCTTGTTGACGAATTCAAGAGCCTTATCAACTTTTATATGGTGAAGTGGATGTTGGAGACCTACAGGGATATGGACCAACTCAGTAATATGCTTGTTTGGCAACTTGGTAGTTTGGACAAGTCTTGTTAGTCACCTTAGAAAGTGTTGGCTTCGTGTTGTACCTGACCAAAAATTTTTGCTTCATTAAGGCATCTTGAAACAAGTCTAGAAATTTTTTCGTCAAAAAGTTCTATTTTTAGAAATTTCTTAAAATAGACGTCAAGTTAGGTTTTATGGGTTTCTTGAGATATGGATGCTAGCAAAACTTTCTAAAAATAGAAAGTTTCTAAAAATAGAATCTTCAAATCAGGTGTCGCGCTCAATTCTCATTGGTCGATTTTGCTTCACGATCGATGCGGTTCAGACAGAATCTTCAAACAACTAAGTTTTCTCTACTGGGTCATTTCTACTTTTTTAGAAGGTGAAGCATGAGCTCGAAAGTCATCAAAAGAGGAAAGTTCACCTGCCAGAGCTCGTCAACAAGTTTTCAACGCTATTCCAACAACGCAAAACTGACGAATAGTAGTCGACTCGATGATGCACGCAAAATGATGCAAGATGGATCCAAGGTGAATTGAAAAGTTGGAAAATCATGAATTTGACTAAGTCTGGTGAAACCAGGTGCCCAGGTGGCTTGGGGCGCCCATCCTCTCCTGTGTTAGTTTTTTTTCACGTTTTTCGAGAAATGTCAAAAATGCTTCCGTTAGCTCTTTCCTGGTTGGTCAAACTCAATCAAAAGTTAGTCAAAGCTAGGATTTCATCATAGATATGTTCAGACTACTTAGATCACCTTGCGTGCCACCTCGACAGTCGTCAGAACGACCAAAATCGAAGATCAAACAGGAGCTACGGGCACAAAAATCAAGAGAAAGGTACAAAAAGTGAATTTTTCAAAAAAAATTCTAAGTGTTGGTAAACCAGGCATCCCAGGTGGCTTGGGGTGTCCAAACTCTCTAGAGTTAGTTTATTTTTAAAGATTTTCTCGAAAAATGTGAATCTCCCTCTGTTAGCCTGATCTAATTCAGAGTTAATCAGTTTGGCACATTTTTCGAGGCAAACAAAAGGTACAATTAGCTCAATTTTCATTAGCTTTACCTATTTGCCAAATCATCAGACTCAATTTCATCCCAGTTGATAGAAATCGATAGCTAAACAGGGGTCCTGTGCCACCGGAACGCGCACGCAAACCAAAAAATTGAAGAAGTTGAAAATTTTCAAAAAATGGCTAAGTGTTGGGAAACCAAGTGCCCCATGTGACTTGGGGCACCCAACTTGAGTAGTGTTAAAATATTTTCATGTTCACAGTGTTTTCTGACATGCTTTGTTACCAATCTTCACCTGTTGGCAGTTTTAAGGAGGTCAAACTTGGTCAAACGATGCCAGATCGTCAGTCGGAGGTAGGGGATGGAATCTCAGTTGATCAATCTCCAAAATATTAGGATCAGTCAGCTTTTTCAGTCAATAATGACATTTTTCCACCTTGTCGAAGTCAGAGACAGGCCATATTTAAGCCAAAACGATGTTGAAGTGTCGAAAACAAAGAAAAATTGTAGCACTTCTGTCAACTCGCGTGTTCGATGACATCATCAAAAGAAGATATTTTTCATCATTTTGCACATGAAGCCATAGGCTCCTACAAAATAGGGATTCTTCCTATTCGAAGACATCCACTTAGATTTATGCTTTAAAATTTGCTTTCTTCATGGATGAGGGTGAAGTTTTATTCTCACACAAATAAAGTTGCTTTTTCGCCCAAAAGATTTATAAAGACAAGGATTTGGCTTCTTTATTTCATTATCTTTTGTAGGTTGCATCCAGAGGAAAGATTTTATTTTTCTTTCAACGAAGATTCGAAGACCCAAACCAAGTGTTTTTTCAGTGTTCTTCATAGTTTCGGGTTGAGGAAGAAGAGAGGCTTGCTTTTTCAGGATCCTTGTTTCAAGGGGATCATTTTTCAGAAATCTAATCGAAGCTTTTTAAGTTTTCGTCGAGATGGGTCCATCCAGATTATTATCCTTTTGAAAATTGGGAGTTGTGCTTTTTTTGGGAAACTTCTTTTTTTCCTACTTTTTCGAGAAAATCTTCGCTTTTTCAAAATCTGACAATCTGGGTTGCTTCAAAACATAATTGTCTACAAAACCCATGTGCCAGCTTTTTTAGCTCACACTCTACTTTTTCTAAAAATCAGAAAATAATTTTTAGCCATTTGTCCAATATTTTTCCAACATAGGCGTGTTAATAGTTGATTTTCAAATCTTCGAATATGCAGTACTCTCCAACACAAATTAGGCACAAAATGACATTGGTTCATGATTACCTAAGAACTTGTGAAAAGACTTGCATAAAGTACTTCTAGTAATCAATTTACATTCCTTAGAGGATGCAGGAAATAATGCTATCAAGAATCTTGGACACTCCAGTTTGCTTGCAGCGGCATCCTTTCCTATCACAATGCAAAGTATTGAGTTCATGATTGCTTGCATGACACATTACAAGTCGGCTACAAGAGAAATTCAGTTAAGAGATGGACATGCGCTCTGCAGCTTGAGGCCAAACGACATTGACAAGTGTTTTACAATACCTATTTGGAGAGAAAACTTAACTGTTTCACTTGAAGACTGCAAGAGGGTTTGGAACAATGATAAAGAAAAATACAGAAAAAAGATTGGTTAGAGGTGGTTAAAAGAGAAGCAGAATGTCATGCCAAAGAACGTTGGACGTGGAGAATTCAAGGAGGAGCATGCCATAATGATTACTTTGCTAAGCCAGATCATGGGTCAAGCAGATGCAAACAAACTCCAGCCTTGGATGTTTTACATCATGTCCCAGATTGTTGACGGAACCGAATTCTATGACTGGTCGGCTCTCATTAGTGATAGTCTCCACCAACAAATAATTGATTTTTGAAGGGCTCATGAATTCCATATGATATCATACCTTGTGTATTTGATGGTTTTTCAGGGTCAATTCAGAGGTTTGAATGTTGCTGGAACTCTGGGTACTCAGCATGTTTATCATCATTTCTCGCAGTTGGAAATCTCTCAATCTAAATGACATTACACGTGGGTGAATGATACATTCTTGATGCATGCAGTGCAAGATATGGACAACGAGTTGCATATACAGTTTTTCAGTAGAGGCTAGAATAGCAATGGCAAAGTGGGCTGATTAGTTTATCCAATTTCCTACTTTTTCCTACATCTGAGTATATGGCTTCTTAGGAGAGCCAACCATGTTGCCATGATATTGTATAGACGAAATTGCATTTATGGAATTTTTGAGACAAGCCTATGAAGTTCATACACTTTTGCGTAGCAGACACAAGACAGCCTTCAATTTTCCACTTGGGATGAGTATTTACAGATGTAGATCTAAAGCAAATGCCAAGGTAATTGGTAATGAATCATCCATATATGGTCTTAAGTTTTTCGACAGGAGATGTTCATATGATCCCCATGGTGTTTATGCATCACATCTTGGATAGAATTGTACACACAAGTTTGCGATTGAAGACTTCTGGGCTAATTGTGCTGATGAGTTTGAAGTGTGAGAACGCAGTTACAACAGGTTCACTATTTAGCAGATGTCTGTTATCCTATCAGAAGATATAGAAGGTTTGACAGAGAGTGGTGAAGTTCTACTTCCCATGTATTTCAAAGAGAAAATTGAGCAACAACCCTTGCCATTAGTTAATTGGTCAGTAAAAGAAAGCACTTCCATTGAGGAAAGAACAAGTCGAGTGGTTAAAAACAATTTGATAGTCTTGAAGACTAAGAGGAAGGATGATATTCCATTAGTAGAGCCACCAGTTGTGCAACCATCAAAACCTTCCACTTCCAAGCCAAAATGAAGAGTAAAAGCTATGAGTGTTTTCCCAGAAGGAATGAAAATGGCTAAGTTAAAGAGGAAAAAGGATGAGTCTCCAACTCATGTCCAGCAGGAATAACCACCAGTTGAACCAGAAGTTCCTGTTGAAACAACGCCGCATGTTGAAGTGTTACCTTCAGATCATGTCTCTCCACCTTCTTCACCAACCACTTCTCCTATTCACATAGATTTAGAGCCAGATTAGCTGATTCGTAACTTTGATACACACATTGATTCTTCAGGAGCTGATGAGGTTAGAACTGAGTTTCCAAGAGAGGATGGCTCATCCTGGCTTGAAAACATCCTGGGAAGAAAGAGGAGAAAGCCCTCATATCAGCTAGATTTAACAGAGCTAAAAAGTGCCTACCAAGACACACTAGACAAGCAGCTGAAGAAGTAGGTTCGCATTGAGAAGAATGCGGAGGGAGAAATAATCCTTGAAACTGCAACACCGCCAAAAAATAGAAGTGCTAATGATGTCGAGGTTGATGACTTCATGGTTGTCAAAGCTAACCTTGGCAGAAGTACTCTCCATACAGACGTTAATCTCTTTGAGGTTGCAGCAGATAATTTGAAAGAAAGGGTGTTGAAAGATGGAGAAGACAAAGCAGCTCTCAAAGTTGAAGTTCGATAGTTGTAGCAATACATTTCCAACCTTTTCCATGGCACTTCACAAGCTAATTTACTTCTTACACCAAATCTTGAATCACCAGTGCATCAACGACATTTTAGTAAGTTGGTCTTTTATGGAAGGCACATGAATAGTTGGGTGGAAGAATTTGCGACTAAAGGGAGAGTTGTACTTGCAGAGCTTTATCAATTGAAGTACAACATTGATGATTTACGCCAAGGCATACAGGGATTGCAGCAGACCATGGCAGAAAATAGATCAGTATTTGAGATCATTATCTCTGACTTGAAGATTGCATTTGATTCTGTTGATTCAGTTGAAGATAAGAAGATAGTTTCTACTTGGAAAGCGCAATATCTTTTCACAGTAAGAACTTATGATAGTATGATTTCAGAGTTGACAGAACGGAAAGAAAAGGTAGTCAACATCCTCAAGTTCGTCAAATCTTTTATCTCTCAGATCCCGTGTTCGTATGAAAAAGAAGATGGTACCCTATATGATCTCACGGAAGTGCAAGCAGAGTTCCAAACTCTCATTCGCAGCAATTTTAATGATAATATCAATGCCGGCAAGATGAATCGTTTTGCTGCAATGACAGTGAAATTCGACAAGGCTGTAGCTAAAGTTCACGAATTTCTTCAGGTGGTTGCCAATGGTTAAGAAATGTTAGAGAATCAAAATACCATTCTAGAGAGTATCAGTGTTCCTGGCAGAGATGCAGTCACTCACTTTTTAGAAGATATTGTTTCCCAGAATATCAATGGATGACATCACCAAAAAGCTAGAATGTTGATGAGGATGCATTTAAAAATAAAATAGTTTTAAAACATATGCTTTTTGTTTTAAAAGCATGTGCTTTTATCGAAAGCTCATCCATTCTATATTTAGAAAAGAAATCACCTTGTGATATTTGGAATCTTCTTTGCTTTAAAGCATTTGTTTATTGTATCTTTGTCTTAGAATAGTAATAAAGCTTGCGATTTGGCAAGTTAGGATTAATCAAGGAGATTTTAGGGTTCCCTACTCCTTTGATTTTAGTATAAATAAGGGCATCCTTGCCCATTGTATGTAATGACTTTGGTGATAACATATTTTGATGTGCCTATTCTAGCCTGCAGATTTTGTTTATCCAAGTGTTTGTTCACTCTATGTTCATTGTTCTCCAGTGTTTGATTGCTTGTTGTATGCCTGCCTTTTGCTGCAGCATTGCTGTCTTAGAGAGTTGTGCAAACTTTATGATATTGAATAGAAGTCTCATGCCTATTTTGCTCTGATATTCTATCTCAATTCATCAAGTTATCATCGTCAGATGTGTAGCTTTTTGCAGCTTTCATTTTAGATGTAATCAGTAAAGTACTCTTAGTCTTGTGGTGTAAACCTGGAGGAAAATTGCTTAAATTTTTGTGTTAACAATCATTCTTTGTTCACTTTCAATTTCCTTTGCTTTGAATTTACTCAAGAGATTGAAAGCATCATTAGTCTTTGCTTAGTTGTAGTGGAAGTTTTAAAAAAGGAAAAAACCTCTTCTGCAGCATTTAGAGTTTTATAACCTTATGCTCATGGCTGAGAATCAAAAAGAAGATAGGCAAAGTTTCATTTAATTATCTTTTCAGCGAATATCAACAAGAAAGAGAACTCCCCCTTCCAATAGGAGAGAAGTTTATTTGTGCATAGCTGTCCATTTCCAAATCGCATTCCAAAGGTGCGAATTGAAACGCCAACAGTTTTCTGGTGCCCACCGTTGGGCACGAGGCATAAAACTTCAAGTAAGCTTAGGCTTATGTCACGGGAATGACTCTCTGGCGTCCTTCTACTCCAGTTCAACAACCAAATCTTACACCACCCGCTATTCAACCAAATCTTGTACGAGTGGAAGGAGAGCAAACGGACATCATTAGCAGCCTTAGAAGTTTCATATTTGCGTAAAAGGAAAGTACTGATTAGTGGAGAAACACAGCTGCTATCCTTGACGAAGAAGAACACAAAGCGGATCTTGCAGCAGGAAGACCAGTACTACCACCTCCCGCGTGGCAATAGATAATCCTAGCTCACAAGGTTTATTCAAGAAATGGAAAAGGTGGTGCAACGGATCCTTTCTTTCAAGATCTTGATTCTGCAAAAGTTGGAGAAGCATCTAACATAGTTCAAGAAATTTAGATAGTTCCTGAAGTCAAGCAGGAAGAATTACAAGAAGAACCAGTAATCCAGCCTAGAGCAATGGGTGATGCAAATAACAACAATCACAATGATCCAAATCAAAGGCGACCACCACCATTGCCTTGGGGTAATAACATTGGACCTTTGGCCCTGCAAGGACATCATGATTTACCAAAGGGGTCAATGAAGCACTTTCCCTGGTTCCATGGTGATGGAACTCAACATCCCGATGAACACATCTCTGCATTCACAATAGCTTGTGCCATTCGACATGTATCACATGAAGATGTTGATGTGTGTCTCTTCATTGAGAGTCTCGCGGGAAATGTTGCTGACTAGTTCAATCATCTGGAACTAGGCATCATTACAAGTTGGGCAACTATGAGCAAGAAGTTCTTGGCAAGGTTCAAGCCAGCCAAAGATGGTCACAAATTGTTCGCCCAACTCTCAAATTCAAAGATGGAAAACAATGAACCAATGAGGGAGTTTGTGGCAAGGTTTAATTGCCTAGTTACATGCCTTTCTCATACACTTAATCCATCTCTGCAAATTTTGTTGAGCAGTTTTATTAACACGCTTCCTTCTAAGATAGCCTTCTTTTTGAGATCGGCTAATGAAACAGAATTATCCAATGCATAAGAAAATGCCATCAAGTTAGAGGAAGACATGATTACCTCTGGCAAGATGAAAATGGATTCAATCAAGCCTCTTGTTCAGAGTTCTATGGATCCACTGCTACATAAGGTAGCAAATGAAGTGACTATCATGAAGAGATAGTTGCCTACTTAGGGGCAACCTGCACAACAACCATATTAGTCACCACATCAACAATACCAACCACAACAATAGTACCAGCCATAGCAACCATATCAGCCTAAGAGGAACAATTTTTAGCCTTTCAATAACTACAGGCCTAGGTTGCCAGCACCACCACCAAGACGAGCAATTGATACCACCCAAAATGCAGTGTTTTGTTCCTTTCATGAGACTGATGCACACACTGGAGCCACATGTCCTGAAAAATTAAGAATGAATCAAATCATGGGATATGCTGATGTTGCACCTATTTCAAACATTCTACCTTCCCCAAGTGCGAATGTTGTCTTACCACAAACGGACAACTTCGATGGTGACTCTACTACGAGATACTTCCAGAATGAACCTGTTATAATGAAGGAAGAACAAGACAATTTTCGTCAATATTCTCTTGCAGTGAATCATGAAAATCTTTCAACTCTTATGTTTACATGCACTTAACATTTTAAAGCACAGAAGGAAGGAGAGGATAGACAAAGACCGAAAGAAAAGGAGAAGGAAGTGGCTTCCACTTCCAATGCTAAGCCACCACATGAAAATGTCCAGGCTGCTCAAAATTCGTCTTCAATAAATTTTGATATAGTGGATTCCATGATGAAGACAAAGGCACAAATTTCTCAGCTGGATTATATTTAGGACCATCCAGATCAGCTAGATAGAATTGTTAAGTATGTCAAGAAAGAGACTGTCGTATAGCCTACATTACTTGAATCTTCCGTTCCAGCAGGAGAGAAGCCAAAACCCTTCTATATCTCTCTGTATATAAGAGGCTATAAGTTGAGCAATTGTATCATTGATTCAGGAGCCTCGGACAACCTCATGCCTTTGCAGGTGATGAACGCTTTGGGACTCTCATGCACCAAAACACATGACAAGTGTTATTCGCTTGAGTCTAAATCAGTGCCATTAGTTGGACAATTGAAGGATGCTCAAGTACGGTTGGCAGCTTGCCCAGAGAAGAAAATAATGATGACTATCTTGATAGCCGACATTCCAGCCACCTATGGGATGTTGCTAAGTAGAAGTTTCTGCAAAGATCTCAGAGGAGAAATACAATTGGATTGGTCATCTGCGACCATTCCTTTAAAGAAAAGCAATTTCAAATTGGAACTAGAAACCAAGTCACGGTTCATGGTGGTAAAGTCTCAGGATCCTCAAGCACAATGCTATATCAAGAAACGGGTCCTAGTATGAATGTTACGCTGTCTAAGATAAGTGAAAAGAATCAGGAGGTAGTCTATGTGGTTGACAAATCAAAGGAAGAGTCCGAAGAAATGTACAACTTACAAAGTTTCTTTGAGGGAGAAAAAGTGGGACAATCTTCTCAAGAACAAAATAATGATGAATCAAATTTGTTTTTCTCATCTTTCAAAGGTTGGTTTGAAGAATTTGTGTCAGTTGCATCCAAAGAAGAGTCCAAAGAAGTTTTGCAAGTGGAGCAAGAGCATGATCTTTTTTTTGAAGATGATTTCTTCTTGGAAGAATTTTTCAAAACTGGAGATCATATGGAAGTTCCATTATCAGATCTAAATTGTTTTCAACATCAGTGGGAAAGTGATTCTTCAATGGAAGATACTGCAAACTTTTCTTTACAATATAGCCCGTCTTCACCTGCATCTCGAGAATCTTTCATACATACTACTGAAGAGGACAATGTTGAATCCATCTATGAACCTATACAAGAAAAAGACTTTACTGATACTATACAACCAGCATGGAACACAACATATGAAGAGGTTGATGGAGAAGAGGAGTTCATGGAATATTCAGTTTTGGTCACTAAAGAGGATGATATTGAAAAATCAGAAATTCTTGACAAATGTCTTGTGAGATACGCCATGTGCAAGATTGATCAAGAAGATGAAGAAGAAGAGGAAGCATATGGCCCAGATGAAGTTGTTTTTTATTCCACTCCTTTTATAGAAGAAGAAAGATACATGAATACTGAAGAGGACGTGATGCTGGATATCCGCATCGAAGAAGATTACTCTACAGAGGATGACAAGATTCTAGGTAATGAATGGGAAAGTGAGCTGTCAGGTGAAGATGTTCAAGAGTTTAAGCATTCAGATCTTGATGATTCATCAAATTTTGGAGAGTGGATGGATGAAAACACAACCAATGAAGAAGCCCCTAAAGCACTTGAAAAATGGGCAATGACAATTGTGGATCCTATAATCCAAGAATCAGTAATGAGAGTTGTGTATGAGTAGCTTGCACCTTTTCCAGAAGATGATGCATTGACTGAGTATAGAGTTGCGTGTGTGCAAGATATAAATGAAACTCATATTCAATATGTGGTGATGACCATTCCCATAGATGTACTTTGGCCACAAGACTTTCCTATATATCTTCAAAAGGAAGTTATGTATCTTCACTTGTTGCAGAGGTTGTTCGCTTTAAAAGAAGATGCTCCACCTGATCTCTGGCATATCAACCAGTTCCTCGGGAACTTCTCATGGCCTGAACATGAATACCCTCCTGAATCATGGCTCTTTGAGAGGATGTTGTAGAGAAAGAAGATTTTTGTGCTACCAAGACAATCTTCATAGCTAAGGAGAAATGGTTCTTACTTTTCTAAGTTGATTGATGGTTTTATGTGATAGTCCTAATCTCTTCTCATCCTCGCTCAGGAAAAAGAGTGCGTGAAACACTTTTTGTTCGCATAATGTGTTTCCCCTTTCTGTAATGTGATCGTCATGTCATAATGTTTTTCCCCTTTTTGTAATGTGATAGTTGTGTTCTTGTGTTCTGAAGTTCCAACTTCTTAGGTGATTTTAGGAAGTCCAGTTTTAGGTGATGTAGGAAAAAGTCTTGTTCTAGGTGATTAGAAAAGTGACCTGACTCTATTGCCCAATGGATAAGGCACTGATCCAAGCTTAAAAAGTCTAGAGGTTCTAAGTTCTCCTATGACATAGGGATCCGCCATTGTCCCCAGACAGAGCCAATTGTTGTACCCAATCAAAAAATTTGCTTCATTAAGGCATTTTGAAACAAGTCTAGAAAATTTTTCGTCAAAAAGTCAAAAAAGTAAAATTTCTAAAAATAGACGTCAAGTTAGGTTTTCTGGGTTTCTTGAGATATGGATGCTGGCAAAACTTACTAAAAATAGAAAGTTTCTAAAAAAAATCTCCAAATCAGGTGTCGCGCTCGATTCTCATTGGTTGATTTTGCTTCACGATCGGCGCGGTTTAGACGAAATCTTCAAACAACCAAGTTTTCTCTACTGGGTCATTTCTACTTTTTCAGAAGGTGAAGCATGAGCTCAGAAGTCATCAGTAGAGGAAAGTTCACCTGCCAGAGCTCATCAACAATTTTTCAACATTGTTCCAACGATGCAAAACTGACGAATAGTCGTCGACTCGACGATGCACGCAAAACGATGCAATATGGATCCAAGGTGAATTGAAAAGTTGGAAAATCATGAATTTGACTAAGTCTGGTGAAACCAGGCACCCAAGGTGGCTTGGGGCACCCATCCTCTCCTGTGTTAGTTTTTTTTTCATGTTTTTCAAGAAACGTCAAAAATGCTTCTGTCAACTCTTTCCCAATTGGTCAAACTTGGTCAAACTCAGTCAAAAGTCAGTTAAAGCTAGGATTTCATCACAGATATGTTTAGACCACTCAGATCACCCTCCATCCTACCTCGACAGTCATCAAAACGACCAAAATCGAAGATCAAATAGGGGCTGCGGGCACGAAAATCGAGAAAAATGTACAAAAAGTGAATTTTTTAGAAAATTTTCAAAGTGTTGGCAAACCAGGTGCCCTAGGTGGCTTGGGGCACCCAAACTCTCCAAAGTTAGTTTATTTTTGAAGATTTTCTTGAAAAACGTGAATCTCCTTCCGTTAGCCCGGTCCGGTTTAGAGTTAATCAATTTGACACATTTTTTAAGGCAAACAGAAGGGACAATCAGCTCAATTTTCATCAGGCCTACCTATTTTCCAAATCATCAGATTCAGTTTCATCCTAGTTGATAGAAATCGATAGCCAAACAGGGGTCCTGTGCCACTGAAACGCGCACGCAAACCAAGAAATTGAAGAATTTGAAAAAATTGAAAAAATGGCTAAGTGTTGGGAAACCAGGTGCCCCAGGTGACTTGAGGCACCCAACTTGAGCAGTGTTAGAATATTTTCATGTTCACAGTGTTTTTTGACATGCTTTGTTACCAATCTTCACCCGTTGGCAGTTTTCAGGAGGTCAAACTTGGTCAAACGATGCTAGATCATCAGTCGGAGGTAGGGGATGGAATCTCAGTTGATCAATCTCCAAAATGTCAGGATTAGTCAGCTTTTTTAGTCAATGATGACATTTTTCCGCTTTGTCGAAGTCGGAGACAGGCCATATTTAAGCCAAAACGAGTGTTGAAGTGTCGAAAAGGAAGGAAAATTGTTAGCACTTCTTTCAACTCACGTGTTTGATGACATCATCAAAAGAAGATATTTTTCATCATCTTGCACATGAAGCCATAGGCTCTTACAAAATAGGGATTTTTCCTATTCGAAGACATCCACTTGGATTTATGCTTTAAAAGTTGCTTTCTTCATGGATGAGGGTGAAGTTTTATTCTCACACAAATAAAGCTGCTTTTTCGCCCAAAAGATTTATAAAGACAAGGATTTGGCTTCTTTATTTCATTATCTTTTGCAAGTTGCATCCAGAGGAAAGATTTTATTTTTCTTTCAACGAAGATTCGAAGACCCAAACCAAGTGCTTTTTCAGTGTTCTTCATAGTTTTGGGTTGAGGAAGAAGAGAGGCTTGCTTTTTCAGGGTCCTTGTTTCAAGGGGATCATTTTTTAAAAATCTGACCAAAGCTTTTTCAGTTTCGTCAAGATGGGTCCATCTAGATTATTATCCTCTTGAAGATTGGGAGTTGTGTTTTTTTTGGGAAACTACTTTTTTTTTTCCTACTTTTCTGAGAAAATCTCCGCTTTTTCAAAATCTGACAATTTGGGTTGCTTCGAAATAGAATTGTGTACAAAACCCATGTGCCAGCTTTTTTAGCTCACACTCTACTTTTTCTAAAAATCAGCAAATAATTTTCAGCCATTTGTCCAATACTTTTTCCAACATAGGCGTGTTCACAGTTGATTTTCAAATCTTCGAATATGCAGTACTCTCCAACACAAATCAGGCACAAAATGACATTGGTTCATGATTACCTAAGAACTTGTGAAACAAACTTGCATCAAGTACTTCCAATAATCAAGTTACATTCCTTGGAGGATGCAGGAAATAATGCTATCAGGAATCTTGGACACTCCAGTTTGCTTGCAGCGACATCCTTTCCTATCACAATGCAAAGTATTGAGTTTGTGATTGCTTGCATGACACATTACAACTCGACTACAAGAGAAATTCAGTCAAGAGATGGATGTGTGCTCTACAGCTTGAGGCCAAACGACATTGACAAGTGTTTTACAATACCTATTTGGAGAGAAAACTTAACTGTTTCACTTGAAGAATGCAAGAGGGTTTGGAATAATGATAAAGAAAAATACAGAAAAAAGATTGGTCAGAGGTGGTTAAAAGAGAAGCAGAATGTCATGCCAAAGAACGTTGAGCATGGAGAATTCAAGGAGGAGCATGCCATAATGATTACTTTGCTAAGCTAGATCACAGGTCAAGCAGATGCAAACAAATTCCCACCTTGGATGTTTTACATCATGTCCCAGATTGTTGACGGAACTAAATTCTATGACTAGTCGGCTCTCATCAGTGATAGTCTCCACCAACAAATAATTGATTTTCAAAGGGCTCATGAATTCCACATGATATCATACCTTGTGTATTTGATGGCTTTTCAGGGTCAATTCAAAGGTTTGAATGTTGTTGGAACTCTGGGTACTCAGCATGTTTATCATCATTTCCTGCAGTTGGAAATCTCTCGAGCTAAATGACATTACAGGCAGGTGAATGATGCATTCTTGATACATGCAGTGCGAGATATGGACAACGAGTTGCATATACGATTTTCAGTAGAGGCTAGAATAGCAATGGCAGAGTGGGCTAATTGGTTTATCTAATTTCCTACTTTTTCCTACATTAGAGTATATGGCTTCTCAAGAGAGCTAGCCATGTTGCCACGATATCCTATAGACGAAATTGCATTAATGGAATATTTGAGGCAAGCCTATGAAGTTCATACATTTTTGTGTAGCAGACGCAAGACAACCTTCAATTTTCCACTTGGGATGAGTATTTACAGATGTAGATCTAGAGCAGATGCCAAGGCAATCGATAATGAATCATCCAGATATGGTCTTAAGTTTTTCGACAGGAGATCTTCATATGATCCCCGTGGTGTTTATGCATCATATCTTGGACAGAATTGTACACACAAGTTTGCGGTTGAAGACTTCTGGGCTAATTGTGCTGATGAGTTTGAAGTGCGAGAACTCAGTTACAATAGGTTCACTCTTCAGCAGATGTCTGATATTCTATCAAAAGATATAGAAGGTTTGATAAAGAGTGGTGAAGTTCTACTTCCCACATATTTCAGAGACCAAATTGAGCAACAACCGTTGCCACTAGTTAGTTGGTCAGTAAAAGAAAGCACTTCCATTGAGGAAAGAATAAGTCGAGTGGTTAAAAATAGCTTGATATTCTTGAAGACTAAGCGGAAGGATGATATTCCATTAGTAGAGCCACTAGTTGTGCAACCATCAAAGCCTTCCACTTCCAAGCCAAAATGAAGAGTAAAAGCTATGAGTGTTCTCCCAGAAGGAACGAAAATGGCTAAGTTAAAGAGGAAAAAGGATGAGTCTCCAACTCATGTCCAACAGGAACAACCACCAGTTGAACTAGAAGTTCCTATTGAAACAACACCGCATGTTGAAGTGTTACCTTCAGATCATGTCTCTCCACCTTCTTGACCGACCACTTCTATCCACATAGATTTAGAGCCAGATTTGCTGGTTCGTAACTTTGATACACACATTGATTCTTCAGGAGCTGATGAGGTTAGAACCGAGTTTCCAAGAGAGGATGGCTCATCCTGGCTTGAAAACATCTTGGTAAGAAAGAGGAGAAAGCCCTCATATCAGCTGGATTTAACAGAGCTAAAAAGTGTCTACCAAGACACACTAGACAAGCAGTTGAAGAAGCAGGTTCGCATTGAGAAGAATGCGGAGGGAGAAATAATCCTTGAAACTGTAATACCGCTAAAAAATAGAAGTGCTAATGATGTCAAGGTTGATGACTTCATGGTTGTCAAAGCTAACCTTGGCAGAAGTACTCGCCATACAGACGTTAATCTATTCGAGGTTGCAGCAAATAATTTGAAAGAAAGGGTGTTGAAAGATGGAGAAGACAAAGCAGCTCTCAAAGATGAAGTTCGACAACTGCAGCAGTACATTTCTAACCTTTTCCATGGCACTTCACAGGCTGATTTACTTCTTCCACCAAATCTTGAATCACCAGCGGATCAACGGCATTTCAGTAAGTTGGTCCTTTATGGAAGGCACATGAATAGTTGGGTGGAAGAATTTGTGACTAAAGGGAGAGTTGTACTTGCAAAGCTTTATCAATTGAAGTACAACACTCATGATTTACACCAAGGTATACAGGGATTACAACAGACTATGGCAGAAAATAGACTAGTATTTGAGATCATTATCTCTGACTTGAAGATTGCATTTGATTCTGTTGATTCAACTGAAGATAAGAAGACAATTTCTACTTGGAAAGCACAATATCTTTTCACAGTAAGAACTTATGATAGTATGATTTCAGAGTTGACAGAACGGAAAGAAAAGGTAGTCAACATCCTCAAGTTCATCAAATCTTTTGTCTCTCAGATCCCGTGTTCATATGAAAAAGAAGATGGTACCCTGTATGATCTCAGGAAAGTGCAAGCAGAGTTCCAAACTCTCGTTCGTAGCAATTTTAATGATGATATCAATGCCGGCAAGATGAGTCGTTTTGCCGCAATGACAGTGAAATTTGACAAGGCTGCAGGTGAAGTTCACAAATTTCTTCAGGTGGTTGCCAATGGTGAAGAAATGTTAGAGAATCAAAATATCATTCTAGAGAGTATCAGTGTTCCTGGCAGAGATGTAGTCACTCTCTTTTTAGAAGATATTGTTTCCCAGAATATTAATGGATGACATCACCAAAAAGCTAGAATGTTGATGAGGATGCATTTCAAAATAAAGCAGCTTTAAAACATATGCTTTTTGTTTTAAAAGCATGTGCTTTCATCGAAAGCTCATCCATTCTATATTTAGAAAAGAAATCACCTTGTGATAGTTGGAATCTTCTTTGTTTTAAAGCATTTGTTTATTGTATCTTTGTCTTAGAATAGTAATAAAGCTTGCGAGTTGGCAAGTTAGGGTTAATCAAGGAGATTTTAGGGTTCCCTACTCCTTTGATTTTAGTATAAATAAGGGCATCCTTGCCCATTGTATGTAATGACTTTAGTGATAACATATTTTGTTGTGCTTATTCTAGCTTGCAGATTTTGTTTATCCAAGTGTTTGTTCACTCTGTGTTCGTTGTTCTCCAGTGTATGATCGCTTGTTGTATGCTTGTCGTTTGTTGCAGCATTGCTGTCTTGGAGTTGTACAAACTTTATGATATTGAATAGAAGTCTCATGCCTATTTTGCTCTGATATTCTATCTCGATTCATCAAGTTATCGTCATCGGATGTGTAGCTTTTTGCATCTTTCATTTCAAATTTAATCATTAAAGTACTCTTAGTCTTGTGGTGTAAACCTGGAGGAAAACTACTTAAGTTTTTGTGTTAACAATCATTCTTTGTTCACTTTCAATTTCCTTTGTTGTGAATTTACTTAGGAGATTGAAAGCGTCGTTAGTCTTTGCTTAGTTGTAGTGGAAGTTTTAAGAAAGGGAAAAACCTCTTCTGCAGTGTTTAGAGTTTTATAACCTTGTGCTCGCAGCTGAGAATCAAAAAGAAGATAGACAAAGTTTCATTTAATTATCTTTTCAGTGAATATCAGCAAGAAAGGGAACTCCCCCTTCCAATAGGAGAGCAGTTTATCTGTGCATAGTTGTTCATTTCCAAATCGCATTCCAGAGGTGCGAATTGAAACGCCAACACTTCGGAAGGCTCGCACGAGCTAACGCTTGAAGGCAATAATGATCCAAGCGCGCGCGGAGTTGGGAAGGACATGAATGGAAACTTGAGTAATGGTATGGAATTAAAGTTTCTTTCTAGATTGTTTGTCTGATACTTCTCGTTTCTTTGCAATTGTGTTTCCAGTGTTGTGTATTGTTTGCTGTGGAAAATGGGTGGGGTGAAAGTTAGAACGGAGCCCATGAACTATGGAGAATTCAAAGATGATGCTCAGGTTTGGAGCATAGATTATGACGGGGGTGACCCCTTTTCTTGAAAGCCTGAATGACTTTGATGAGAATTTATCAGCCCAATTCAGTTGCTCTTGGGATGGTAATAAAATGATGAAGGTGGGAGGAGTTCACTTCGTGGTCTTAGAGGAAGCCATTGCCAAAGTTATGGTCCTGCTTTGTTTTGGAAATAGACTCAAGAAGTAGACACAGGTCTAGGACAACGAGGGAATGAAATTGTTCTTCAGGGAAGGAGAAAAGTAGATAAGACTTCAAGGTGGCTTTGAATGGGAAAGCTTGGTTAGCCCTTGGAACCAGGTATATTTTTTAATAATAAAGTATTTTATTCTAGAAGGGAGATACAAGGTTTTTTACCACTATCACTTTGCTTTTCTTAACCATTTTAGACACAAAATTGAGATCAATTTTCCCTCTTTCCTCCTCTCTAGTCTGGAGGCTTCTGTGATCTAATCCAAAAAGGCCCACGAGGGCAACCCTGAGGTTTCTACTTTGCCTCTGGACCAAGGGCTCATCTTTCATCTATACCAGTACCACCTTGTTCTGTGTCCTCCTAAACCTCCTACTACCCATCTTGTGGATGATAGCTCTAACAAAGACCCCGAAGACAAGGTTCCCCTTAGTGTGAGGCTTGGGAAGACTTCTTGATGTAGCCAACAACATACACTCAATAGAATTGTGCCATTAATCATGTGTGAGAGCCAAAGATTCGAAATAACTGGAAATTAAAAAATCTTCTATTCACCAACTCTGCTGCTACAATGACAGAAACCTCTCTTATATCCAAGAAAACCAAAAAACTAAAAAATTACCTTTTTTGGCAGATTTTGACAATTGTCAAATTTTGCCATTTTAGGTAATTTCACATGCATATCTTTGAGAGTCTAGTTTTTTTCCAAAAAATTTCTAAAACTAAGGTAGGATGAATTGCCAACTAACATCCTAAATTTGAAACATGAGTTTCGAGTTATTAACAAAAATAACTTTTAAAAACTAGGAACAAACACTAAATTGCCATTTTGAGGGCCAAGATGAAAGTTTCAAGCCTTGAAAAAGTGCCAAAATGAGGACCAACCCATTACGTCAGTTGGGAATCCACATGCCACCTCATAACACATCCACCTGTAAAATTTTAGCCCAAACGGACATCCAAGTCAAAAGTTATGACCTCCGGAAGTCCCTGCATCATTCTCCTCTAGTTGAAAAGAATGCAGCTCCTGCAAGTGAGTGTCTTTGAACTGCTGCCACTTGACTGGATCCAACCTCTGCACTTTCCACTCTGTAATTCATGGGCTATCTGTTGGTGGTAATCCTTCCCACTGTACTAAATACCTGTTGTAATGTCCTTGCCGAGTGTAGATAGTTTTCTTATCAAGAACCTGTGCAATCTTTTCTTTCTTCTTATGGGGAATGTGGTGGTGCCATGCCACTTCTGGTTGACTATCTTCAGCATCATCCTCACCATGGAATGCATATAAATCAGAAATATTAAACTCAGGAGAAATATCTAGATCATTTGGTGAACTGACCTCATATGCATTATCATTGATCTTCTCAAATATACCATCACTAAGTCACCTTCATTGAATGTCTGATGTCGCCTACTAGCATCCATTGTATTCTTGTACCTCTCATTACTGTCCTGCAACTTCTGTCTCACATCTTTCTGCAACTGTTGAAGGTGTTCTGCAAATGCTTCCCCATCATCACTGACTTTATCTTTTGTCGGTAGTTGTACCAAATCTAGAACACCCTTAGGATTCCTGCCATACACAATCTAGAAAGTGGACTTTCCTGTTGATCTGTTAACATAACTATTATAGGCAAATTCAGTCTGGGGTAATGCCATGTCCCATTATTTCGGCTTTTCTCCAACAATACACCTCAACAAATTTCCCAAACTCCAATTGACTACCTCTGTTTGCCCATCCATTTGAGGATGATAGGCACTACTAAATTGCAACTTGGTCCCCATCTTCTTCCATAAAGTCCTCCAGAATTGACTAAGGAATTTGATATCCCTATCAGAGGTAATAGTCTTTGGAACACCATGTAGTCGAACAACTTCTGAAAAAAATAACTCTGCTACCCTCGTTGCATCATTAGTTTTCTTACAGACAATAAAATGAACCATCTTATAGAACCTATCAACAACTACAAAAATGGAGTCATTACCTTGTTGGGCATGTGGAAGTCCCAACACAAAGTCCATGCTCAAATCTGTCCATGGTGCAGTTGGTACTGGTAATGGCATATACAAGCCTGTATTTTGTGAATGTCCCTTAGCCACTTGGCAGATCCTACACCTTGTTACATACCTAGTTATATCCCTTTTCATCTTTGGCCAGTAATATTTATCTTCTATCAAGGCTATTGTCTTGTCCTTTCCAAAATGTCCAGCCAACCCACTACTATGAAATTCTCTGATAATGTTTTCCCTCATAAAGCGAGCTGGTATGCATAGTTGTTTTCCTTTAAATAGATACCCATCTTGCATAAAATATTCACCCCTAAAGTGATCCAAGTTACTAGATACCGGTGCCTTCAATTGTTCCACAATCTCCCAAAAATCATCATCAGACTCATACAAATTTTTGATGGCATCAAAACCAATCACCTCAGTTTCCATTGTGGTCAAAAGTGCAACATGCCTACTTAATGCATCTGTCACCTGATTTTGTTTCCCAAACTTATGCTTCAACACAAAATTGTAACCCTGCAAGAAAGAGACCCACTTGGCATGCCTACTATTCAACTTTTTCTGTGTGTTCAAGTATCTCAGTGCAATATGATCTGTAAACAATACAAACTCTTGGGGAACTATATAATATCTCTAATGCCTCAATGCTTGAACAATTGCATAAATTCCAAATCATAAGTAGAATAATTCTTTCTGACTTCATTCAGCTTTTCACTAAAGAAAGCTATAGGTTTTCCTGTTTGGCTAAGTACAACACCTATTCATACATGAGAGGCATCACATTCTACTTCAAATACCCTATCAAAATTTGGCAATGCAAGTATAGGTGCTTCTGTTACCTTTTGCTTTAAGTACTTAAAACTCTCCTCAACATCCTTGGCCCATACAAACTCCCTTCCTTTGGTGCAATCTATTATAGGAGCTACAATACTACTAAAATTTTGAATGAACTTTCGATAGAAAGTGGCCAAGCCATGAAAACTTCTTACCTTTGTGATGCTACTTGGACTAGGCCATTCTAGAATTGCCCTAACCTTTTCTGGATCCATTCTGACACCATGTTTAGAAATGACAAAGCCTAAAAAGACCAAACTGTCCTGCATGAACCTACACTTCTTCAAATTGGCATAGAGCTGCTCCTTCCTTAACACACCAAAGATGATCCTCAAGTGTTGTAGGTGCTCTTCTTTGTTGTTACTAAATACCAAAATATCATCAAAATAAACTACCACAAACTTACCAATGTAAGGTCGTAGTATAGTGTTCATCAATCTCATAAATGTGCTAGGTACATTTGATAACCTGAATGTCATAACCATCCACTCATATAATCCTTCTCTAGTCTTAAAGGTTGTCTTCCACTCATCCCCTTCTCAGATCTGGATTTGGTGGTAGCCACTTCGTAGGTCGATCTTGCTGAAATATTTGGCCCCTACAAGGACATCCATCATGTTCTCCATACAAGGTATAGGAAACTGATACTTGATGGTAATCTTATTAATTGCTCTACTATCAATGTACATCCTCCATGTTTCATCTTTTTTTGGGGTCAACAATGTAGGTACAAAACATGGGCTCATGCTCTCTCTCACCACACCTTTACTTATGAGTTTTGTTACTTGCTTATTCAACTCTGCATGTTGTGTTGGATTGATCCTATAAGCTGCTTGGTTGGGTAGATTTGCTCTTGGAATCAAATCAATATGATGTTGAATATCTCTCTTTGGCGGTAGACCATCAGGTAATTCATTAGGCACAAAATCAACAAATTCTTCCAATAGCTTTGCTATTTCTAGGGGTACTGAAATGTCTTCCTCTTCACCTTTTTTCACTACTAATGCATAACAACACCCTGTCACCTTCATTTCTTTAACAAGATCTCTTTCAGACAACATGGTCTCACCTTTCCCTTCCTCCTTGAGAGGCAACAAAATCACCTTAGAGCCATCTTTCCAAAAGGTGTATGTGTTTTTCTCTCCATCATGCATAACTTTTCTATCATACTGCCATGGCCTTCCCAATAACACATGACAGGCATCCACTGGGACAACATCACACCATGTCTCATCCTGATAGATCTTCCCTATGCTAAACTTAATTAGGCATCTTTTATCAATAGTGACTTCATTTCCCTTTTTAAACCATGCAATGCGGTATGGATGAGGATGTTTTTCACAGTGTAAATTCAATTTTTCTACCATTTATTTAGAAACCATATTTTCACAACTACCTCCATCAACAATAACTTGACATACCTTGCCACCCGAAGTGCATCTAGTTCTGAAGATATTGGTTCGAAGCCATGAACCATTAGAGCTTTTGGCTTGTGTTTTCTCCTTCTCTAGAATCACCATTACTCTTCTCATCATGAGACTTTCTCCCACATCTGGTGGAACCTCTAGTTCCATCCCTTCCACTTAATGTTGTGTTTGAATTAGGTTCACCCTAGGTTGTCCTCCTTGATTTATTTCTTGCATGTTATAATTTGAGAATTCAAATTCTCTATGACCTTCTTCTCCACATCTAAAACAAATGAAAGGCCTTCTCTGGTTTTCCCATCCTCTACCGTTGCCATAACCTCTACCTCTTTGAAATCCCCTTCCTTGTTCTTGATTCAGAGGATCTTGTCAAGTATTTACTTGTTTTTCCAATCCATGGGATGACTCTCCCCTACCATAATTCAAGCATCCTCAAAATGGGGTTGATGTACCCCTTCTTCCTCCTCTATTCCTCTGATGGTATTGTCTAATTTGTTTTTCTTCATCCTTTAGAGCCAATTGGTAAGCCTCTTCCATACTGTTGAGTCGATGCATGCTCAATTCATCTTGAATAAAGAATTTTAGGCCATTCACATATCTAGCAGCCATCTGTTCATCAGTTTGTTGATGCTCTACATGTATAGACAGCATATAAAACTCATTTGTATAATCTTGCACATAAGAGAGGTTCTGCTTTAAATTTTGAAACCTACAAAAAAGGGTTTGCGCATAATCTATGGGCAAAATGTTTTCTCTCAACTTCTTCTCCATTTTATTCCATGTCTTGATCCTATCCTTGCCTCTCCTTATTCATTCATTTTGAAGATGATCCCACCAAATCATTGCATGATCCTTTAATTTGGTGTATGCGAATTTCACCTTCTTTTCCTCTGTCATGGATTTCCATTCAAAAAAATTTCTCATGTCATTCAACCAGTCTATCAACTCCTCTGGTTTAAGACTACTTGCATAATCTAAGACATCAACCTTGACCCCTTCATTTTTACCTTTTAAGGCCCTGAGCATCCTCTCTTCAAAACTCATGCCTTCTAATTCTTCTTCTTCATGTTCTGTATCTTGATCTGCAACTCCTCGACCTATCTCTTCATCAGATTCATCTCCTCCTCTACCCAGTCTTTGGTTTTCCATCTGTGTTGTAAGTTCTGCTACTTGCCTTTGTAGATTTTGCATTTCTCTATGCATCCGGGCAAGACTGCCTCTTCCTCTTCCTCTCTGAGCCATCTTCCCGCTCTGATACCAGATGATGCAGCCAACAACATACACTCAATAGAATTGTGCCATTAATCATGTGTGAGAGCCAAAGATTCAAAATAACTGGAAAATAAAAAAATCTTCTTTTCACCAACTCTGCTGCTACAATGAGAGAAAACTCTCTTATATTAAAGAAAACAAAAAAAAAATTTAAAAATTACCTTTTTTGGCAGATTTCAACAATTGTCAGATTTTGCCATTTTAGGTAATTTCACATGCATATCTTTGAGAGTCCAGTTTTTTCGTAAAAACTTCCTAAAACTAATGTAGGATGAATTGCCAACTAACATCCTAAATTTGAAACATGATTTTCGAGTTATTAACAAAAACTTTTAAAAAATTAGGAAAAAATAGTAAATTGTCATTTTGAGGGCCAAGATGAAAGTTTCAAGCCCTGAAAAAGTGCCAAAATAGGGACCAACCCACTAGGGTTGGTTGGGAATCCACATGCCACCTCATAACACATCTACCTATAAAATTTTAGCCCAAATGGACATCTGAGTCAAAAGTTATGACCTTTGAAAGTCCATGCATCACTTCTAAACTAAAATCCCCTACTCCTTCGGTGCTTATTTCCCCCCTAACCTACCTATGAGCCCTTCGGCCCCTTTATCTAGCCCCCTTGTTTCTAAGGCCACCTCTCAGTCCAAAACCCGTTCTGGTAGCCACACTCTGGGGGCCCCTATTTCGGTGGAGCAAGTGGGTTCCCATGCTTGGTCTTGGGAGGAAGCGACAGAGGGCCTTTGCAATCAAAAAAGTAATACACCTTTCAGGGCATCAAAAAATGAAAAAGAGGGAATCCCACTCCTAGCAAAGGTGGGGTTAAAAGTTGCAGTAGAAGTGTGGGGCATGGGAATGTTGATCAACAGACTTAGGGGAATAAGGACAATTAGGAGAAACATTTGGACAAGGATGTGGAGGTTGTTGAGGAGAGGGCTATGGGAAAACATAGTGCTGTTAGAAGACTGAGCATTAGGAGATCATCCAGATTAGCTGGGGATAAGCCCCAAGTTCTAAAGATTGTTGATTACTCTTCTACCTCTGACCAGGAGGACATTGAGCAGAATGTTGAAAATATCAAAGTGAAGACCGGCCCGGTTCATGATCAGGAGGGCACCATCCATTTTGAGTCCATGAACAACTCTTACTATGATACCAATGATGAGGACACTGGAATTCAAGAGACTCCAGAGAAGGAGGTGATGAGCACCAGGATGGAGATGGACAATAAGAGGCTGGAGAAGGAATTGAATGAGGTCAAGACACGACTATCTGCTATGGAGAGCAAAGTCAAGGTGTTAATCAATTTGGTGATGAAGTCTTCTCACAGGGCTACTACTGCCTTCTTGATTTTGTAGGACAACTGGATCAATGGAGTGGATTCTCTGCTGGAAGATAAAGAGAATATGTTTAATTTGCCCACTGATGAGTGGAAGGAACTCCTTAGTTAGTTGTTTCTATAGTTTTTGTTTTAAGACTCTTACTCTAGTTTTTTGATTATGCTGTTGAACTACTGTTATTTGGTTGTTTGAGGCCTTGAGCCTGTTTTGCTGCTGTTTGTTTTTTTGTCATCGGGATCTGCACCTGTGTTTGCAATCTTATAATATCAAAAACAAAAAAATAGCTAAGAAAATACCAACTATTATATAGTTTTACATATTTTGGATAGATCTCTATAATGGAAAATATAACAACAGTAAATATAGAAATTAGATATAAAACGCTGTAAATATTGTAAATGTAGATTCTAAACTTGTAAATAAGTGTAGTTTTTTACATTAACAAAAAAGTTAAGAAAATACCAACTATTATACCACTGTGTGTATGTATAAATACATTTGGACATAACTCATTAAGAATTAAAATGTGAAAATATAACAAAAGTAAATATAGAAACTACATATAACCAACGTAAATTCTAAATATAGAAGCTTGTTAAAAAAAGTTGAAGAAAATGACAATTGCTATATTTGTGAGTTGATAAATGCACCTAACTAGTTATGAAATTAGTAAAGCTTCTGGAATTGTAAAACTTCTATGGATATCACCTAGAGTAAAAGCACTACCTTGTAAAATGATTTTATAAACTCTTTGCCTCTTAAAGATTCAATTTTTTTTGAATTGTGAATGTCTTTAATTATAGTTGTTGAATTTGAATTTCAATTGTAAGTAGAAAGGAATCTTTTTAAAAAAAATTTGGGTGTATTTATTTTTTATTGGTTGAGTTTGATTTGAAAATTGTTTAAAAACTCTTGGTTGATTTGTTAGTAATTGTCAAGTTGATTTGTTTTTTAATTTGGTAGAGGAGCCTTCCACCATTAAATGTTTGTGCAAATACCTTAATTAAATGGACTATGTCAAGTGGAAGTGAGAGCAAGTATGGATAAATGTGCACATGAAGGCCCAAGTAGAGGAGATGCACATTTATTTATGGTACCTCAGGGACCATAAAGTGATCATGTGGATGTCTAATTTGAAAACATTTGACTTTTGTCTTTTTTCAAAAAAGGTGGATATTGTAAAAATGTGCATATGTAATTAATTAAAAAACTATTTTTTTTAATTTTCAAAGATTCATAATCTGAGTAAGTTGTCTTTTATTGCAACCATATTGTCTTTTATGTTTTCACCTTGAAGGGTGTAGTTACACATGTGCATGTACACATATATTGATGTTCTATTATTTTTTATTAATTTATTTTTTTGATTAATATTTTTTTAATATATTTAACTGGGGGCTAAGTGAGCCACACCATAGAGACTATTGGTGCATGATCATCTATTGGGTCATTTCCCTATTAACTATAGTGGTTTAAAGAGATTTCTCAAAAGTATAGTTAATTAATTAGAAAATAGTATACATATTTTAAGTACATTTACATACGAAGATGGGAAGAGATATTGAATTTTTAACAATATGTTGTACTTTGAGATTGATATCTTTTGACATCTTTAAAATTGATATTTTTTAGTATTTTATATATATATATATATATGTTTGTGTATATATTATTAATTAGAATATAAAGAAGATGAGAAAAATGTGTTCCCTTGGGATTTCTTGTCTTGATAATTTTTTAGCTTCCTTGTCATTTGATTCAAATCTAGTTGATCTTTGAAAAAATATCTAGTAATGAGCAAAGCCTAGGGGGACTTCCCCCAAGAGTTTGTTCTTTAGACAAATGATAGTAGGTCCCAAATCTTTTATTTCAAGAAAGAGTTGAGGATGTTATAACAACAAGACATAAGAAGGAGATAAGTCTATGAGAAATTCCTATATACATTGCATGCTAGCAATAGAAGAAAATTTGGCCATAAGTTTTGATGTAATAGAAATTAAAGAATGTCTCATCTCTTCATAGGCAAAGGTTGATCTGCATGTTTTTGGAAGCTTAGCTCTCATTGAATAATTTGTATTCTTAGACTTGGCGTAATCAGAAAAGCAAAGGAGAGTAGAAAATTAGATCATGTGTGAGAGGTTACTTCATAGTTATTTTTTGTTAATAAATATGTTAGAGATGAGGTTTTTAGGGGTGAGCCTTATTTCTTCAATAATGCAGGCCTCTTTATGAAGCATTAGTATGTAAGTTTTAAACCTACTAAGGAGATTCCTACCACTGCCTCATTCTAGATCAAATTATATGCATAGCCATAAGATTTTTGGTCCAAATATGTTTTTGATTCTATGGTCAACTCTTTGGTAAGGGCAACTGATACCTCAATACCTTACCATGGAAATGATCTCTCAAACTATGCAAGAATCTACATAGAACTAGATCTAACAAAGTCACTTCATAAAAGTGTTAGATTTACAAAGTAAATTAATCCCAAATTCAAAACACTTAGAAATTAGCTATATTAACCCATTTGCCCAAAATAATAAAAGACTTAATTTAGAAGAAATGGATATTATATTCTCATTAATTGATTGACTGATTAGCAATTCAAGGAAAAACATACATATATAGCCTCTTGGATGGATAAATCATGGTGACACATGTCCAAGAGGGTATGAGTTAACTTCAATCAAGATCTAGGAATCAACTCAATCAAGTAGAGATATTGGCGGCACTTGATGATGCAAAGGTTGTACCTAATTGTGATCAATCAAGAATTGATGAGATAGAAGTGGCACTTGATTACCTCTAATCAAAGATCAATCATGTCCTTATTAGCCAACTAGGATCAAACATATTTACCCACTTGTAAACTTAATAAAATAGGTGCAATAGAATATTACACCAATAAAAAGGATCATCATAAAAATAGGTTAAATTAAATGGGAGCAAACTCTAGTTTATGAAAGCATTCCTTTCAAATGCATGGGATGTCACAAGTGTAGCCATATAATTAGATAATGCCCCTCTTTACAAAGAACCAATATGTAGTCAAAAGAGCACTAAGAAGTAGAAAAGGATAGTGATTTGGTTTTAACAAACCCAAAAGGAAGAACATAATTAGAAGAAAAAATGGGAACCTAAGAGAAAGTGAAGAAGGTGAGAATGAAGAAGGAGAAGTAGCAAAGACTAATGAAGAAGTGAAATTTATTTTGGAGGCCCAATTAATCAAGCAGAAAAGAATGAGACTTTCTTGGAGTAATATGGATTTAAATGAGGTATGGAAAAACTTCTAGAATAGTCATGGTCAAACTCTAAAGTGGACAAAAAGGATAGACACCAACAAAACAAGATGAAAAAAGTATCAATCCTTTAAAGGGGATAAAAATGGAGATGAGAAAATTTTAGGACTTGTTGGCACCCTATGAAAATCAAATTTCATACTTCTTTTCTATTTTGTCATTAATAAATCATCCCTTACATGTTAATCAAAGTTGTTATATTGGTCCCCCATTAAGTTGCAAAGTTGTCTTGCCATGGTCTTGTGTTTTGACTAACAACTCTTGTAAGATATTCAAGGTTTGCACTATTCCAAAATAAAAATTGATGAGGATCCTGATTGATGGTGGTTGCGATGGAAGGAGAAGTATGAAATGACTAAGGAATGAAGGCTTGAGAGAAAATGAATTTGCACTTTTCCCTTAGCAAAGTGATTATTTTTCTTCACCAAAATCATAAAACATGAATTAAGTGGAGTTGGTATGCACTTTTGATGGAAAAACCATAAGTTTTTCATTGGTGCACATTTTGGATGGTTAAGTGAATGGATTTCTAAGCTCGAATCTTTGCCTAACACTCAAATACAAAGGTGGCACATTTTTCTTTGACCAAACCATTCCAAAGTTCCAACTTAAGGTTAAGTGGTCAAAATTTATTCCTCTCAAATCTCCTCTTTTTGGCTCAAGGTGTATAATATTTTACCTCTCTCAAGGTTGGCTCACTTTCTATGGCTTGATCATTAGCCATTCCCACTCAAACTTCCACTTTTAGCTGAGACTTTAGTGAATTATGCCAACAAATTAAGGACTGACATGGGGCATACCTTTTAGATTGTTAAACCATTTTTTTCTCCACTCAAAGTAATAAAACATAAATATGTATTATGAAATTCTTCCCAAACAAATGAGGCATACATTTTGTGTGGCCAAGCCACAAACTTTTTCTGCCAAAGGGGCAACAAGTGACATGGCACACACTAGGGAGAAAATAACCAATTTTAAAAAGACTCAACACAAATTTTGTATGGTTCATCCATTAGTGAATTGTCCCCAGTCATAAGAAAAATTGGCAAGTGCTTAAGTGATCCATGCCTATGTTTAAATGATAGAACAAAGTTGAAATGAGGCACACATTTTGGGTGACAAAGCCATTAGGTGTTTTTTCCTAGAATATTAAAAAGTGGCTTAAATTTAAGTGATCTCCACTTACTATAAGGAAATAATGGATGATTTGAGCTAGGTGCACATCTACAAGGGCTTAACCATTCCAAAATTCCACCAAACACCAAATTTAGTTGCAAATGACTAGTTGGTGCACACTTAAGGTGGCTTTGTTGCATACAACTTTTACTTCACATAACAAAAAGTGGTAGATTAATAAACAATTGTTGTCTTTTTGTTCTAAGATAGTTTTAAATTGAAAAAAAAGTTAAAAGCAAACAAGGAACCTAGAGAAAATCAAACACCTATATATGTATGTTATTCACTATTCAGACTCAAGACAACTTATCTCTATTATCTCTGCCAAAATAAGGTATTTTCTTCTTATTTTTGTAGCCCTAAAGATATTTTGTAACATCCTTTAAAGGGTTTTCGAAGAAGAATAGTAGTATCATAGAAATATCAGTGGAATACTCCATTCTTCTTACTATTATACAATCCTAAATTGAGTTTTCCTCTCTTCCATGTGGCTACCTTTCTTTTCTAGTAGGCTAATTAATCAAAGTTGAAATCCTAAAACCTTAGAACAAGTTCATATGATAGAAAAGAGGTCATCTTTCAAACATTAAATGGCCACCTTAGAAAACTCAATTTAAAGTGTTTTGAGGTTCCATCTTGCAAAGGTCCTAATTTGTCTCATTGCAAAGTGATGCCTCTAATTACATTCATACTCAAGAATATAGTTGTTTGATCAAATCATATTGATGGAATTGTCAGTGTTGTAACGCCCCGCCTTGAACACCTTAGAGATAAACACATTTATGCTACATGAAACAAGAACATTTTTTTTTTTAAAAGATTGAGATAGCAAAGTAATGTTAACACAACTAATTACGACATATTCTCTAAGGATACAAGGCCGCATTACTTTACAAACCAACTAACATAATTTAACATACATCAGTAACTAATCTAAATCCAAAGCACAATTGAATAACTGATTCATATTCATTGCATGACGACAAATAATGTAATACAATCTACATACATAACTGAAATGCTTTCCTTACTCATAAGTACATCATGACATCATTACATTGCCATTTTCAGACTACATCAGAATTACATACACAATGAATGTTCTGTTACACAAATCCGGTACAAGATTACACATACATCTTCATTAACTGGTACAAGTACAACCATCTAGAATAAATCTTTTCTGCATATGAACTTGATGAAGAATAACCAATGGATAAAATAGCTCTTCCACCCGACCATGTGGAACCCTAAGGTCCACCCCCCGAGCTAGGAGTTAACATGAGGTCCCAAACAATAACAGTCGGGTAGACATAGACCAGTATGAACAAAGGATGATCAAACGCCAATACAACACATGACAGTAACAACACAACACAATACCACTTAACTTCCAGAGGCAAAACATAACATAAGTGGAGAGACCAAACAAGGAATGCTAGGTTGTAGTAGGGAGAGTGTCATTGCATGGTCCTAACATGGGTTATCCTGACAGCCTCTCACTAGGCGCCGGCCCCATAGGGTGACACATGCGGAATCGACCTTCCTTTCGTGAGGACAAGGAAGTCAATCATGCCAACCAGGCCTTCTCTACCCATCCTTAGTCTATACAAGCACTACAGGCCATGGGAGAGGAATCCATTAATCTTGTTTAGTGTGAAATCTACCCTTAATCCCCCTAGTTCATTTTAGGTTATCACTTGATTAATCTACTTCCAACGGGTTATCCTGACTGCCACTTTGGGCGCTGGCCCCACGTTGAAAGCCACTCTCCTTCCTAACACCTAGTAAACCCTAACCACCATACAAGGCATTATAGCAATACACATACATGTTCATTGCAAGGCATAAACCCTCTTGCATTACAACAGAATCATAACACCAATTGTTATCCATCGCCTATAGCATTACAACATTTTACACTTTTACAGATACCAGGTCTCTCCAAACAACAATTACGACAAAATGGATACAAGATAAATATAATTAGATGAACAACAATACATCCCCAAGGGAGTACATTCATCATTCACAATGTCTTTTATCCCAGACAAACAAATAAATCACAACATTCATGAAGAGCCTTTCTACACATCATGATGCATTTAGAATATTTACAATCTCTCACAACACCATAACCAAATTCCTTATACATGACAAAAGGTGACACGACTTCAATAACTCAGGACACTTATCAACACATTACATGAAGTCGAAACACAACAACCTTGGCCTCTGGAAATGAACCCTTGACAACTTACACTTTGACCATTTCATACAGTTTCAATTCACACTAACTAATACCTTTAACTCAAATTTCCAATACAATAATTATATATACCTAATCCTTAACCCATGAAGAAACCATATTAAAACCAATGTCAATCTAAATCAAATTTCATTAACCATAATATATAATCAGAACGATTTCCTTTTAATCAAATACATAATGACAACATTATTCTAAATCCCCAATTTTATTTGGCAACTATACTTTTGAAATAATAATAATAGTAACAATTATTATTATTATTATTATTATTGTAATAATAACAATAATGATAATAATAATAATTATAATTATAATAATGATACTAATAATAACATTGATATTAATAGTATTACTGTTGATATACCAAGGTCATTGAACACATTGTAAGAAATATAAACATTCCTTAGGGTTAATCTAAGCCAATCAAATGAAATGCATACAAGAAAGCACAACTACTCTAGATTAACAATGATGGGTCTCTGCAGACTTGAATTGAAACGATAAATCTTAATGCATGGAAAATAAGAAAACTCGGTTATTGCCTCCAAATATGACTTCTTCTCAGTGAAGTGCGTCAGATTCTGCACAGTTATTATGCATGCTTCTCTTTTGTATCTAAATCAGGCACTACTGTGAGATCCACCACTGATTTAAGGAATTCTTTATCATCTTGAAAGGCAACTAGAGCTGAATCAGATTGTAACTGTTCTTCTGCTAAGTCAGCCACCAAGAAGGCAGACTTCTTACGCAACCTCATATCACTGCTAACATTGCTCATGATAACCTGAAGCATATGAGCTCCACCTTCTGAGTAAAACACTGCCTGCCCATCAGGATTATTTCTAATTATGGCTGAAACTGCATAGAGAGCTTTAACTGCTTCTTCAGAAAAGCTTGACTTCACTAACCAAATTAATTTCGGTAAGGCCTTGAGCTCAAGTATTTGTTTTTGAACAACATGATTATTATGACTAGCTTTTCCAAGAACCCATGCAGCAAGTGTCCGTAGTTCTTTTTCTTCTCTGTTGAGTTCTTCAACAGCTACAGTGAGGCCCCCAAGTTTATTTAAGTCATTTGCATTGTCAATAGGTTCTACTAGCTCTAGAAGCTCATGTAGAGCTCGAGAACGGTCTTCTGTTGAAAGAGAAGAATTATTGAGTGGTGGAGAAGAATCTATTGAGGTGTCAAGTTATTTTTGAGTTAAACTCATCGATTCATATTCCTTAAGAAGTGGTCTACACAAACCCAAACCGAATAATGTAATTGTGGATTCAGCAAGAGATAGTTTCACGAAGATTCGGTAACAATTCATCAGAAGGCACGGAGGCCACTGAGAGTACAGAGTTGTTTCAAGAGTTTCAATCCAATGCAGACCCACTCACAAGAGGCTCGGCCTATGTTTCAAGAGTATTGTCTTATGTATCAAGGTGCAGGCCTTATATACAAAGGCGTAACTTTTCAAGTCACACGTACATAAGATATGGTGCCACTTGAAAAAATCTGAGCCACAGTCTAAAGATTCAGCCAACATCATATTCAAGGCATAAAGCCATAGACAGTAAGCCTCAGCTATTACAAATGATGCACGAGCCAAAACAACCATGGTGCTATATTGGAAATAAGGCACAGGCTTATACAAAACAGAGCGCAACCTAGACAATGAAGGCAAATCAATCTATTAAGGCACACATCATTTCTGAATACAGAGCTATGGCACCCTCACAGAATCCATTCCTCACATACCCTCTAATCAAAACATTCCAAATAACAACATTTCATACAGAAACTCTATTGAAAACTAATCTTGCACTTCCCAAACTGCCATACAGGCTAACATTTGAACTAATTTGGTTTCCAATAAGATATCTGGCTCAAGCCCGTTAACAATTATGTGGGCATGGATTTTCTTCAATTCTTTGACATTATTAGATGCATGTAGGAGGTCATAGTAAGTATGTTGACTCAAGCCAAAGCATTTCTTGACGGAAACATGAGCCCAATTCTGCCGCGGTTTTGACATCCATGAAAAGTTGTTCAGGAACACTGCGCATGAATCCTCCAATTTTTTGGAATATTTCGCGAGGCCATCACTGACATTGATTACAAGGGTTATACAATCCCAAAGGGATGGAGAGTAAGCTTAAATTTTTAATACTAGAGAGAAACGGAATTCGCAGGAATCTGAGGGTGTCTATGTTAATAATGTTCGCCAAGGAGAAGACCTTGATTGCCCAACACGAGATTGATTAAAGACTTTAGCCACACAGAGGATAATTTTCAAAAGGAAAATGAAAGTCAAAGTGGAATTATTCCTAGATCAAGAGAGAGCCCCTTATACAGTGCACTTTGGGTTGCTCAGGGACTCCTACATAAGGTATCCACCAAAAATGTGGATAAATGCATACTGTTATTCACAAATAATGACGATCCATAGGGAAATGCTGATGGTGGGGTCAAAACAGACATGACTTGTTCAATAGCATTCCCAGACTTCTTACACCTTGTCCTCTGCAGTAATTGAGATGGTCTATATGATCTTTGCTATATGTTGTCCCTGATAATGACAAAATCTGAGTCTCTATCCTTCTCTATATAGATTCTACTCATATACAAATCTGAATCCTATAGAATTGCTGCCTCTGTGTGTTGTAGAGGAATCTTATGGCACCTAGGCATAAACTATTATTTGCAGATGACTACTCTAATCATTGGCAACAGATCTTCAAGCTATGTATCAAACTTGAATGCTATGATTTTTGTAGTATGACAGTGAATGTAGATATATATATGCAAATCGATGCCTTAGATGATATTCACAATGGATTCAACTCATGCGGTTGTCTGTGGATTAGTTGCATCACCACTTCGAATGCTTCGTTAAATATATATGGATCGAAATATGCATAGCGACTCCCACGAATTCCTTAAGGCAGGAGCTTTTCTCTGTCATCATCATGAATACATGGTTTGGTGGCACAATACATCTGTTGACAAATATGTCCATGAAATGCCTCTGATCTGTGATAACTGGGATAATTAAATTTTGAGTTTCAAGAAAATATATAATAAATTACTCATTAAATTCTTATATAATAGACACCCACTAATCAAAACATCATACCAAATCATTTCTGAATCATGTCACATGTAGGGCCTGAATTGCAAGGTAACAGTGGAGCTTTTCCACTATGTAATAAATTACGTTGACAGAATGCTCAGAATTTACTCATCCTATCTATAAGCTGCTCAATTCATGTTCAAAAGCCTATAAGAGTCTGACATGTTACCATATAAATTCTGAATTTGATGTAATTCTCTGTAGCATTTTCGAACATAGCTATACCTCAAACAGGTTCATCAGAAGGGATGTAACTCACATACAAAATGGTGTAAATGGTGAAATTCTAACCGCCAGAGATCTAATAAATGACAGAGGAATTCAAACGATCCCTGGGTGTGGATGAATTTACGGCCATACCAATGTCTTTGCTATGCTTTCATGGAGAGGAAATCCGTTAAAAGAGGAACAGGTACAAGGTCAGCAAAGGCTGGACGGGGATGTAAGGCCCGAAAATTCCCTTGATATATAAACTAGGAATTGGAAATAAAGATAATTGGCACTCGGTTAAAACATCGGAGGGACGCAGAAAATAGCTTAATTGCAAATTGAAATATCTCTTGAAGCATAAATTCGACCAGGACAATCCATTTAGAATCAAGGAAGCAATCAACACCCACAGATTCAAAATTCAGAGAAAAGAAATTATGCATTTAAAGGAACCTGGCTGCGGCGCCAAATCAACGAGTCTGCTTCAGTTGCTACAGTTCCAAGCTTCTTATTCCACTCTTCTTCTTTCTGCTTCTACCTGCAATGCTCCCCTCTTTGCCTCTACAAGCTTTTCTTTTATAACACAATCCCTTCTATCGTCCAAGGAACTCGGCACGCGATCCCGTGCATCTCCCTCCTCGAGATATACTTTTATTTAATTTAATAATCCCAAGAGGTTATTCTTTTTTAAATATTAACACACAATTCCGACAACATTTAATTTCTTTAGAGCCGACCAACCATATTGCATTTAATAAAGTTATAACATTACAACAATCTTTAATTGTACAACTATATATTAATTTATTTTATTAATTTAGTTGCAAATCACTAATTACAACATAACTTACAATTATTTTATTTATTTAAATATTTATTGCAAATAATATTATATTAAATAATACAAAATTTCTTACAATCTTTATTTAACAACTATACTTCTAATAAAATAATAATTTATTTACAACAATAATCAACAATTATCAACATTATACCCAATATTATCTTTTATCAATCCATTTAATTATCAACATTATACTTTCCATAGTATAATTCTATTTAATGCACAACGACACCTTACACACTTAGACACTTTCTAACCTAGTTAGACTCCAAGGTGCAATATTACCTGACTGCAAGTCATGATCGAATGACAGACAATGACCAAAGGGATAAACTGACAACCAGACCACACTGACATGGGACCTCATGTTAACTCCAAACAACTAATCCATTGGCGAAGGCATGCTCAGACCTGTAATTAGGTGGAGTCGATGCCTAGTACCTGCATCCCTGCAACAACGCACGGTTAAGCATAACAAAATATATATATCCACATGCAGTCCTGTAGTGAATGGAAATCGCAGTGGTGTAGGGTACTCGAGAGCGAGTAATACAACACTGTTCCATTCACGTTTATGAATAAATGATTAACTATGTTGAACAAGGTATCTGATATTAATCAACAACATAAAACATTCAATCCTCTTACAATCCAATATTGCAATTAACATCAAACATCTGTAACATCTAGTTTATTTATCAAATTCTAAAGCATAAAATAACCTATTCTAACATCAACATCTGTTATCATAACAATTAGGTCCATAATAAAGTAACAAGATAACAAGAGATCCATCATCTATGATCTAAGACACGGTCATAAGGTCTAATACTACTAAACAAACATCAGTCTGATAGACGATGAGATGAGGGGCACTACAAGTGTAATAGAGACCTTTCAAATTCAAGGCATCAAAATGCTTTTGAAATAGGGTTCCAAATCCAAGTGTTTAGCATATCATCATGTTAGTGTATTAGTGTCCATTTGTCATGGTTTATAATTTCAACATTATTTAGATCCAGAGGATTCACCAATTTTAATAGAAAAAAATTGCTTCAAACTCCCAAAATGTCACTCATGTGCAACTTGCTATTTTTTTAGTAGTAGCCATATTTGATAGTAGTTGTTCTTACTGTTCTATTTTCTAGTAGTGGATGAAAGCCTATTTTAAGTCATGTTTGTACTTCATTAATTTCTTTAGGATTAGTTTACTTTAAAGTTGTTTTCTTTTCACCTTTCTTGCAACTTGTGGATGGGTTTGCTTTAAAGCAATTCTTTTAGGGATATTTTATTATTATTTCTTAAAACCATTAAAGCTCTTTATTGTAACCTATAAATAAGTTCTTTGATTACTTAATCTCTTAATGAAAGTAGAACCTAGGATTATGTTGCAGATATTGTCATTTAATTGAAATTACTATGTTACTGTGATTGTAATTTCAAATAAATTGAAAGTAGATTATATTGAGTCAAGCTTCATATTGATAACATTCATCTATTCTAACTTGTATCTTTGAATGTATTTTAATTTTTTACTTATTGAATTCATGTGTTGTTATTCCTGTAAAACCTTGTTTGTAGTGGGATACCGATCTCCAATTGATCTTGTAGGAATTTGTTGTGATTGTTCATGCTTAAATAGTTTTCTTTCATTTGATATCTAAAAATCTTGTCTACAAGGCCCAACTATTAATAGTTCAACATATTTATCTAAGGAAAAACATAAGCATTTAGTAATTTCCATTTATGTAAAACAGCCATCAAATCTTGTAAAGTGTGCATATCTATAAATTCTATGGTTTTAGCTTTAGGCTTAGTTAGGTCTTAGGGAATTTCCCCTTGCAATTTGAAGAATAGTTATACCATACATACTATTCCATTTTGTGTTGTCTCACAAGAGACAAATAAAAATGCTAACAAGACTTATGGAGGATTCGAGCTCAAACTAGGGGGGAAAGGGCCTCCACTCAAGACACAAAAAAATGATAAGAAAAAAGGTGATTTTGGAAATGTCAAGTTAGCAAGACCAAATAAATATGATTTCCTTCAAAATGCAACCATGGTAGAAATTGAGGCAAGGAATCAATCCCAATTAGAGGATATCTTGGCAACCACCAAGAGACCAAAACCTTCCCAATGAATTTATTCTCTTGGAATATCAAGGGCCTAAATGCCCCTCAAGAGAAGACTTCTTAGGATACCCTTGCACAAGTATCAACCAAACACTATTCATTCGTAGGAGACCATAATGGATTCAATTCAAGAAGCCGATATCGATCCACAACTTGGTGGAAGTTTGGATATGATATCCATAAAATCTAAAGGAACTTAAATGTTTTAGCAACCTAGTATGATCCACAAGTGATGAAGATATCTAAACTTTAATCTTTGAACTACTAGCTAGCTTGTCAAGTTCATTATATCAACTCCAACCTTGATTTCTTCCTTATTAATGTCTATGGTCCAAAAATCAATCTTGATATGGAAATATTTTGGAATCAAATCTATATCTTGATCCATAATCATGTTGGAGTTGAATGGATTCTTATATGAGACTTAATGTTGGACTAGATTCCTTTGAAAATAAGGGAGGGTCTTTGAACTCTCAAGAAAATGAAAGTTTATGTACTTACAAAAAGAAGTAAATCTATGTTATTCTAAATCTTGGAGTGAATGGTTTACATGGAAAAATAGAAGAAAATGGAATTATCCTATTGTGGCAAGGATTGATAGATTTATCACCTTAACAAACTACATGTAAACAGGATTTCAACTTTACCTCATAAGTCTTTTTAGATTTGGATCAAATCATTGGCTTGTCTATCTTAGAATTGAAGAATACCACTTTCCTCAATGTGTCCCTTTCATATTTGAAAAAATGTGGCTTCAACACCCATATCTAAACTATATTGTCATTTATTATTATCAAGCTCCTATAGAGAGATATGGTTCTAAGATGTTTTTAATCTTTCATAAAATTAGGTACCTAAAATTAAACCAAAGGAATGGAATCAAAAGGCCTCCAAAAACCTTTTCCATTAAAAATAATGGTGGAAAAGGAGATGGAAGATATCCATAATTCAATCATTTATGCAAGGCTCAAGATTCTAAAAAAAGTCAAAAAAAGG
This sequence comes from Cunninghamia lanceolata, assembly GCA_027924645.1. NCBI lineage: Eukaryota > Viridiplantae > Streptophyta > Pinopsida > Cupressales > Cupressaceae > Cunninghamia > Cunninghamia lanceolata. The sequence continues at coordinate 1,529,153 of BSBN01000124.1, forward strand.
AGTTATCCTTTTAACTTGAAAATATTTATAATAAGAGATCTTCTAGAAATAGAAATCAAGAGATAGATGGTTAAAGTGGATGGAAATGCAAAATTATTTCACTATAATGTAAAATGAGAACAAAGATAAATAATATTAGTGGATTAGATTCTCATGATAGATGGATCTCAAACAATCTTGAGGAGATTAAGATGCCCCTCATCTCCTATTAGGAGTTGATGCTCACTAAGGAAAATTAAAGTAGAGGATGAGAAAAAATTTTCTTCAAAATAATTTGAGGTTTGTCAATAGACTAAAAATTGAAGGTCTCATGTTAGAAATCTCAAAAGTAGAATTCAAAATAGGCATTTCAATTTGGCAGTTGACAAAGCTCCTGGCCCCAATTTGTTCTCGACTCTCTTCTTCCAATGATTCTAGGATTTGTTAAGGGATGTGTTACAAGAGGAATCTTGAGTCTCAAAACCAGTCTTTGAGTCCTTTAATGTTACTTTCCTAGTACTTATTCCAAGCCTTAAGGAGTCTTGCAAACCAGAGGATTTTCATCATATATCTCTATGTAATACTATGTATAAATTAATCCTTAAAATGATAGCCAATATGTTGAAGCATGTCCTCCTAGATATTATATTTAAGGATTATAAAGGTTTTATGGGTGGTAGATAGGTTACAGATGGGACAGTCTCTACTAATGTGATTATTCACTCTTTATAAGTAAAAGTAAGGTAAATTTGATAAAGCTTGATATTGCTAATGCCTATGATAGGGAACTAGTCTTTATTGGATAAGTCTTGGAAAATCTCAAGTTTGGACAAAAGTTGAGAGATTGGGTTAAAAGTTGCTACCCAAATCCCAATTTTTCAGTAATGTTCAATGAATTTGGTAAAGGTTACTTCAACATTTCCAACGGCCTTAGATAGGGAGATCCCATCTCCTCTTACCTCTTCATAATTTTGGATGAAACTTTAAGAAGAAAAATTGGTCACTTCAAACATAAAGAAAAAATGGGTTGAAAGTGTCTTTAATGGGAAGGTTTTTACTTATTAACAATTTATGCATGACACTCTTATCTTTGCTTCATCTTCTCTTTAAGAAGTTTGGACCTTGAGGTACGTGCTTCAAAATTTTGAAAAGGTACTAGGTCAAAAGGTAAATAAAGGAAAGGCCAATATATATTTTTAAATGTTAAATAGATGGAGCAACATTTTCTATGTAGGCCTTTAGCTTTTCAAAAAATTAATCTCCCTAGCTCATATCTTGGCTCCCCACTTTTTCTTTGTTTGTAATAAGAAATATCTTTGGAATCTTTTGCAAAATTTTAAGAGTAAGCTGGTAGGATGGAAAAGGAAATTTCCTTTTTCAATAGGTAGACTAAACCCTCATAGATTTGTTCTTTAATCTACCTTTGGTTCTCATTGCTTTCTATATCAAAAGGTATTATTCCCAATATTGAAGCCCTAATGAGATATTTTCTATGGAAATAAAAATGGGAATCTTCTAAGTTTTCCATGTTAGCTTGGGTTGAGGTTTTTGAAACCTTCAATAAAGGTGGGGAAAGCTTAGAAATATTAGTTTCTTCAACCTTGTGTTTCCAAACTAATTTGGGGTTTCTTGAAAGAGAGCTCTCAAATACGTACTATTATTTTTTTGATGAATAAGTCCTATTTAACTCTTTATTAATTAAAAAGATAATAGTACAATAGTCACAAAAGAAAGGTGGCTGGTAAGAAGGTACACCTCAAATTCAATGCAAGATGATGTCTAAAACAAAGATGAAAGTTCAAATGGCCAAGCCCAAATACATAGAAAAACACTAAGTAGCTAAAGAAACACTACTAGAAGGGGGTCTTTATCATCAGGTTTTCCCCAAACATCACCAAGGATAGAATCATCAATTGGATCCCAACCAATAAGGGTACCCTCTTCCTTAGGAATGTTGCAAGAAGGTTGTTGAGCATGAAATGAGAAATGGCCCACTCCAGGCAAGGAAACTTGCAAGAGTTGGGCCAACTAGGAACACCACACCCTTGAGAAGAGGTGAAAGGTGGCCATGAAGGCTAAGAGCAACTGTGGGCTACATTATCTTTGTTTCTCAAGGGCTAAGATCCATGAGACTAAGAGGCTTGATCTCTTCTAGAAGATTGATTGTGTCCTCACCAATACCATCAAGAAGGGGAAGAGGGAGTAGGTAGGACTCTGACAACAATACATGGAGCATTACTCCAATGATCTAAGAGATCATGTAAATGGCCACTTCAAGTGCAACTTTGCTAGCTTGCACCTGAATCTGCATAAGAATATTAGAACAAATCATGGCTTTAGTATACAAAAAGAAATGAACATTAGTTGAGCAACCAAAAAAAAGAGTTAAATTTCTATCTTTCCAACTTCTGAAAAGAATTTCCACCTTGAAAGATTACAAAATCTAGGTATATTTGAATGAGAAACAAGGTCAATCCCCTAATAATACCATATGCCATGAAAAGGGATCATACCAAAAAGGTATGAAAAAATCACGAATCCAATTCCAAGCTTCCTAGGCTCTGTGGGATGTTTAGATTTTGGATAAACTTATTAGTTGGGACAAAGCTTCTAAATCTCTCCAAATTTAGGCCACAAATAGTTGGTGTGATAAAATCAAAGATTGTTGGATGAGTGAGAGGACAGGTGAATCGTTTAGACCTTGGAAGGTCTTTCATGCTTTTACAAGACTTGAGGAATCTTATTCTCCTTAAAAGCTTTAGATTTGGATATGTTGGTGTATATAGTTATGCACCAAATTTGTTGATTAGAGGGCAACCATGCAAGATAGTGGAACCATTATGCACATGTACTCCTCCACATTCTTCTACATAGTATTTACACTTAGTGCACACCACTTTTCATTACATACCACTATGCATGATAGTGTGCCTTGTTATTGTGTACTTCCACACATGAATCAACATAATCCAACACAAGACACCTGGTCACTGCAATGACACTATACATGGGCACTTTCTACTAATGTAACAAAATGCTAACCATCAAGGAGCACAAATGACAAGGCAACTGGAGGGTGATGGTTTAAAACTAATCATTATAACTTCCCTTTCTTATTTTTTAATTGTATTGTATTCTATTTATACTCACATGCCTCTCATTTTGATAAGGTTTTTGTTGTTGTTCTAATAGCCATTGCACAGTAAAAAATAAAACTAGTTAGATGTGTTTCCCATTTCTAGTTAACAAGAATCTTCATCCCTAGCTACAATATCTATAAATAACCATTATATCCCATTTATTTTTGTTTGTGAATATGTAATTAATTTACAATGTTTTTGTTCATCTCTTGCATAATTTATAAACCTCATTCTCAACAAGAGAGGTTTGTCTCCTAGACCTCTTTGGATATGGATCATTGGTGTCAAAGAATTATTCTCACGTGCTAGTACAACATGCACACAACAGTAGATGGAAGGTTGTCTACTTGGTTCATCTTTTTATGTGCATGTCACAACAAGAGTAAGATAGTGAATACAAAGAAATCATAAAAAAATGTATTCTAACATTTGATACATGATTGACAAAGTTTTGGAAGCACAACACCAAAAACTCTTTGTGCAATTCCAAGATTTCATGACTTAACTTAGACTAGTGCCACAATGCACCAAACTATTCATACTTATGCAACCACAAAATCCTTTCAAGGTATAAGTTAATTTGGATATTTTTACATTGTAAGGTAAAATTGATGCCATGGTATTAGGCATCTAGGCTTGACATCTAGAAGTGTATTTCTCTATAAATCACTTCACATATGGAGATAAAATTTTTTACAATGTTAAAAATGTCTACTTTAGTGTCCCACTTGTGGTAGACACTATAATCATGACACAAGAGGGATAATGATTCAATTTGAACATTGGACTCTTTTATTAATTCTTTACAAGAGGAATACTACCCCCTCAAGCACTTTGAGGATGAGTATATGAAGTTTTGAAAATTACAATACCATAAGGACCAATCAGTTGAAGACTATACCAACAAGATCCATAACTACTCTATGTGCCTACATAACACAAGGTGCTCAAATACATAAGTGAGTTATCAGCTTACATCCATGCAAATATGGAGTTTCTAACCTTAAATACATTGGGGCAATCTTTTTACATGCATTCAAGATTGAAGCTAAAGTGAAAGTTAAGTAGAATTTTTCATAAATTTTCTTCACATAAGAACAAGCCCATAGAAGAAACCACTTCCAAGTATTTTGAGTAGAAGTAGAATTCCCCTATGCAAAAGTAGCTATAGAACTCCAAATCCCTAGCATAAAACTCTAAATACATGAGATTATTAGTGCCAAGAAAGGACAAGGGAAAGAAGAAGCAAGGTGATAAATAATACCATCACCATCACACAAGTTCTCATAATGATGTTGAATGCCATATGCAACAATCTTTTATTGTGCAAGACACACCGGATCTCATATAGCCCAAAGATATGAATCAACAGGCACATTGTCTCAACATAAGTGTTATGATAATTGATACTATGGAGAAAGATGAGCATCTCTTTCATACAAAGTAATAGGTCAATGGACAACAAGTTCATGTCATTATCAATAGATGCAACCAAAATAACATCATCACCCAAGATACGCCAAGAACCTAGGTCTTTCATTTGAAGTGCACTTGATACTCAAGTATGCAGTTAAACCCATGTAGGACACAATCACTTGTGATATTCTATCATTTGAAGTTTGTGACATTCTCCTTGAGTGGACATATGTGTATGAAAGGGATGGTGTGTTTCAAGTGAAGCCACAAAGATGGACAATTCATGTCAGTGATCAATACTATCTTCAAAAGTATTCACCAAAGACTAAAGTAGCCTTGGTATCTACTAATAAATGTTGCAAGATTATCTCACACAAGAAAAAGTTTGGGCTTCTCATGGTTTGCCTCGAGACATTTATATAGGAGAGCAGACACACATTGGCAACACACAAGGTTGTGTAAACATCATCATAGAAGTAGGAGCTCAATAAGGTATGGTAGTGATACACATCTCTTTGAAGAGCACAAAGATATTCCAACACACTATTTGGTGTAGTACAATACCAATTTGATTCCTAGATCCCCTCTTCCTAATAGTCCTTTGTATCACAAATCTATTTGGGAGAATGATAAAGTTCAATGTCAAATTCAAGAGCTAATTAATTAGGGCAAGCTCAAGCCTAGCTCTTCTCCTATGGAAACTTGATAGTCCTTGAACTAAAGAAAGATGGCACATGAAACCTCTACATTTACGATTATGTACTCAACAAGATCATAGTGAAGAATCAATATCCTCTTCCACACATTGATGATCTTCTAGACTAGCTCCATAGTGCATAATTCTTCATGAATATCAACCTCAAATTAGGGTATCATCAAGTACCAATTCATCCCAAATATGTTTATAAAACTATAGTCAAAACCAAGGAGGGACTCTATGAATGGATGATTATGCATTTAGAATAATGAATGTTGTAGTAACACTCATGCACCTAATGAAAGATGTCATGACCCTTCACTAATTCCTTTGTCATATCTACTTTGATGGCATTCTCATCTTAAGCAAGACTTGGGAGGAACATGTGGAGCATATCTTGCACTCCTAGACACTTTGGACCAACACAAGTTACAAGCCAAATTTAACAAGTGTACCTTTTTCACAGTGCAAATCCATTACCTAGGGTACATCATTGATCATGAAAGCATCTGTGTAGACCTAGGGAAAATCAAGGTGATTCAAGATTGGCCAAATTTTTGCATCACTGAACTGTGCAACTTCTCAAACTTGTAAACTTCTATTACAGGTTTGTCTTTAGATTCTCACACATTACTTAGTCTCTTTCAAATTATGTGCACCGATATAACATTCATTTAGACACTTGTGCAATAGTATGCTTTTGAGGAGCTCAAGTAGTGACATTGTACAACACTATTCTAGAAATGCTTGATGTTTTGTGCCCCTTTGAGATTAAAATTGATGCATCCAACTATGTACTTGAAACAATACTCAATTGGCATGGAAATTCAGTCACCTACCATTTAGAAACATTTAGTGACATAGATAAATGCACTCCACCTATGAGAAATCATTATATTCCATTGTACAAGCTATCAAGTAGTGGTGGCAATACATTCTAGAAAGGAGACAATCACTCATTTAGATCATTAGCCACTTAAATTTTTGAACACATAGAGCAAGCTAGAGAGTGTGCACCACATGAAGTGGATGACATAACTATAATAGTTCCATCTAGTGATCAAGCACAAGAAGGGGAAGATGGTAAGGTATTAGATTACCTTAGTTGACTATTGGTTCATATGCCCATAATAGTGTTGGACTCTTGCAACCACAACTTCACTAAGTGAGAGAAACTCTACTCAATAATTCTAAATTTTGTGTAGACCCATGTCATGGTTGTGCAAGGCAAACTAATTGGTGAATTTCATCTAAATGAAATGGTTCTTTTCAGGCTCAAACATTTGTGTGTTCTAGAAGTTGCACCTTGCCAACAACTCATCTAGGAGGTGCACTGTGCTAAGACAACTAGAGACTTTGGCATTACCAAGGCTTTGTTAGCATTACAAAAATACTTCTATTAGCCTCATATGTGTGCAAAAATTTAGTGCCATATCAAGTTATATATTTCCTATTGCATTACTAATCCCATGAACATGAACCTAGAGCCTTACACACCTATTGAATTTCTACAACGACCAAGCAAGGGATATATCAACATGGATTTATTGAGTGGACTCCTTGTGATGAAGCACATGTTGATTTAATATTTATTGTAGTGGATAGGTTTCGTAGATGGCCATCATCATTGCTCGTGCACTTGAAAAGCATCACAACACAGTAAATCACACAAATTTTCCTCAATCATGTTTGGGTACACTTTGGGCTAACTTTTGATCATGACCCAATAGTTTTAAGCACATTTTGGAAGTCATGGTGTGAGAGATTGGACATATAGTTAGATCAATCCATAGATATATGGTCAACAAAGGTACTAAATTGCACACTTTTGCACCTATTACATGTCTACACCTACATTGGGATTACATTATGTTTTAAATCCAACATGCCTACAAAAAAGCTTTGCACAAGACTATGAGGCATAGTCCTTTCCAAAAATGTCTTGGGCTCTAGCCCACAACACACCTTAATATATTATTCTATGTACCACAAAAATTGGAGTTTCTCACACAAGAACAAGAATTTGATAAAGTGCATAAATTTTTACAACACATTCAATATGTTAACCAACAAGTTCAATAGATTCTCTTGTGCCACTAGCAAAAATACAAAGAGTGTCATGACGTGCATTACACAACTCATTCCTTAAAGGTTAGTGATAAGGTCTATCTGCATCTTTTGAAGGAATGATTCAAAGGTCCACATCAAAAGATGAAGCCCCTATGCTATGGTTCATACACCATCTTGTGTGTAGTCGGTGAGAATGATTTGTTCTTAATCTCCATTAATACTTGGATTTTCATCTAATGTATAATGTGAAACTTCTCAATACACACTTTCATTCTCTTCTTGAGCAAACATCAACTCAATCTCCTTTAGGTTTGGATGTTGAGCACTTGCATATTGTCATGCAAGATGAGATCATTCAAACTACCATAGTGTGCATGCACCAAGGTTCATACATCTATTTAGAGTGGCTATCGTAGGGTAGTATGTACATTAAGAAAAGAGTACAACTTTCAACAACTTTGCATTAAATTTTCATAGCTCACAAAAAACATGATGGGGCCATTACTTCTCAAAAAAGGGAAAGTGATCATAGAATTGCCACATAAGATAGAGGAACCATTGCATACATAGACTCCTCTATGCTCTTCTCCACAACCTTTGCACCTAGCACAATACTTGTCATTATGTGCCACTATGCATGAAACCACACCTTGTTCATTGCATGTTTCTACCCATGACTTAGTTTGATCCCACATAGGATACTTGGTGACTTGCTACATGTGGATGCTTTTCACTAATGTAACATAATGCTAACCTACTACACCCTTAATCATATAGTGTGCATAGGGTTATGAGTAGTCAGCTTATGATTACTTTAACTCTTAATTAAGTTATATGATCACCATTATAATATTATTTAGATATTCAAGTTGGCCTAGGTTATATAATTAGGTACATAAGTTGGCATGGGTGATATCCAAGGCATAAGTAGGGTATATATAGGAGGTAGTGAGTGTTATTTGATCATCATATTACAAATTTTGTTCTTCCTAAATACTTTTGGAGGTTTTCACCCTTGAAGTGGATTATTATTATCAAGTATTTGTAGAATATTTATTATTATATTCTTCTATAATGCAAGTTATTTCTTTACAAGTGGTATGGTCAGAGCATGATCTTGGCACTGTTAAGGCAAGAAACAAGGCATTTTTTTCAATTTTGGAGGTCATTTTTGGAAGTGCATCTCTCTTGTTTTGGTGATTTTTTTCTTGATTTTTGGAGGGTTATTGAAGCTACTTGAGTCCTAATTTAATGGTAATGGGAGAAAAATTAAAGAAGTTATTGCAAAATTAGGGTTTCCACCATTTTCACTCCCAAGGCTTCTATTCAACAATTTTATTCATAATTTTGAAGGGTCGAATAAGAGCACATTGAGCCAATCACATTCCTGATTTGGAGGAATTTGGACTCATTTTCAATAAGTTATTGCAATTTTAGGGTTTTTCATAAATTCACTATATAATCTACAATTTGTGGAATTTTAAGATTTTTTTGCATTTTTGGAAAGCTTGGAAAAGATCATTATGGCTATACCCTTTGGATTTTACTTTTAGAGAAAAAAATCTAAAATCATGTGATCAAGGTTTTGTCATAAAAAATAAATAGATTTTGTACGGTTAAACCTCGTCATGGTAGGGCCACAAACTAGAGGTAGGGGGAAGAATTCCTACACTCTAGGAAAGGGTCATGACAAAGAGGATATAGACATGGAGTTTGAATTAGGTGGGGCTTTGGTTATAAAGGGTGTTGTACACCTTGCACAAGAATGAATTATTTTAATTATGTAAAACAAATATTTATTTGTGGTGCATCTAAGAGATGTGTTTAGCCACATTAAATATTTATTTGGGCCCACTTGTAAAGTTGTATTTAACACTGGTTAGATATTTTATGTGTGGGAGACATAGAATAAATAATTAATATTGGAAAAACTTAGTACCAAAAAGTAAATGAGGGGGTCAATGGTTTTGTGCTCTCATGGTTTTGAGACACATGGTTTTTCCATTACTACAAGTATTTATGTGAGCATGAGTTTATAAAAGCAAGCACATGGTTAGTGGTTTGGGTTGGATGGTTAAGAATGGGCTATCATTGTATTGAGCTTTTTTGTGAGTGCATATGTGCAGCATGGCATGGGATGTGTGGTTACTTGCTTGGACACATGGATAATGCTTTGGAGGAGACTGATGTTTCAAAACTATTCATGGAGACTTTGTAAGTGTATTGTAATGTGTCATTATTGAATAATACATTGAGTATGGATGCTTTTGGAGGCTGGATTTTTCCCTCTTCAGGGTTTTCCCAGGGTATATCTTGTGTTATCTTTTGGTATATTTTTTGATCTTTGCATTATGGTAATTTTGTAAGTTTGTATGCATCATTTTCTCTCATAGCTAGGAAATGGTTTGATCAACCGGGTAATTTCCTAACACCTCTCACTTGGATGACAAGATGAGTAAATTGGAAGTAGGTATGCACAATATGAAAGGACAAATGGAAGAAGGTATGCACCATATGAAAGGACAAATGGAAGAAGGTATGCACCATATGAAAGGAGAAATGAAAAGCATCAAGTCTGTAATGAATGAACAATAGAAAAAGGTAATAGAATGTATCAAATAATCAATCTAGAAGATAGCATTATGACAGCTAAAGGTACAACCCAAAATATATTCAATCAAGGTGGATCATTATGTTAGACTAACCACGATCAAAATACTAACACTCATATGGGATCTAGGGACTTGATACTAAAGGTGGATATGTGCAAATTTGATGGAAATGATCCATTGAATTGGATAAATCAAATGGAATTTTTTTATGCACATCAAATTCCAAGCGGGAAAAAAGTGACAATGGCTTCCTTATATCTAGAACCAGGGCAATTTATTTGGTATCTATGTCTATGTGTGCAATAGAAGAAAAAGAATTTCAATGTCACATGGTCAATTTTATAGAGTTACAATCACAGTATAGCACTAGTGTGGCTAACAACTACTTCAACTAGTTAGCTAAACTACAACAAGAGGATTAGTCAAAGATTATGTTTAGCAATTCCAAAACCTATCCTTAAAAGGTGATACAAGTTTAGAAGAGAACTTGAATGACTTATTTTTTGGGGGTCTCAAGGATCACATCCAACATGAGGTACACATCTTTAGCACTAATTCTATATCTATGTCTTTTGTCCTAGCACGTAAGGCAAAAGAGAAGTTTTCAATTCCTAGGAAGTAAGGGTTTAGTGGCATAAGAGAGAAGAACTTTTCAACACATCCATTCTCTCAACCCACTAGGTTGACTCCCCAACAATTGAACAGAATAAGGCCAAAGGGATTTGTTTTAACTATGATAGAAAGTATAGTAGAGGACATAAATGTTTTTTCTACATTGAAGGGACAAGTGAAGAAGAAGAAATATTAGAGTTGGGCAATGAGCTAGACAATGAATTAGGAGATCCCCAACCAAGCATTTCTTGTCATGAACTTTTTGAAATTAAAGCACCAAAGACTCTCAAGGTAGTGGGGTTTTTAAGAAAGAGAGAGTAACAATGTTGATAGACTCAAGAAACACTCACAACTTTATCAACAAGAAGTTAGCTACTCATATGAATTGTTTTATATATCTAGCTCTAGAATTTTACTTCCAAATTACAAATGGGGTATTGTCAGTTGTTTAGGAGAATGCCATAGCATTAAATTGACCACATGGAAGAATATCAAATTGATTGTCTAATGTTTGTTATTCCCATGGGTGCAATAGATATTGTGTTGGGAGGAGAGTGGATCACTACATTGGGGACAATTGAGATGAACTTTCAACAGTTATTCATGAGACTTCAATTAGAGGGAAGAATAGTTAAATAAGAGGGTTCAGTTGCATCCAAAGTCCCCACAAATGGTAAGCTCTCATCAAATGCAAAAGATGCTTAACAAAGGGGCTAACGGATTTGTGGTCCAATTATTTTCATTAGTTGCCTATCAACCAAATGTTTCTACCCAACCAGATTTGAAAGGAATTATAGATCACTGTTTAGTATTTTTTGGAGATATGCCTAAAGGATTGCCTCTTAAAAGTGTTAGATTTGGTTGTGAAGCCACCCAAGATCAAAATTATTGAAGGAAAGCAAGAATGGAAATCCAGAGATGAAATGAATCACCACTCTCTTGCACAAAACTTCATTGCTCATTAGCAAAGGGAGAGGTGAGTGTTGTTTATATAGAAAAATAAGGGCAAATAAATCCAAGAGGAGTAATAACTCCCAATTTCCCAAGATAGGAAGGAGTTATACCTACTTGGTAAATGCTAGATTACATGGTTACACCTACCTAGATAGGTGAAAAATAAGTCCAAAAGCGGGTGTGAGGCTCAACTACCCCAAGGTAGGTAAGAGTGACACATGTAGCTGATGGAGTATGCCACATGTCCTCATATTAGCCATGTCTAATATAACCTAAGCAAGCTTAATAATATGTGTAGGAAAAATAAATACTCCTAAGGAAAATAAAAAATGTACACTAACAAAAAGGGATCAACATCATGCCATTTAGATAGTTCCAAGGAGCCTACCACCTAACATCAGGCCCTTTAGGTACCCATATATACCAAAAATTAAGATTGAGAAGATGGTTCAGGAGATGCTAGAGGTAGGATTATCAAGCATAACCATAGTGCCTACTCCTCTCTCATGGTGATTGTGTGTAAAAAGGATGACACTTGGCACATATGTTTAAACTATTAAAAGATCAACAAGTACACCATCAAAGAAAAGTTTCCTATTCTAGTCATTGATGATTTACTAGATGAATTTAATGGAGCTATGTTTTTTACAAAACTGAATCTTAGATCAGATTTTCACCAAATTCAAAGTAAGGAAGAATATACTCACAAGATAACATTTAGGAATTGTGAGGGTCATTATGAGTTTCTAGTAATTCCATTTGGTCTTACTAATGCTCCATCTACATTTCAAAGTTTAATGAATTCCATTTTAGGCCATTTTTGAGGAAGCTTGTATTGGTGTTCTTTGATGAAATTGATTTATAGAAAGACATGGGAATACCATTTGCACCATGTAGATCAACCATTACAGGTTCTCAAACAACATCACCTTTATGCTAAACCTTCCAAGTGTACTTTTAGTCTCAAGGAGGTGGAGTACTCGGATCACATAGTGTCTCAAGGAGTAAAGGCTGATCCTAACAAAATCAAGGCTATGATAGAGTGACCTATTCCTAAAACCATTAAGAACTTGAGGGGTTTCCTAGGACTTACTAGATACTATAGAAGATTTAGGAATAAATATGGCTACATAGTAGCACTACTCATAACTCTATTGAATAAGAATGATTTTAATGGAATGAGTTAGATAATATAACATTTGAGAGATTGAAGGAGGCTATGTGTAACACTCTAGTTCTATCCACTCCAAACTTCACTAAGGATTTTATTATGGAGTGTGATGCTTCAAGAAATGGTATAGGAATAGTTCTTATGTAGGAAGGTAGGCCCATTGCTTTTGTAAGTCATCAATTGAAGCATAAGAATCAACTCAAACCCATTTATAAGAAGGAAATGCTAGCCATTCTTCATGTAGTGAAATAATGGAGTCCATATCTAATGGGTAGATACTTCAAAGTTAAGACAAATCATGATAGCCTAAAATAATTTTTAGAGCATCAGTTATCCTCTAAAGAGCAACAAAAATAGGCCACTAAGATGTTGGGTTATGACTTTGATATCCTCTATAAGAAAGGGAAATAGAATACAATGGTTGACACACTATCTAAGAAGGATGAGAAGGATGAGACATTATTGCGTGCCATTTAAATATTACAAGTAGATTGGGTTGAAGAAGCCAAAGCAAAGTGGTAGAATGATGTTTCTACGAGGAATCTCATTAAATAGTTGAAAAAGGATCCCAATAGTTCAGATAAGTTTTGTTGGAAGTGAGACTCTTTGTGGCATAAAGAGAGATTGTGCCTATGTAAAAATTCCACCCTCAAACACAAGATTCTCAAAGAGCTCCATGGTTCATTTAGAATTTTTG